>JADBJO010000433.1:447500-500000 GCA_016801955.1 Conus betulinus | reverse complement strand
GTACCATTTCCTTCATTATCTGTTTGAGTGACTTTTTTTTTTTTTTTTTTTTGCTCTTATTCATTGGGAATGTGGACAGTCTAGTCAGTTCACCAGCTGTCTCCTTTTTCCACACTACAGGGGTTGGAGAAGTGAATCAATTAGTGTGAACGACTGCTCATATCAAGCAGCTTGTTATCGATCTCTTTCTCTTCTCATTCATTGTTTGGAGTGAAAATGCTTTGTCAGTGATAGGGGCTGTGTGGTTCATACCATGATGGGCCACTCACCAGCAAGGTCGTACAGCGTATTGGGACTGGCCGGGCATCAGACATAAGCACTTTACAGCAGATTCCATGAAGGCCTTGTTCGGAGATGATCCACTACACTGGATTCTTGAAGTTCTTTAACATGTAGACTGTTTTTCACGATATGTACAATTCTGAAAATCAGTCCGGTTTTAAACAGTTAAGATAATATAATGAATTAACAGTTGTTTGTGGGTTTGGTTTTTTTTTTTTTTTTTTTTTTTTTACTTTTAACACAAAAATGTGACATCAGTTTTTACTTAAACAAGACCCCTGATGTGGGCAGTTAGATTATATGCAGTATGGATAAACAGATGAATGAATGAGTCTTTTGCTCCACCTTTTCCACCCGTCTCCCTTCTCTCTCTCTCTCTTTCTCTCTCTGTCTCTAGGAGCTGATGGCCTGAAGAATTAAAATTTTGTTCTTGTTCTCTCTCTCTCTCTCTCTCTGTCTGTTTCTTTTTCTCTCTCTCTCTCTCTCTCTGTCTGTCTGTCTCTGTCTGTTTCTCTTTCTCTCTCTCTCTCTGTCTCTCTCTTTCTCTCTCTCTGTCTGTCTCTCTCTCTCACTCTCTCACTTTCTCACTCTCTCTCTCTCTGCTGTGACTTTCTCTGTCTCTGTCTCTCTCTCTCTCTCTGTCTCTTTCTCTCTCTCTCTCTCTCTCTGGCCACCCCATCCCACCCGACGTCCACACTTCTCCTTCCCCCTCTTTTTTTTCGCACTATTTCATTTGCAGTTTTATTATTGCCCAACCAGCCACACAGGACCCTTCCAAGAATCACGTCCTCTCTCCCTTCTCTCTCTTTTTCTCATTCACAATGCAAAGCACCAGTGTTAGGGTGTATACAATGTGTGTGTACGTGTGTGTGTGTGTGTGTGTGTGTGTTGTGTGTGTGTGTGTGTGTGTGTTTTGTGTGCATGTGAGTTATGTGTGTACGCAGGCGCACATGCAAACGTGTGTGTGTGTGTGTGTGTGTGTGTGTGTGTGTGTGTGTGTGTGAGAGAGAGAGAGAGAGAGTGAGTGTGTGTTTGAATGAGGAAGTAGGTGGGTAAAGGTATTCATGTTCCATACATCAACCACGGAATCTGTCATCCCACTAGCAGCGTTTATGACCTTAAGGCTCTGACTGTTACTCGTTGCACATAACACCTATTCAGTGTTGATGGAATTCCCTGAAAACTGATCCCAGCTATTCTGCCCTTGAGGCACACTGTGAACAGACTGACAGTGATACTATGCTGTGCTGCGTGTATGTGTCTAGGCCTATTGCACATTTCACAAGCTGCCTGGCTACTTTAAATCTCTGCGAACAAACCTTCCTGTGTGGTTTATTGAAGAGCACCTCCGCTCACCTCCTAGCCTCTTAATTAGGCCATGTCAGCAACAGAGTTAGATGTGTTTCTAATCTGTTTTCTAGTTCTCACCAAATGATTATATGTATGGTGTGTGTGTGTGTGTGTGTGTGTGTGTGTGTGTGTGTGTGTGTGTGTGTGCAAATGTGTTTGTGTATGTGTGTGTACATGTATGCAAATGTGCATGTATGCAAAAGTGTGTGTGTGTATGTGTGTGTGTGTATGTAGGCTTATGTGTATGTGCATGTGCGCAAAAGTATGTGTGTATGTGTGAGTGTGTGTGTGTGTGTGTGTGTGTGTGTGTGTGCGTGCGTGCACGTGCAAAAGTGTATGTGTGTGAGTATGTGTGTGTGCATGTGCGCAAAAGTGTCAGTGTGTGTGTGTGTGTGTGTGTGTGTGTGTGTGGTGTTCTTCAGTTTAACGTCTTTTCACTAAGAGTGATATTGGATGTGTGTGTGTGTGTGTGTGGGTGTGGGTTTGTGTGTGTTAGAGAGAGAGTGAAAGAACTGCTCAAAAGCGACAAATGTGTCTGTTAGCTGTCTGTGTGTGCCACAGTCTGTGGTGACACCTTGGCAACAGCTGGAGCAGTTTGAATACAGACGGCACTTTCAGTGTCCGGAACAAAGGCTTCAATAAAATATATATATATATATATATTTCCCCTTTCTCTGTACCCAGCCGACCGTGTTAATTCTTGATTAGCAATCCTCCTTGCGGAATAATCACACTTAATAAAAATTGTATACAGATCAGCGTCAAGCAATTATCAAACCCGGCATACAGTCCATCGATACATGAATTTTTTTCTTTTGATACCCTTTTGTGTGTACATGGTTCTATGGTTGATTTTTTTTTAATGTGCTTGTTTTGTTTCTTTATGTCTCTCTTTAAAAAAATGATGACAACTTTTCGCACTGTCCTCTTTCTACGCACTTGTTACCTCTAGTATCATTTGATTAAGAAATAAAATAAAATAAAAAAAATTTTAAAAAAAAGAGAGAGAGAAAAAAGGCTTCATTTAATACAGGTTCATGTTGACCTTGACTGAAGTGCATAATGTAGAAAAAAAAAAGGAGAAAAGAAAGAAAATCAGCAATTTGTTTCTAACACAACTCATATGATCTTTCATCAGCCAATTACCACAACAGTGAGTGAATCTTGCCAACATTTTAATACATTCTGAGTTTTATCGAAGGACATGGAATTCAGATATTACCTGGACATGACTGGACATCTGTTTTAACGTGTAGTTTAACCAGGATTAAAGGTGCAGTGACAGGTCAATGAAATGAGTTTGTAATGAGTGCAGGTGGTATTTCTCATCCTGTTCAAATTGAATTGCTTTCTCTATTAACAGCCAAACCTTCCCAGTTTGTGTCATTGTTTAAAGTGCAAGACTGCATTGAAGGACACTCAAGTGCACACACACACACATGCATGCACGCACGCGCGCACACGCGTGCGTGCATGCATGCACACACATACACACGCGCACACACACACACACACACACACACACACATGCATGCACGCATGTATGCTCACTCACTCTCACACACACACACACACACACACACACACACACACACACACACACACATATGCTTACACACTTTTGCATGTGTACATAGGGAGCCAGAATAGCTCAGTTTGTAGAGCATTGGACTCATAATCTTGGTGATCTTGGGGTTGCAGGTTTTAATCTCCCATGGGCCGTTTTTATACAGGAGGATTTTCCCCTTGGAGTTAGCATTGGTTCTGACTCCATTTCCCAAAGAGTCCTTCAAATGAGACTATAAACTGAGGTTCTGTGTGTGAACGCACACACACGCACGCACGCACGCACGCACGCACGCACGCACACACACACACACACACACACACACACACACACACACACACACACACACACACACACATGCATGCACGCACATATGCTCGCACACACACACACACACACCAGTTTGGCTGTTGGTATGGAAGACACGCTAAAACATAGCATGCACCCTGTGTGAGAAATTGAAAGGATGAAGGAAATGAGGAAACTGAGAATGATATTGACCGGATGACACAGGAAATGACTGAATGAAGCATCGATAGGCAGTTTTTTCAATCGGCTCTACCCAGATAGGCAGCCCATTGTGTATATGAGAGTGTGGATTTCCTGCCTAGAACTTTTGCAAGGCGCTTAAAAATGCTTTGTTATTATTATTTATTATTACATACAAACATGTATGCATGCCTGTACACACACACACACACTCACGCACACAGACACACACACACACATGCACGCACATGTGCAAGGTGGCAAGTATGGACTTCCAGAGGAAGGACTCAGTGTTCGCCCTGTTAGAATTATACAGTAGTTTGCACATCAGCATTACACCTCCACCCTCTCTCTTACTAGTGATGGAAAGAGCAGCTTTATGGTAGGGTCATCAAAAGAAATTTTTATTTTTCTCAGGAGTGTTAAAATACTCAAGAATGGCTCAGGAGTGATTCACCTTAGCCTTATGTGCTTACAAGTGGTTATGCTCCAAATGACAGACAGAATTAAAAATAAGTCCAAATATGAATGATGTATGAACAACAAATAGCTAACAAGTTAAGAGCAATTTCACACGCCATCTTTACTTGTGTATATAAGAGTAAAAACATCGTCTGTCCATTTGCTTGTCGAGTTGACAATAACCATTTCAGCCATCTTGGGGTTGGAGGGGGGGGGGGGGGGGGGGGGGGGGGGGGGGGGGTAGATGATTTGTGGATATGCAGGTGGCTGATCAAGCTGGTGCATGGAATGTGCGGTGACAGCTTGGACGGGGAATTTGCGAGACCTGCTCTTGATTGCTGGCGCGGGCTTTCCTTGCATGTCTCTTTTGTTGCTATGCAGCTGTCAACCTTTCTTCTCATAAAAACTGGCACCTTTGTGGAAAGAGTAGCGCCAATCTAGCTCAATCAGTAGCAGTTTGTTTCCATTTGTCAGGGTTGATGTTAAACGCTTTCAAGGATGTTTTGAGAGTGTCTTTGAAGCATTTTCTTCTGACCCCATGGAACGCGTCCCTTGCTGCAGCTCACTGTAGGTGTCTTTTGAGTAGCTGGTGGTCTGGCATGCAAGCTACAGGACCTGCCCATCAAAACTGATACAGCATCAGGTTAGTGTGGATGTTCAGGAGGTCTGATTAGTCAGGTATCTCTGTGTCTGGGATTTTGTCCTGCCATTTTATGTTTAACAGTCTTCTGAGTCAGGTTGTGTGGAAGTGATTCAGCTTCTTGGCATGCCGTTGGTACACTGTTCACATTTCACATGCATAGAGGAGTGTGGGGAGAACAGCTGCTTGTACACCTTCAGCTTGGTCTTGAGACAGATGCCTCTTCTATTCTGAACACCATTGTGTTGTCTTCTAAAGGTTGAACTTGTTTTGCAGTTCTGATTCATCGTCGATGGTGAGGTTCTGGGACAGTGCACTGCCTAGGTAGGTGAATTTATTCACTGCAGCGAGTCTCACACCACTGACTGTGATGTTAGGCTCATTGTAGGGCCTGCCTGGTGCGGATTGATGTAGAACTTCCGTCTTCTTTGTATTTATGGTGGGATTGAAGTTGGTGCAGGCTGCGGAAAATTTTTTTCTTTTTTTTTTTTTTTTGCTGTCCAGCCTTCTGTGCCACCTCAGTGGCTGAGCACCCATACCGCTCCTTCCGACACCCTGTCCACAGCCACAGCCTGGCCAGTCTCGCCACATCCCCAGCACCAGCAATCCAATTGGAGCAGTCAGTGTCAAGTCAGCAAGGGGCAACCCACCGGAGGAGACACTACACTGCTGCCGAGACGCTTGGGTGGTGTTCAGTGGTGCCTGGTCTGATCCAACGTACGCAGGACACCACCTACTACTAAGCCCCCTACTGATGACAATAATTGCTTGGTCATGGAGCCGGCGTGAGAGTGAGCTCTCCCTCCAGAGGGCACCACACCACCTCCGTCCAAAGACAGCCCCCATGGACTTGTCGATACTGGTGACCCCGACGGAATCAAACCAAGGCCACAGACGTGGAGAGGACATCGAAACTGTGGTCACCATGAGAGCAAGGCATGAAGGGCCACAGAATTTGAGACTTTTTTTATATGCTGATCAATGAGGATGATGCTACGGATTTCCATTCCAGTCTGAGACTGCATGACACAGCTGTACTCTATGCTTTCTTTCATAATATATCCCAGTGTCAACCAGGCCCGAAAGATACAGACATCTGCAGTGTTGGTCAGGAAATTTGAGCAACACTCTCAGAGATGGATCTATTAAGTGGATGAAAGCTGACTATGTGGTCCCAGTCTTCGCAACTGAGCCCGTAGCAAACTCAACTCTGGGTAGGATCCGGTCAGGGCAGAAAAATCCCACATGACTCCGATGGGAATTGAACCCATGACCTCCCAGCTGGGAGTCCGCAATGCTAACCACTTCGCCACAACAGCTGGTGGCTACGGAAAACTTATTGATGCTGGATTGCACATCAGTTTCTGAGCCAGCGTTGAGAGCACAGTCATCAGCAATCAGAAAGTCCCTGATGATGTCCGTCATCACCTTAGTTTTTGCCTGAAGCCACTTGAGGTTGAACAGCTTCTGAATCTGTTGTTGATGCCTACGTCTCCTCTCAAGGCATCAGTCAGCATTGCAGAGAATGTGATGCTGAGCAGAGTGTGTGTGCCAAAACACGGCCTTGCTTAACGCTATTTGTGACAGGGAATGGGTCAGATGTCCAGCCATGTCCTGGGATTCATGCCTGCTCGCCATCGTGGAATTGACATACCATAGAGGTGAATTTCGGTGGGCATGGGTATTTGGCCATGAGTGAAACATACTGATCAGTAGAATTTCAGTCAAACCAGTTTTTGTTTGGGCTGACTTTTTTTTCCACTTTATCTCATCATATAGAAAGGGGATGTTTCAATAGCTTTAATTGGTGTCCAGGGAGTTCTCGCTTTACTTACCTTTATAGCTAGAGAGATGTATGGATCCCTCTCCACCTGCTGGTGATTGGTCCACCAGTCCTGCAGGCAGGCTGACCAGTTGCTGCTTAATGATAATAATAATAATGGATACTTATATAGCGCCTATTCTCAGCTAGAGATCAAGCTCTTAAGCGCTTTACAGTCCACATTCATTTACACAATGGGCTGCCTACCTAGGTAGTGCCGACGAAGAGCTGCCAGCTGGCGGTTCAATCAGTCATTTCCCGTGTCATCCAGATTATCGTCCAGTATCATTCACTCAATATCCTCACTTACATCATTCTTCCCCATTTCTCACACAGGGTGCATATTAAGTGTAACATGTCATCCATACCAACGGCCAAACTGGCCTTCTCTTCCGAAAGTTGGTGATGGGATTTTACATGTGTGCACGATGTTATGCGTGCATTCACACACAGAACCTCGGTTTATAGTCTCATTTGAAGGACTGCTTGACCATGTAGAAGCTTTGATTCGCGATCCTGTGCTGGGCCAGTGGCAGGGACCTAGGATTCAAAGACATTACAGTTGATGTACAAGTGTCTGAGAGTCTGGCTTGGCAGTCCTGACACTGGGCCTCTGGCTGTTGGTAAATTATTATTCTCAGCCCGCAAAGGGTAGATGAGCGTTAATGTATCTGCCTCAATCTTCAGTCTCCACGTTAGTTCTTCATGCAGGTTTGGGTGGATTTTAACAAGTGGTATGAGACTAAGAAACTGCTTTAAAAAAAAAAATTGAAAAGAAACAACTCTTAAGTTTTGTCACAAACTCAGCTGAAGTAGCTTGATAGTGGAATAGGTCTAGCCCATGTCAATGTGTTGATAAGAGTCACCTGCTACAAATCATTAAGGCAATCAACAGTATTCACAAATCACCTTCACAGATTTCACTCAGTATGGGCTGAAAATTTTCCTGTCAGAACATAGTATTCAGTAATCGTCTTAACAGATAGTACCAAGTACTGGCTAAAAATCAACGCTCTTGAAATGTAACATCATCAATCACCTAAATGATTTTACCAAATATTGGCATAAAGCTACTCTGTCAAAACACGACATAGATACAAGCAACGCATAGTCTCAAGACTTTGAAACTTTGTTTCAAGTTACGTTTCTTCCGGGTTGATTAATGAAACCTGACGCAGGATCTCAGACTAGGAGAGATGAACGTTCCCTCTCTGGCATACACTGGTGCTAGTTGTTGGTTCACTGACAGTGATCAGTCTTACAGCCTCTGGTGGAGCAGTAAAGTGGGGAGGCTTATCTCCCCTTCTGGTGTGCTATGCTACAGTCCTGTCTCTGATGCAGGATGCCTGACTGATTGACAGGCTGTCACTGAGGAACAGGGCAGCCAGTAGTATCATTACAGAAAAGAAGGAGGGGGATGTTTGTAATACGAGTTGTTGGGGGGGGGGTGATCGTGAATGAGACAGTCATTCCCCTCCACCTGTGGTGTGACATAATGTAAGTTGGGATCAGAAATGACAGTCTTGAAGATCCTTAATGCTAATGAACAAAACTATGTTTTCTGCCTGTGAGAGGTGCAGGTGGACATCTGGCCTCTCCATGGAATGAGTGGAAAGCCTTTGGCCATGGTACCTGGAGCAGAATGAGTGGAGGAGGAAAGCGACGTAGGGAGTTGGCGGCTTCTCTAAAGTAGAGAGGAAGGAAGAGGGAATCCTTTCTCTGTCCGCCAGCAGTGGCAGCCCAGCCAGAAGAGAGGAGAGGGAGGACAGAGGGGTGGTGGACAATCTGTGCTACAGTGACGTCAAAATTCTCTGCTCCTTTGCCGTCGGTGGTATATACATCTTAGCGTATTCAGTTTGCTACAAGAGACAGCTAGATGGACAGATGGAGGGAAGTAGAGGATTAAGAGAGTGGCATGCAACATTGAAAAATGATGTGAACCGATAACCCTAATCGCTGTTGGTAAGACAGAGAGAGAGAGAAAGGTTGGGGAGTGGGGGGGGATTGTGGTGGATGGTTTGGTTCTGTTAGTTGTCATGTCACAGCTGCCGTTTCTTCATTGACCAAAAGGTCTGTGACCAGTGTGCAGTTTTCTGTGTGTGTTTGTTGCAGCTGATGGTGCCCTGGTGCAGCATCTTCACCTCCATGTCTTTCTGGGCCATCGTGGTCGGCCATGTGACCTTCACCTGGGGTCTGTTCCTCTTCATGTCCAACCTCCCACTCTACATGTATGAGGTCATGAACTTCGACATCAAATCCGTGAGTAGGAAGTTCCAGTTTGTTTTTTTAAAGAACTCATTGTCCGTCCTGTTCCATTGGTTCACAGCAAGACTGTCACCACATGTACAGTGACACTATTGATGCTGCCCTAATGTGACCTTCATGGTCGGCTGGGCTATAAACAATACGATTTGATTTTTTTTTTTTTTTTTTTTTTGCCTTTCAGCAGTGAAGTCCATTAAACATTACTTGGGTCTGACATTTTTCAGATGTAGTGTCATAAGGAATCGCTGCTCTTTTTATGTGGTCTTTTCGGTAAATGTTACCAGATACGTACTGTCATTAGAGCATGCATATGTCAGAATGGGTTCAATAAACATATGAAGTAGTTTCTAAAACAAACTTACAACTAAGAAGTCTACTTTCTCAAAACTTTTCATGATTTTCTCTTGAAGAGATGTTGTCTGATTTGTTTGGGTTTTTTTTTTTTTTTTTTTAAGAAACAGCTGACAAAGTATAATGAATGTTCACCTTGGTAGTCAAAATAATTGTTGACTATTGGAATGAATAAGTTACTTTTCTATCCTTTCATTGCCCTGAAACCATATTTCCCTCACATGCAAACAATCTGTTTTTCTAAGGGAAAACTGCGTTGTGGCTGTTAATTACGGTCACTGGGATTCTGTCTTTGGAGTATCAGTTTAACTTGGACAGCCTGACAATGGAGACAGACAACAAAATGACATCAGCAACAGATATAGCGGCAAAACTAGTTCAGTAAACCCAGTTTTTACTGAATACCATGTTTTCCTTTAGTAGAAAGATCAACACAGCCATTTCACTGGGGGGGAAACAAAAGTAGTTGGGGGGGGGCAAGGTAGATATCCTTGTTTTATCCCCTTTGAGCACTCGGTGTTTGTTGGAGGAAATACACTTACCTCATACACAAGCTGATGCATAATCATAAACACTTCTATCAGTTTTATAAGGTATAGCTATCAAATCATAATATACTCTCAAAACTGCCCGTAGAGCATTTCTATGAGCATTCCTATGGTTTTGAAAACCGGTGATCGTGAAAGCCATGTACAATTCAGATTTTTTTTTTAACGCAAATGTTTGTACTTCTGCACAGTGAATTGCTGAACAGTTTATCTCTTTTTGTTTAGTCAAGCTCATACATCTAGATGCAAAAAATATTTTTAGATTCATGACATAGGAGCCTAACAATCCACGTCCTTAAGACAGACAAAACCCGGCAGTACTGAGTGCATCAGCCATTCCAAGCGATTGCCACGTCCAGTATTTAAATCACTACTCCCTCCCCCCCCCCCCCCCCACCCACACACACACACACACAACCCAATTTTAAAATGACACATTCTAATGACACAAAAGACATTACATAGTTCTTCAACCTAATGGAACAGCAGAACGGGCAGCTGAAGTCCTTTACGATGTTGACAGTCTCACTCGCTTGTAGCCAGATTGCACTGCTGAACAGTATTATATAGATTTCTGTCAGTTGGTAGAAATAGGAAAGAGGTGAAAATAGTCTAAAACAAAGCCATGGGGATGGGATGAAAAAAAAAAGACTAGCAGATGGTAGTAGTAGCAGAATATTTAAAGAAAGCTTATAAGAAATAAAGATGAAAGGAGAAATATGTAGCTCAGAATTTCAAGAATGTAAGGATACAGTTTATACTGGAAGAGTTCCTGGCACACATAGTCACACTCTCTCACACCCTCTCTCAACCTCCAATCCCTCTCTCTCTCCCCCAGTCACTCTCTCTCTGTTTCCTTTCTTTTGTGCGCACACACACACATATACACACACACACGCGCACACACACACACACACACACACTCTCACTCACTTACTGACACACACACCAACACCCACCCACCCACACACACAGGTTTTCTTGCAGGTATCTTCACATGTGCATCACACCTGCCACAAGTGTTGACACAGACACTGGCAAGCACACTTGCACACCTGTCTACAGCTAACTTTCAGTTGAAATGAGTTAGTGAATGGTCAAGTGACCTTGTCACAGCTAGAACAGTCAGGTGACCTTGTCACAGATAGAACAGTCAGGTGACTTTGTCACAGCTAGAAGTCAGGTGACCTTGTCACAGCTAGAACAGTCAAGTGACCTTGTCACAGCTAGAACAGTCAGGTGACCTTGTCACAGCTAATACTACACCACATACACTGCACTAAGGGCGTCTGCCTCCTCTTGTAACTGACACGCCACTCACCATGCACCAGTAAGGTGACACCGTGGTGCCTCGCTGATACCAACTGCTGCCCTGCAATGTGCAGTGATAGCACAGAACACCCCCACCCCTCCACCTCCCCTTCATTCCCCCTTCTGCCCTCCTCCTCCCTGGCTGTTAAAACAGAACATTGTATCATACTGTGAAGCGCATGGAATGCAGTGATTTAAAACTTTCTCTTGACACCAGTGCCATTTCAAGGATACTCAAATGCAAATCAAGCCTTAGATTGAAAGAAATGCACGAGAACACTGGAATAGGGGTTGATGGTTTGTACATGCGCTTTTCAGCTTGTCATTGCAGACACAAAGTATTCTTGGTACCATTAAAAATAATGATAGGCATGCATAGTTTAGGAAGTACAACATATTCAGGCTTACCTGAACATGCACTTTAATGTAATTAAAAACCCACTGTTGCTGTCTGTACGTCAGCGGAACATGCATGGCTGAACACACCAAACTAAAAATGCTGTGATGAAGAGGAAGGGGGATCTTGGGAAAGAAGAAATAAAGCTTGGAAAATAGTTGAACATTTTTATACTTCAGTTATATTTGATTGTCAAATAATACACCATACTTGGAAGAGGGGGGGGGGGGGGGGGGGGGGGGACAAGAAGGTACGAAGAAAGAGGAAGAGAGAAGTGAGAAGGTGGCTGAGACAAAAGATAAATAAGTTGGGAGGGGTTTTTGCACAGTAGCTGGTTTCTGTGAAGCTGGGACCACTTGTTCTGTGTTTACAGTGTCCACTTGTTCAGTTTTTGCAGTGTCCACTTGTTCTGTGTGTACAGTGTGGCATTGAATGGATGAGCATTACTGGTCTGTTAGAAACTGTATACTCGTCCTTCTGTCTCTGAAGTGCCATCTTTTCATGTTGTGATGAGTAAAATGTTTCAAAGTGTATGTCACACACATTTGAAGGTTCCCTTTACCTTTTTTTCTGTTTCTCTTTTTTTTTTTTTTTCTCTTTTCCCTGTCTGTTGACATACTGCCCATCTATTTGACACGAAACATTCATTGTCGCTGGAGTCCAGGGTGTAAGTGTACTCAGCTGGTTGTGCCATGAACATATTCACCTCAACACCATGTGAAATAAAACACTCTGACACTGTGCACCAACAAATCACACATGCACTGTCACAGTTCACAGAGTCATGGCTCAATAAGAGTGAAAACTGAACAGTAAACCCCCCGTGTCAAAAACGCCCACAAATCAGAGCTCCGGAGACAGGTTCCGGTAGACAGAGAGGGGCCATGCATTCCACTGCGCTGACATGCTTCTGCTGGTGCTGGTTATTTAGTCAGGGCGTGACCAAGGTCAGAGAAGGTGCACTGCTCGCTCATTCATGGAGGGAGACAAGGCAACAAGCAGCCATCTCTCTCACCCTACCCTCTTATACACACACACACACACACACACACACACACACACACACACACACACGCAAGATTCAACTGCTTGTTCATTTTTTTAAGATCTAGAGATGGTGTCTTTTGGAAATAAGAGATGTTTTTTTTAACTGTGCTTGTAAAGATCAAGAACAGAAGTTTTTTTTTCCCCTATAAATGACATAGATAATTGTTTAATTACATACTAAATACAAATGGAAGTAAACTGTCTCCAAAACAAATGAAGTTAAAAAAAGCAACTGGAAATAAACTGTCCCTGAAATGAATGAATCTAAACCTAACCATTTAAATGTATACCTACTATTGAAACATAAACAAAAAGAAGTACAGCAACATCAATAACAGAACTTAAAGCAAAAAGCAAAGACATTTATTTCATTTGTATAAATTCATTTATTTTCAGACTTTGATCACCTATTCATAAAGTGAATGGAGCAGCACTTGTTTTTAAATCTTGGAATTTGATCTCATATTTTGTTTGCTTTAATACTTGGACATCATTCAGACAACCTGATATGGCTACTGGATTGGCTAGATATAAATAGCAAGAGTTGATTTATTTACTGATGATGATTTTTTGTTATACCTATCCTGTTTTTATTTGTGCAATTTATAAACATCTCTTGGTATAAATGTAAAACTTTGTCGGAGCACTCTATTTTTTTTTTTTTTTTAACACTTTTCTTGGCAAAAAAAAATAACAGCCACAACAACAACAATAGAAATGATAAGAAGAAGAGGAAGAAGAAACGATAGCTGCAAGCAACTACATTTTACAGAAACAAATGAATCCTTCAGGTATATTCCGTTAAGCTATTAAGTTTATTTTTCAACTCTGTGTCATTCATGTGTTTTAAGAGTTCAGTTCTGAAAACTTAAATATGTAGGGAGTTTGACTGGTCACCAGTATAGCTAGTGCTCCTCAAATGCCCCAGTTTTCCCAGGACAGAAGCTGCCCACAGTAGAATGTGTTGGGTTTTTTGTTTTTTTGATTGTTTGTTTTTGACTCGTGCATGGAAGAGCTTTCACACCAATGGAACAGGCAACTTCCTTATAGGTGTTGCTCGTCCATACTGAAATTAAGAATCTGATTCTGCTGATTTTTTAAAAAAAAAATGTATGTAAAAATGAATTGTATTGACTGACTGCAAGGCCTGTAGCCATAGTCCATTCATTATTCGTTTTCCTTTCTCCAGATTATAATATTAAAATAATCTCTCCAGATTATGGTGAGAGTGAGAAGTGGAGGTGGAGTGTACATGGAGAGAGAGGTAGAGTGATAGAGAAAGGAGGTGTTTTGGAAATGGAGAGAATGTGTGGGAAGGGAGGGGGAAATGAATGGGAGGGTTTGGGATGGTGTGTATGGAGGGATGGGGGAGGAGAGACAGAGAGGAGGTGGAGGAGAGAATGAGGAGGTGGACCCGAGGATTAGAGACAGCGCTGTCAGCCCAGCAGAAATAAAACCAAACCCAGGCGATTCAGACACTCCATGCTCTGGGTTACTGGAGAAATTAATCCCTCTGCTGTCAATCCCTGTTGACCACCCCAAGACCATGCTGAATCCCTCTGCTGTCAATCCCTGTTGACCACCCCAAGACCATGCTGAATCCCTCTGCTGTTAATCCCTGTTGACCACCCCAAGACCATGCTGAATCCCTCTGCTGTCAATCCCTGTTGACCACCCCAAGACTATGCTGGCATGATAACATGCCACGGAACAACACGGTCTGCAGTGGTCTTGAAAAATACTTGACCAGGACAGTCACAGGCAAACTCTTTCATTAAGGGCAATATTGATCTACTGAGAGTAGAAGAAGAATCTCGAGAGAGAGAGAGTGGTGGGAGAGATGGAGAGAGAGAGGAAAAGAGTGGGAGAAGTTTGTTCGTTCGTCCCTTGTTTTTATTTTTTTTATGTTGTTTGTCCTGCCTGAGAAGACCCAAGGTTGAAATCCTTTTTTGTCCATTTTGTACTTTGTTCCTGTGCGTGGCAGCTCCGTAATTCTTTTCTGTTTCAACTTCTACCTGCAGCCACCCCAGTTTGAACCCAGTCTGTGCCGTATGGTTTATTGAAATAAGCATATCTGGCATCTTATGTTTTTGTGTCTTTGTATTTTGGCATATTGACCTTAACGCTTGGGCAGATTAAGACAAACTGACTATGGCTACAGGCCTTGCAGTCAGTCAATACAATTCATTTTTACATACATTTATTTTTTGAAATGGTCATGTGTGATCAGTGTGTTTCTGCATTCAGTTATTTTGTGTTTCAGAATGGATTTTACTCCATGCTGCCCTACCTTCTCTTCTCTTCGTCCAGATGACTGGAGGGTTTTTCACCGACTTCATTGTCAGAAGTCAGATCCTGACGGTGTTCTGGGCGCGCCGAATGGTCACAGGCCTGGGTAAGGGAGGTTACTGTGCAGTTCCAGTCAGCTCACTGTGCTTTATCGTGCAGAGTGGGAGACAAGTGACCTTAAAGCCTGATTGTAGGAATAGTGGTGAGGGTTGGGTACTGTAGATTCAGGAAAGTCACTCTGTCAGAATGTAGGAATAGTGGTGGGGGTGGGTGCTTTAGATCCAGGAAAGTCACTCTGTCAGACTGTAGGAATAGTGGTGAGGGTTGGGTGTTTCAGATCGAGGGAACTTACTCTGTCAGACTGTAGGAATAGTGTTGAGGATTGGGTGCTTCAGATCCAGAGAAGTTGCTCTGTCGGACTGTAGGAATAGCGGTGAGGATTGGGTGGTTCAGGTCCAGGGAGGGAAGTTACTCTGTCAGACTATAGGAATAGTGTTGAGAATTGGGTGCTTCAGATCCAGGGAAGTTACTCTGTCCCGCACCACAGTCACAGTGTTTCCTGTCAAGCGCGCATGTATGAGCTGAAATGATGTTCAAATCAACCAACATGAACCTTATGCACAGTTTTTTTTTTGTGTGTGTTTGTGTGTGTCCGTTGAAAGTAGAGTGTACTAATTTAGCCCTTAGTGTAAAATGGTCCTCAACCATTGCTCTCTCTCTCACTCTCTGTGAGAGAGAGACTTTGTAATGCTGTTTTGTCTTCAGTGCTGGTATGAATAATCACTATTCTTGAAAGAAATAGATCTACATTGTGGAACAGTGTTCTAGGTTTATATCTCAAGTCCCTGAAAGGACAAAAGCCAGAAAGAAAAAAAAATGTTTGTTTTTGTTTTTTTTTTGACTATCTGTTACCCTCGGAAAATGAAGATTAATCACTCTCTCTCTCTCTCTGCACAGCTGTATGTGTGTATGTAAATGCATGCTATGGAAGGTGGTGGAAAGATGGGGATGGGGGGGGAGGGGGTAGAGGAGGCCTAAACAAGAGGGAGAAACCGGCAAAAGGGGAAGGAGGTGTGGGAAGAGCAGATTTGAATGCGTTTGAAGTATGTTGCTTTTAACTGATTTTTCGTTTTCTGCTGGAGTGTAATCTTTGTCATGAATATGAAGCATAATGTCACTTGATCTTCCATGTTCTCACATTTCAATTTTCAAAAGAACTTTCAGCAACAACGCTAATTTTATGTGCAAAATGTGTAAGGTCTTAGAAGATGAGGACCATGTGTTGCATAAATGTGTTCTGTATAATGACATAAGGAAAAAATATCTTAACTTGGGTCTCAATCCATAATTATGCAGTCTTGTTGAGAAATGGGTCTATTTTCAATATCAGGAGGCTTGGCATATTTCTGTTTAATGCCATGAAGTTAAGGCAAACCTTTGTTGACAGCCTCACGTTAGAAAGCTGATTGGTTGAAATGTAATGTGTGTTTTAGTTACATATTAACTTGACCTCATTTCTAGGGGTTGGGGGCCTGAAGAAACAAAGATTGTTCATTTTGATTCACATTTACTCTTTTGCTGCTTTAGATCAATGTCAGATAACATGTTGAAAGGAAAATGAATGGAGCATTTGGCTTTGTTTTCACTTTTTTTGCAGCCTATCTTGTACCTGCTGTCTCTCTTCTGATCATGAGTTACCTGGATTGCACGCAAGTGGCAGCAGTTATGTCCCTTTTGGTGATTTCTGTTGGCTTCATGGGCTTCGCTTTCTCAGGATTTTTTGTCAACGCGCGTTGACGTGGCGCCTCGCTATGCTGTCAGCATCACCAGTGTCACCAACTCTTTTGCCTGTATACCAGGCATCGTCACCCCGTACCTGGTGGCCGAGGTGACCGTCGATGTGAGTAGTAGCTACCTTATTCCATTCAGGTCTTCAATGACAATCTGGTTGTTTTGAATAGTTTCTTTTTCCATCTCCACGATTACCTCAGGGTTAGGACCAATTGTGGAAACCTAGAAAGTTCTGGAAGAGCGGAAGGGCCTTTTCCAGGGTGTAAAAAGTAAAAACAGAACCGTTCAAAAAAAAACTCCAGGAAAAGTCAGGGATTTTTTTTTCAAGACAGCAAAGTCCTCATCTGTGTTCTCTGAAAACATAGGGGGAGAGACAGTTAAAAAAGAAAGGAAAGTGCCAGCACTTGTTGCTAATCATCCCAAAAATGCAGTAGCAGATGACATACCACTGTGCGTTTTCCCTCTTGAATATTACTCATGTGCACGTCTGTCATGTAGGAAAGGCAGGAAAAACAATTTTGATCCCACAAAGATGGGGGAAGACAACGGTGTTTTCAGCGATGATTGGCTGTAAAAAACAAAAGAATAAAGAGACTGGCTGGCTCTCTCCTGGGGAGGGGGGGGGGGGGGGGGGGGGGGGTCCAAAATGCAGAGCAAGTTTGTCAGTGTGTAAAACGAAATTTGAACATCCCAAAAAATGGGCAGAAGTGCTGTGATTTGGTTTTGCATTTCAGCTCTAGCATGTGCCATCCATTGGCCAGTCAGTATATAGTTTGCATAACCAATTAAAAAGCCTGCCATTCATATTCAGAATAATAAAGTCAATATCTTACTATTTGCGGTCGTTCAAATTCACTTGCAGTGCACTTGAAATGTCCACCTCTCTCTCTCTCTCTCTCTGCATATATATATATATATATATAGAGAGAGAGAGAGAGAGAGAGAGAGAGAGAGAGAGAGATGTGGATATATAGATATACATATATCATTAATTATACATACATGCATACATACATCCATATATATATTTGTTAAAATGAAATGTTTAAAAGGAGTATCTACAATGTTGTTTCGAGCAAGGCTCTCTTCAGGATGATGTTTGGGTCACCTCCCGCCGATGTTATATAGCATGTAGGGCCCAGTTGTCACTGTTTTCATGTGCAAGTTGGTTTTCATGTGTTTTATGGGGTTTCAGGTTGATGTTTGGGGTGTGTTCACTAACAACGATTTCCATTTGTGCCTGCAGTTGTTTACTATTTTTATTTTAGTATTTGAAGTTGCTAGGTGTGGTTTACATAGCATTAGCCATTTTTCAGTTAAACATAGGTTGCATCTTTTTGAAATTTTACTGTATGGTGATGCCCTTTTCATGATTTTCCAGGATATATTGTAGTTTATTTTTTTTTATCTTTAAAGTCTCCAAATGTACGAGCATTTGCTCAGTTGTTTGGTTTTTGTATTTTTCTTTATTGAATGACTGTGGTTTGCATATCTGGTTTTGAAGTGATTTTCAGTAATCCCTGTATATGTTTTTTTTTTCATTTTCTGATGTCACAGTGGCTTGGTATACAATATTATTATAGAGGCATTTATTGCCCAAGGGGCACTGTTCTTTTTTGGTGCAGTTGCAAGATTTCCTTTCTTCACCCTTCTTTGCTGTGTTGGTTTTCATTTTGTTGGATGAATCAATTAAATTTTGAGGTTGGGCATACATGAATATGATAGTTTGACAGTGTTTTTATTGAATATTTGTGTTCTTTTGGGAACGATGTTGTTAAGATTTAAAAAAAATTTCCCTATGTTTGTTTTAAGTTTCCCGTCGTATGGGGGGGTTATACCATATGATTTTCCTTTTCCTGTTTTTCTTGCTTGCTTTTATTCATGTTATTATCTGAGTTATATTATAGTTTGTAGTTGTAACCACTTTTTTGCACCGCTTCTTGGTATTCTACTGCTGCATTGTTAAATACTCTTTCATTGCATGACAGATTAGATAGTCTCTTGTTTATGCCATTGGGTATAGTTTTTAATACAGATGGTGGGTGGTTACTTTTGATGTTTACGTAGATAGGTGTGTCGTTAGGTTTCTTGCATGGTTTATATATGTGGTTGCTGAGGTCAAGTGTTATATCTATGTAGTTCACTACCTTTTTGTTTGCTTCGATGGTGATTTTTAGGTTTTGATTTTGGAAGATTTTGCATAGTTCTTTTTTCTTTGTTTTCAATGGTTCTTGGGTTGTTGGTGAGTGCAGCAAGGCCGTCGTCTCTGTATAGTCCAACTTGCTTTCCAAGCTGTTTCTGGATGTTGGACAACATGAACAGTCTGACCAATTCGCAAGTTTCGGCACCATCATATGATCCCATGGTCACATCAAATGTTGAGTTTCTGTTCGTTTTCTTGATCCAGGTTTCATTTTTGCTGTGGAGTAAGGTTTTCTTGGTGTGAAGAATGATTTCCATTTCTGACCCTGTTATGTCTGTGTGGTTACTGGCGAATTTCAGAGCTTTGTTGAGTAGTTCTTCATCTATGGATGGGTAGAAGTCTACCATGTTGAATGTGATGAATACTGTGTTCCTACGTTTATTGAGTTTTTTGAACCATTGGATAACTTTGTATGTGTTCTTCCAGAGGTTGTATTCAGAGTTTGATTTTATGTTTTTTATAACTTTTCTAGAATTTTCTTACTTACTTTACCTAGTTCAGATTTAGATGGGTTTATTAATCTACATGTTGGGTTGTTGTGGAAATTAGGCTTATGATCTTTAAGGGTTATAAAAGGCTTCTTTTGTTGCTTTTGCTTCTACCCTGTCACTTAGGTCCATGCAATGCACAAGTTCTTTTTCTTTTATACGGATACTGTCCTGTATAATTTTGTCGGCTTTTTTGTAGTTTTTATCAAGGAGTTGAGTTGGAAGTATTCATTTGGTTCCATTTTGTAATAATTACTTTTTTTATCAGCCTTCACGAATACCTTTTTGTCATTTTGTATTTGTTTTATTTCATTTTTTTAATGATGTTTGGAAATTGTGCTTGATTTTTTTTAATTCAATATTGGCTATCATTCTTTTCATTTTATCCTCGAAAGATTTCATTTCATCTATGGCTGGTGGAGATCGCCATGATTTAAAGCCATAAGTGTTTTTGTCCTCGTTTTTTTTTGCGTTTGGGTTCAGGAAAAAGAATGCTTTCCATCTCATATTACGTACGAACTTTTCGGTTTGGTCTATTGATCTTTTCAAGTAAAGTTGTGGGTTACAGAACGGTATGTTTTTAGTTGACTGTCTAAAATTGATTTCCTCCATTTTAATATCTTTCATGCCGAAGTGCTGAACATGAGCAGCAGTTAAAATGAATATTGCTAAAAAGCCAAATATGAGTTCTTTTAAAATCATATTAGGCTTTTTAGCAATATTCATTTTAACTGCTCCTCACGTTGAGCACTATGGCCTGAAAGATTTTGAAATGGAGGAAATCAATTTTAGACAGTCAATTAACAACATACCGTTCTCTAACCCACAACTTTACTTGAAAAGACCAATAGACCAAACCGAAAAGTTTGTACGTAATATGAGATGGAAAGCATTTTTTTTCCCTGAACCCAAACACAAAAAAAAAGAACAAAAACACTTATGGCTTTAAATCATGGCGATCTCCACCAGCCATAGATGAAATGAAATCTTTCGAGGATAAAATGAGAAGAATGATAGCCAATATTGAATTAAAAAAATCAAGCAACGATTTCCAAACATCATTAAAAAATAAAATAAAACAATACAAAAAATGACAAAAAGGTATTCGTGAAAGCTGATAAAACCAGTAATTATTACAAAATGGAACCAAATGAATGCTTCCAACTCCTTGATAAAGACATCCAGAAAAAGTACAAAAAAAGCCGACAAAATTATACATGACAGTAACCATATAAAAGAAAAAGAACTTGTGCATCGCATGGACCTAAGTGACAGGATAGAAGCAAAAGCAACAAAAGAAGCCTTTTAAACCCTTAAAGATCATAAGCCCAATTTCCACAACAACCCAACATGTAGATTAATAAACCCATCTAAATCTGAACTAGGTAAAATAAGTAAGAAAAAATTCTAGAAAAAGTTATTAAAAAAAAAACATAAAATCAAACTCTGAATACAACCTCTGGAAGAACACATACGAAGTTATCCAATGGTTCAAAAAAACTCAATAAACAGAGGAACACAGTATTCATCACATTCAACATGGTAGACTTCTACCCATCCATAGATGAAGAACTACTCACACAAAGCTCTGAAATTCGCCAGTAACCACACAGACATAACAGGGTCAGAAATGGAAATCATTCTTCACACCAAGAAAACCTTACTCCA
Source organism: Conus betulinus (assembly GCA_016801955.1). Taxonomy (NCBI): domain Eukaryota; kingdom Metazoa; phylum Mollusca; class Gastropoda; order Neogastropoda; family Conidae; genus Conus; species Conus betulinus. The sequence continues at coordinate 479,030 of JADBJO010000433.1, read as the reverse complement.
CAGCAAAAATGAAACCTGGATCAAGAAAACGAACAGAAACTCAACATTTGATGTGACCATGGGATCATATGATGGTGCCGAAACTTGCGAATGGTCGGACTGTTCATGTTGTCCAACATCCAGAAACAGCTTGGAAAGCAAGTTGGACTATACAGAGACGACGGCCTTGCTGCACTCACCAACAACCCAAGAACCATTGAAAACAAGAAAAAAAAACTATGCAAAATCTTCCAAAATCAAAACCTAAAAATCACCATCGAAGCAAAACAAAAAGGTAGTGAACTACTTAGATATAACACTTGACCTCAACAACCACATATATAAAAACATGCAAGAAACCTAACGACACACCTATCTATGTAAACATCAAAAGTAACCACCCACCATCTGTATTAAAAACTATACCCAATGGCATAAACAAGAGACTATCTAATCTGTCATGCAACGAAAGAGTATTCAACAACGCTGCAGTAGAAAAACAAGACCGTTGCAAAAAAGTGGTTACAACTACAAACTACAATATAACTCAGATAATAACATGAATAAAAGCAAGAAAAACAGGAAAAGGAAAATCATACGGTATAACCCCCCCATACGATGGGAAACTTAAACATAGGGAAAGAGTTTTTTTTAATCTTAACAACATCGTTCACAAAAGAACACAAACTGTCTAAAATATTCAACAAAAACACCGTCAAACTATCATATTCATGTATGTCCAACCTCAAAAATTTAATTGATTCATCCAACAAAATGAAAACCAACACAGCAAAGAAGGGTGAAGAAAGGAAATCTTGCAACTGCACCAAAAAAGAACAGTGCCCCTTATACAAAATAAATGCCTCTATAACAACATTGTATACCAAGCCACTGTGACGTCAGAAAATGAAAAAGAACATATATAGGGATTACTGAAAATCACTTCAAAACCAGATATGCAAACCACAAACAGTCATTCAATAAAGAAAAAACAAAAAACCAAACAGAACTGAGCAAATACATTTGGAGACTTAAAGATAAAAAAAAAATAAACTACAATATATCCTGGAAAATCATAAAAAGGGCATCACCATACAGTAATATTTCAAAAAGATGCAACCCATGTTTAACTGAAAATGGCTAATACTATGTAAACCACACCTAGCAACTTAAATACTAAAATAGAAATAGTAAACAACTGCAGGCACAAATGGAAATTGTTGTTAGTGAACACACCCCGAACATCCACCTGAAACCCCCAAAAACACGTGAAACCAACTTGCACATGAAAACAGTGACAACTGGGCCCTACATGCTATATAACATCGGCGGTAGGCGACCCAAACATCATCCCGAAGACACTTGCTCGAAACAACGTTGTAGATATTTTAATACTCCTTTTAAACATTTGATTTTAACAGATGTTGCTCCCCAAGGGGTCGAGCTCTTTTCAAATCATATTAGGCTTTTTAGCAATATATATATAGAGAGAGATATATATATATATATATATATATATATATATATTTTTTTAATAAAAACCTGTGGAAAACCTATGTGTACAGCAAAGGTAGACTGTCAACAACTGATGCTACAAGGTTGTTTGTAGGGACATGGTGTAGAACTGTTTCAGTATTGAGGTTTTTTGATGTAATACTGAAGAATGGTAGAAAACAAAATTGTTTGCATGTGATCAAAGACACTGATTTGAGGCGCAGAACTTTTGTGGGTATAGAGAATGGTTTAAGTGCAGGATTTGTGTCTTTTTCTCTTATTCTGTTTTTCGGTTGTTTACTTTAGGGACAGTTGTATGTTTTTCTGCATTTACATGTTGTCCTCCATTTACAGTTGTGTGTTGTCTACCATTTACAGTTGTGGTTGTCTGCCATTTACAGTTGTATGTTGTCCTGCATTTACAGTTGTGTTGTCCTCCATTTACAGTTGTGTGTTGTCCTGCATTTGCAGTTGTGTGTTGTCCTGCATTTACAGTTGTGTTGTCCTGCATTTACAGTTGTGTGTTGTCCTGCATTTACAGTTTGTCCTGCATTTACAGTTGTGTGTTGTCCTGCATTTACAGTTGTCCTGCATTTACAGTTGTGTGTTATCCTGCATTTACAGTTGTGTTGTCCTCCATTTACAGTTGTCCTGCATTTACAGTTGTATGTTGTCCTGCATTTACAGTTGTGTTGTCCTGCATTCACAGTGGTGTGGTGTCCTACATTTAGTGATGGGGTGACCTACACTCACAGTGGTGTGGTGTGGTGTCCTACATTGACAGTGATGTGGTGACCTACACTCACAGTTATGCGGTGACCTACACTCAGTGATGTGGTGACCTACAGTTACAGTGATGTGGTGCCTGCAGTCACACTAGTGTGTGGTGACCTACATTGACAGTGATGTGGTGACCTACACTCAGTGATGTGGTGACCTACATTGACAGTGGTGTGGTGACCTACATTGACAGTGGTGTGGTGACCTATGTTGACAGTGGTGTGGTGACCTACACTCACAGTGGTGTGTGGTGACCTACACTCACAGTGGTGTGGTGACCTACATTCACAGTGGTGTAGTGTCCCACGCTCACAGTGGCATGTCACCCCAGTCCCACCATCTCACTCCCGTGCGTGCAGCAAACCCGGGAGCAGTGGCAGATCATTTTTTTCATCACGGGGGCGGTGTACCTGTGCGGCACCCCTGTTCTTCTGCCTGTTTGCCAGAGACCTCCGTGCAGAGCTGGGCCCTGCCCCAGCAGGAGACCCTGGCCGTGGAACCTCCCCTGGACGTGGACGGCTCTGGGCCTCACCACCAGGAGAACCATTCCCTTCCCCCCACCTGCCGAAGACGGCCTGTGCCCAGCCCGAGGACTGTGAGCAACAGGTGTGTACCACAGACTCTCTTCTGCCGACGCCCGACAGCAGAGCGACGAAGGAGTTTGGAACGGTCTGAAAAAGACAGCAAGTGTTGGACTCCAGTTCTCCCCACTTTCCCTCCATTCCTCCCCCCCCCCCCCCCCCCCCCACCCCCCCCCCCCCCTCCTCCCACCCTGGTCCCTCTTCCCGGTCACCCCGCTTCTAAGAAGGTAGAAGATCCCAGGTCTGTGTCTTGAGACAGGCATGTGTGGAGTGTTCCTCAGACTTGACTAGAGGTCTGGATGATAGTCTTTCAAACAGATTTGCCTTTAATGCAGGTATATTACAACTATACGCCATAGAGACTCTCTAAACTCTGTAGTCACCTAATTCTGAATGTCACGATTACATACAAGAGCAGCTAGCATGAAGTAGTGAAAAAATCAATGGAGGAGAGTTGTCAGAAAGAAAGACAGCAAAGAAAATCTGCAATCTCTTATTTCTGACCCAAGTAACACAGGAGATCTGCACCATAGGATTGTTTTTTGTTTTGTTTTGTATTTTTGCTATGCATAAGTAACGAAACCGTGAATCTCTCCCGAATCTGAATGAGAAGGGGATATGAAACCGACTGCTTCTGTCTCAGTTTGTTGGGACGAGGCCAGAGAGCAGTGGATTCCAAATGCCCAAAGAGGCGTAATCTTGAACTAGGTTCATAATTTGAAAAGGCTCTTCAAAATTTGGTCCTATTAACATGCCCCATGAAAACGGCTTACTGTAGAATGATATGCTATAATACAAAATGGATTACACGAGTCAACAGTTAAGAATGATATTCTGCTGGCTTTTGTTGTGAGATTGCAGGAGTCAGTGTTTACGAATGAAGACCTTACTATATATATTTGTCTGTACTTGATATTGCATCACCGTACACTGTATATGGTACAATTTTGATGCAATTGTGTCGCCTCCTTATTTTATTGGGGTTTTTTTTTTATATACTACTTGTTCTTTGAAATGGGATTTAAATGCTGTTGTATCCATGTGTTGTTCTGGGATTGGGTTGCTGATTTTTGTTCGTGTGATGATAGACACTTTCTCTTGTTCTCTGTATGTGTATTTTTGTAGTCACATACTAAAATGCATTATTTTTAATATGTTATAAATAGTAAATCGTCAATGGCATTTGTTATAAAAGTGCTGCCGGATAACTCAAAGATCTGACCATCATGTTTGTATCAAGGAAGATTTACAAGTGAAAAACATTCATAGTTTCTTTTGTGTAAGGGTCTGGATGGGAAAATCCTATCACACTGTGAAACATTCCTCCCATCTTTGACTAACATTTCCACAAAGTTTGTCAGCCATTTGTACACACACACTGACCAGAACACAGGCATGTGTACATAGGCACTTAGCCTCTCCCACAATGTATATAGTCACACTTACACATGCATGTCCATGCTCATGTGCACAAATATACACATGCAAACACACACACGGAAGTATGACAATGGATCACATTCTGTTTAACACTTGAATTTTTGTTCTTTGAAGATTTACTTTCAGTTCCAGACTTCTGATATCATCCTTATGGATGACAAGGAAATGATGTCGGCATTTTTTTTTCTGCATTACTTCCTGTACTATGGCCATATCAGTCCATTTGGTGCATGAAAATCCACCTTTATTATACCTTGACCAGTCATGAAAAGCATTTTCTCTGTGTCTGAAGGTTTTTTTCTTTTTTTTGTGTGTGAGTACAATGAGTCAAATTTGCTGTAGTAAACAAGTACAATGCCAACAAAATCAATGGGATACATCTGTTTTGACAGACTATTTTGATAATTTCAGTTATCAGTGTTTTAATAAGATTGTTGTTGTTTTTTTTAAGTCTTCAAGCTGAATGACTAATGCACACCCTACCATCGCTGTTTGGACTTTGTATTCTGCTCTAGAACAAATGTCGTATGTTTACAAACAAAGATATACACTTTGCTGAGAGGATTTGTGTGTGTGTGTTTTGTTGTAAAATGACCTAGCAAACTGTAAGCTCATGTCAGGCCCAGTGAATTACTCTAGTGCTCAGCATTCAGAGACTTTCTCTCCTAGAAAGAAAAAAAAAATGGTGTGAGAACTGATTGTGGGGAATTTCAGTCACAGACCCCCTTCAGGGGGAGCCAGCAAAAGTTCCTGACAGATACCTGGTGTGGCTGGCTTGTACAGTATGCAGGACACTCCCTACAGGACAGGACACTGACTAACACATCCAGTATACTGAATACTCTACAAATCTAGGACAATACAGTACACTGGCTACATGTTACATCAAAGACCTAACAATGGCTTACAGTTCGGCACAATACACAAGAAATTTTAAAACCATTTTTCAGGTCATGTTAACAAATGTGTTCAAATTCATGTTCAGTTTGAGAGTGAAACCAATAGTGTATGGTTCAAGAAGAGAGGGAAAAGGCATGGTTTAGTAAATGCATAGGAGTACAACTTGTCTTTTTTAAGGATTGGAGATGTTTGTATTTATGTGAAATGCTTCCTTGCACTGCGGTGTCTTACTAAGGTGTTGTGTATTCATGTGTTTTCAGAAGCGCAGAGTTCTTTTAAAATTGTATTGTGTAGAACTTAATTGAATAACACATGTATTTTTATTGAAAATGTTTGTAGTATCAATTTTTGTTGTGTGGATGTGTGTTCTTACTGACAGCAGTGCACAAACAGCCTTTTCTTTTTTCAGAGAAAAAAAGCATCCATGCGGGTGGATCATTTTAACTTTGTGATATTTGATGGGAAGGTGTGCATAAGTATATCATGCTTTTATTAAGAATATCAAGCTCTTAATACAAGAGGATGTGCTGATATTGTTCTTTTTGAGATTGGAAAATACTCATTAAGCATGAGCTGTTTGGAGTAAAAGCAGTTACATTATTTAGTATCATGAGCCAATCTGTTCAGATTCATTTACTGTGGGACCAGTTACCAATAATAAGTTGAACTTCATATTGACATGAAACATGACATGACATGAAAATTGACATGACATTGTGTATGTGTGTATTTTCAGATAAATGTTAATAGGAGAGAGAGGTGCTTACACAACTCAGAATCAAAAACTTACTTGGAGCATATTTCGACAGGGTGGCCCTGTGTTTTTCAGCTCACTGTTGCTGTTGTGGCAGCGAGGCCTGGTGGGACGACTGTTGTGTGGGGTGAACGGTTGTCAGGATCTCACTGTAGGTGGGGGGAAGTTCAAAGCCTTGATCTCTGTTCAGGCTGGGGCGTCTGGTCTTAATTTCGATGGCTTCTTTAACTTTTCTTTTTGTGAGGAAGGGCTCTGTAGATAAGATCTTGGCTTCTTGGGGGCTGAAACTGTGGCCTGTGGCTTGTAAGATGTTCACGTATGGCAGAAGTAGATCGGTTTTGGTGTCGCTGTAGACGGGTGAAGAGTGGTCTTGCTGTCTCTCACCAGTGTAGGTATGGGTACAGTCTTGATGCCCTACCTGGTATACTACACCACACTGTTTGAGTGGGTCCACTTTGTCTTTGACATGGGTCAGTTGCTGGCGTAGGAAGTTGGTGGGTTTATGGAACACTTTGCATCCATGTTGTTGGAAGGTCCTGGCTAGACGCTCTGAGACTCCTTTAATGTAAGGGATCCCCACTTTCACACTGTCCGTATCTGTAGAAGAAGGGTAGCGAACTCGAGGGTTGTCCCACATCCATGCAGGGTATCCATTAGCAGAAAGGGCTGTCTTGATGTGTTCTTCTTTCAGCTCTTCCTCCTTTGTGGAACACAGTACAGAGGCTCTGTGCATGCGGGTGTTGACAACAGATCTCTTGTGCTGGAGGGGGTGGTTAGAGTGAAAGTCAGATATTGGTCGGTTCGGGTGATAAGTGTGTCCAGGAACGGGATCTTCTCTTCTGCTTCAGTTTTGGGAGGTGAATTGGATACTGTCACCGATGGAATTCAGGTGAGTGGTGAAGCTGTCAACCTCCGTCTCCTGTATGCGGGTCATGGCGTCATATACACAGCGGTATCACATGCTAGGAGGGTTGGCAGTGGTCTCAAGGGCTACTTTTTCAAAATGTTCCATGTATAGGTTGGCTACGGAGATACAACCTGTACATGGAACATTTTGAAAAAGTAGCCCTTGAGACCGCTGCCAACCCTCCTAGCATGTGGTACCGCTATGTATGTGGGTGACACCATGACCCGCATACAGGAGACGGAGGTTGACAGCTTCACCACTCACCTGAATTCCATCGATGACAGTATCCAATTCACCTCCAAACTGAAGCAGAAGGGAAGATCCCGTCCTGGACACACTCATCACCCGAACCCATGACGACAGGGTGGAGAGACCACCGTCTATAGGAAACCCACCCACACTGACCAATATCTGAACTTTCACTCTAACCACCCCCTCCAGCACAAGAGATCTGTTGTCAACACCCGCATGCACAGAGCCTCTGTACTGTGTTCCACTAAGGAGGAAGAGCTGAAAGAAGAACAAACACATCAAGACTGCCCTTTCTGCTAATGGATACCCTGCATGGATGTGGGACAACCCTCGAGTTCGCTACCCTTCTTCTACAGATACGGACAGTGTGAAAGTGGGGGATCCCTTACATTAAAGGAGTCTCAGAGCGTCTAGCCAGGACCTTCCAACAACATGGATGCAAAGTGTTCCACAAACCCACCAACTCCCTACGTCAGCAACTGACCCATGTCAAAGACAAAGTGGACCCCCTCAAGCAGTGTGGTGTAGTGTACCAGGTAGGGCGTCAAGACTGTACCCATACCTACATTGGCGAGACAGCAAGACCACTCACCACCCGTCTACAGCAACACCAAACCGATCTACTTCTGCCATACATGAACATCTACAAACACAGGCCACAGTTTCAGCCCCCAGAAAGCCAAGATCTTATCTACAGAACCCTTCCTCACAAAAAGAAACAAAGAAGCCATCAAAATTGAGACCAGACGCCCCAGCCTGAACAGAGATCAAGGCTTTGAACCTCCCCTCACTTACAATCAGATCCTGACAACCGTTCACCCGACACAACAAGTCGTCCCACCAGGCCTCGCTGCCACAACAGCAACAGTGAGCTGAAGAAGACGGGGCGACTGTGTCGAAATATTCTCCAAGTAAGTTTTTGATTCGAATTTTGTAGACTCATTCAGTATCTAAAGAGATACTCTTTTCATCTCACACTGGCCAGTGTTTGGCAATTCTCTCTCTCCCCCTCTTCCGGTGGTACACACAGAGACACATGCATGCAAGCATGCACGCACACACACTCTGAACGTGAAATGAGATGAGAGAGGTTGCAGCTGTATGGCACCACCTACTCAGCCCCCTACTGACGACAATAATTGCTTAGTCATGGAGCCGGCGTGAGCTAGCTCTCCCTCCAGAGAGCGCCACCACGTCCATCATACACAATAGCCCGCATGGACTCACCGATGCTGGTGACCCTGACGGAACCAAACCAAGGCCACAGACATGGAGAGGACATTGAAAATGAGGTCACCCTGAGAGCAGGGCATGAAGGGCCACAGAATTTGACTTTTTTATGCTGATCAATGAGAATGAGGATGATAAAGATGATGCTACCGATTCCCATTTCGGTCCGAGACTGTATGGCAGAGCTGTGTACTCTACGCTTCCATTCATAATATATCCCGGCATCAGCCAGGCCCGAAAGATACAGACATCTGCAATGTTGGTCAGGAAACTTGAGCAACACTCACAGAGACGCATCCATTAAGTGGAGAAAGTTGACTGCGTGGTCCCAGTCTTCCCAACTGAGCTCGTAGCAAACTCAACTCTGGGTAGGAGCCGGTCTGGGCAGAAAAATCCCACATGATTCTCATGGGAATCAAACTTACAACCTCCCAGCCAGGAGTCTGCGATGCTAACCACTTCACCGTGGCAGCTGGTGCGAGCTGATTTTTTCTCCGACTCTAAGATAAGGCTGAAAGTGGATTTGACTTAGATAAATTATTGTCGATGGTGAAACATTTTTAAGACCCAGCTCCATCAAAGACTTTAACATAAGACTTTCATATCTTGAAAATGCCTTTTTTTTGTCGTTTATGACTGGTTGTTGCCAACATAAATCGAGACCTTAGAGGATAAGTGCCACATTATTAAATTCTGTTCATTTCACAAGTTCATTAATGTCATTCTGCGAGGCACTGCACATTAAATCTGCACATTTGCCTTTTTCTATAATTATCTAAACCCAGACAATACAGGTGTGTTTAACAAATTTAGCTCTCTTGTATGCGCATGCGCGCGCGCGCGCGCACACACACACACACACACACACACACACACACACAGAGGGAGGGAAGAAGCGAGGGAGGAGCGACACAATAACAGGGCATCTTTTATGTTCCTGAATTTCGTACTATATTCATATCTGGGGGGAATACGATTATTTACACATGAAATGCAGTCCACCTTGTAGCTTTTACTTAAAAAAGAAAAAAAACGGTGTGGGAAACAAATATTAAGTATCATGATTGACAATAAGAAATGAATATAAAACAGGGCAGTGACACGACTTAGTATTTTAAGTTAAACCCATATTGGGATAGTTTTCCTCTTGTGCCATTACGCTTGACGGCTGTTTCTCTCTCTCTCTCTCTCTCTCACACACACACACACACACACACATGCACACACGCGCGCGCGCGCACACACACACACACACACACACCAGAGCGTTACATAATTTTTTGTCATCTCATGATCATGTGTACAATTTATCGCCTATATCCGAACTGGAGCTCAAATGAACATAATTATGATGAAAGGAGGGGGGTATGCTGCCTAAGTAATAAATAGTGTACCAAGAAAGCTTTTTCAAAATGTGTATTGTTCATACTAACTAAACATTGCCATCGAAAGTCCATTAGTAGAACTCTGCTATGAACATGCACAAAAGTAAATGCCACAAAAGACCGATTTACTGACTATTGTATGATACACACCATATTCAAATGAAAAGCCGCAAAGAACATTCCGTGCGACTGATGTAAAGAATAGTAATACGGATGCATTGCGGTAATAATCTGCAGAAATAATGTAGATTTTTTTTTTTAAATGTACAGGTCCACTGCTACAGTCCCGAGTGGCTGATGTAAAAGACGTTGCCATAAAAACAAACTTTCGTGTTGTGAAAACATGTAAAATTCTATGAAATCGTTTGCGGTTTCCATACGAATATATGCCATGAAACTGCCGTATCTGATTTGCATGCTAAATATAATACTCCGATAAACCTTTTGTTTGGCTGATCTACAAATATAAGACTGCTATGAAACGCTCGTGGGCTGGTATTATGAATTGACAAAGATTATGAACATCTTCACGATCAAAATTCGCAATTAAGGAAAACTACTGTGGTTAGAAACTTAGGCAAAGGGTCTGCCTTCTTGCGCTCATGGAAATAATCTTAGTTGTAAATTAAAATATTGCACACAACATTTTTGTCTGGAAGTCATTCAAAGTTCGCCAACAGAGCGTACCGTGATAAATGCCATTCAGAAACATTTTTGTTACGCGGGTATCTTTGTTGTAAAGGTCATAAAATTGCCCCAGACACTTGCACAGAATGCCGACGATAAAATTGATCTAGTGTTGAAATACTGTTTGCAAATGAAACCATCATGAAACTAACTTTATTTCTTGGTCGAATTATTTTGTCCCAAATATTTTCGATAGTGTTTCCCATCCATTCAAAGAAAATGTTCACCGATTTCCATTATCTGCGGAAGTGAAAATATAAGTCACAATAGTGAAGGTATATGCGTTAATTACAGTACGTTTTTCTCTCCCTTTCAATACCCCATTATAAAAGACAGACAGCGAAGGAATCAGCAATACTCGATGCTATAAGTGGGGAATGTTGTTTTTTTTTCTTACTGTTTACACTCGCGACATGCACGATGCGACAACTACCATATGCTTTCTCTGAATCGGTACCTATGTACATCCACAGTGCTGTGACAATGGGGCGTTCTTTCATAGGGCCAGCACACATGACAGCACAGTACCATAACTTTCGGATGCAGTATCTCGGGTCCAACACACATGACATAGCTGATGTTACACTATGGGCTCGTGCTCACTGCTTAGGGCCAGCATTCAAAACGTGCACAATGCTATGTCCAGGGGGATGGTGTACTTAGAGCCAACACACAAAAACATGTACAATGTTGCTATGTCAATGAGATATTTCATCTCGGGGCCAGCACACATGAATCGCACAATGCTACGACTATGGGTGTTCTTTCTCATGAACTACACATCGCTCCGAGTATGGGACGTTCTTCCTTTCAGCCAGAACAGAATGACCCAGAAGGAGAAGGTTGTGATGAAACTCCAGGTAAACGGACTGCCCTCTGGTGACAGTACAAAGACGACCCACAGGCCCAGACAGGCCCACAAAAACAGCGTACAGAATCTGTGACCACCGCGGGATCCTACATGCTGCGGTGCACAGCCGTCCTCCGATCGGCTGGAATCACTGCTGCCCCCTCTTCGAGGTCATCAGCCGGCGCATTCTCCTCGTTATCGTTCACCAGGTCATCGCCGTCATTCATGTCACCGTTAGGTGGAATGTTGGGTTCCGCTATGTCCTCCATCATCCATAGCTTCCAGTCTTTCCAAGGTTGTCGGTGTGGTCTGGGACGGTCAGTAGTCATCCTGGGTGTTACGTGTGATGGCGTTTGCTCAGCAGGGCGTCTACAAGCACCTGAACGCTTTGTGGCTTTGCAGTGTTCACAGGGACGACGGGGGCCGCTGCCTGACATGTCTGGGGACGCCTGCAGGATGTTTGTGGAGATGTCATGTCCGAGGCTGTGAGGAGGGGTGACTTGCACCACTCTGTCACCATCCAGGTCAGCACAGCAGTCGCCAGGGTCTTCTGTGGTGTGACGTACTGTGGTGATGTTGGCGCACGTGCGGCCGGGTTCACTTGTGGTACAACGCGCCGTGCATCCAGTACAGTTCTCTTTCCAATCCTCTCGTGATTCGTTGGGCGTGTCCCCGAGCTGTTTTCCTTGTTGATCAAGTCTTTGAGTCGATAGGCGTCCTCTAGGCATTGAGTGGGTTTCTCCGTTTTGAGTACTTTGTTCTCGTGATATGCCTCTGTTTTCCCCATCCTTCGTCTTCTCTCTACTGCTATCAACTATGATGTCACCTTTCTCCGTGGGCACGCAGAATCCATCCTCAGTAATGACGTCGGCTATGATGCCATCATGTTCTGATGACACACGGATGCCATGCTCAGTTGTGACGTCATCTAACTCCTCGAACAAGGAGAAGCCATCCTCACAGCCCAGTATGTTGTACATGTAACTGTTGAAGTGAAACTGTTGCCGTAGCTTCTCTGAACCGCCAAGGCTCAGGTCTGAAGAACTGCTGCTCCCTGCGCTCGACCTATCTTCATTGCAAAGACTTGACTCTTCACTTGAGCCTAGATTGAGGTCACCATGCAGTGGACAATCACGTAAGACAAACTGAAGATTGTTGCTGTTGCAGCGGGGTACAGACAGGCCTCCCGGCGCGGTACCTATGTGGAGAGACGGCTCAGGAATCAGTTCATTAAGTGTGATGTACTTTTCTGCCCTTTTCTGTGTAAATGTCAGCGGCAACTGTGTCAGACTTCTCCTCCGTGACCCTGACATCCCCGCTGTTCCCACATCCCAGAGCTGAGCGGCCAGCGAGGGTGGAGCGTAGGGGGGAACCCTGGTCCTGTTTCTTCAAAACTGTGTCCAGGTTGTCGTTGAAGGAGTCGGGAGCTGGAGTCCTCAGCTCTCTGGTGGAGGGAGGAGGGTCACAATGGACAGCATCATCCTGTGTGCCGATGGGAAGTTCAAGATGTGACTGCACGGTGTAGGTATTACGTCGATCCTTGACCGTCTTCTGACCACACGGTCTGTGGGCACAAGAATTCTGACCACGCACACGGCTCGTCTCTATGTCCATGTTTGTTGGCGACTCTTGCGTTGACGAGGAACACCTGGATCGGGACGCCTTTAGTCCAGGGGAAGAGCGGGAAGTGGGGCTGCAGCAGCTGCGTTGATCAGATTCATGTGTTCCACGAGATGGGCTAAAGCGATTGACGTCAGGCAAGGACACAGATTCCAAACAAATAGAGTCCAGCATGGAGCTGGTCTGTGTAGTAACCACGGCTCTGAACACGATTCAACCAAGATCCAGACTCCAATGAAGAACTTGAAGGGGGAGAGACGTCCTCAAACATGGTTACACGTCTGAAGGTAAACCTGTCCACTTCATGATCTTCAGGAACCAGAAGGGGCGACTGGCACCGATTGTCAGCCATTGACACTTGTTGACTCAACAGGCTTTGGTTCACTTGGGCTTGCTCTCTCCTCAGCGTGTCAGGCTGAGAGTCTGACTTTGCGCGTTTGCCTGCGTTGAGATGAAACCCATAACGCAGACGATTCAGTTCTGCTGCCCTCCTGAACTGCGCGTCCAGAACCTTCCGGGCTTCTTCGTTGCTTAGATGCGCCAAGGAGATGGACTTTCCGATTCTGGAGAACTTTCTGGACGCAGAATTTCTGGTGGGCTGAGCCTGTGGCTCAGGATGATTTTCAGGAGTATGTCTTTCATCCTGTTCATCAGACAGGAATACGGAGTCCTCTAACATTTCGCTACAGTGTAAACTTGAGGAATCTCGACTGGGCAGGTAGACGGAATCCGTTGCCTCAATGTTGGCATTGCACACATCCATGGCAAAATCAGTATCAGTGTCCTCTAAGGACAAACGTTGTGTCTGACTTTCAATAATCTGTAGTTTGTCTGCATTGTCACGGGACGCATTGGTTTCATAGATGATGCCTTCAGTGTCAGACGTGTGACAATGCGTATTATCTTCATGATGGAGTGACCAGAATTGCTGGCTGACCTCTTGCGGAATTTCTTCCATGCTATCATATGTACAAAGCCATTCATCCTCCATGTCACTTTCTGATGACCTGATAGTTCCAGACTCTTCCCCAGCATAGGGTAATATCTTTCTTGACACAGCAGTTGTTCTTCGTGAGCCATCCGGAAGAAAATGCAGCTCTGAGGATGTCTTGGGCGAGCTATTCGGGGCTCTGAGCACCTCTGGGTCCTCTTCGTTTGGATGGCAGCAGAAAGTAGAAAACATTTTCTGCTTGCTATTTGAATGAGAATGGAGCTCGAATACTTGTGCAGCTCCACCGTTCTCTGCTTTTCGCTTGGAGGGACGCCGTCTAGATTCATTCACAGGAGTTGTTCTGGGTTTTCTGAACTTTCCGGCCTTCTTCAGCACCCGTGGTTTCTTCAAGACTTTAAACCCTTTCGTGTCTTTTGGCGTTGAATGATCATCGGATTGAGGGCAGTATGACTGTGCTTCGTTCCTCTGTGGGGATGAGGACAGGGGCTGGGAAAAGGTGCCTGTGGATAGGGATACCGTTCCTTTTCGCTGGGATTCAGACATAATGCCTCTTGGTTTGAGCCGAGATCGAGAGCCAAATTTCCGTGTCATCCTGCCAGAGATACGTGTCCAGGGTCGCCACATTCTTTCTGCACACGCAGATTGAGGCTCCGAGTCGCACAAAGCAGCCTCAAATTCAAACGTGTCAGTCGACCTATATCCATCGCTGGGGTCGCCCAAGTTGTCAACAGACTGTCGAAACTAGGTGCACATGGCCGCGGGAACACAAACCCCGCGCTGGGCGCCGAGTGGTCTTCAACTGGCGAGAACTCCGATGACGAGGAGCATGCGACCTGTGCTTGAACTTGTTCAGCATTTCCGTCCTCTCCCCCCGCTACTGCTGCGTCCTCCAGCCGGGGCAGAAGGAATGCTGCGTCCTCCAGCCGGGGCAGAAGGAATGTCCTCCGCTGGTTCACACGACCGCTGACAGCGAAGACTCTCACTGACCGTACGCGCACGGCGCTGTCTGTGCAGAGACTCACACCGCGTGCACCGGAGTCTGACGGTGACGGAGCGTCCATCATCCGACAGGACTTGGCCACCTGCTGTTGTGGAAGAGGTCCGGTCACGTTCTTCTACTGTGGGACAGGAATCCCGTCACGTTCTCTGACCGTGGGACCTGGGTCCCGTTACGTTCTTCTTCTGTGGGACAGGGGTCCCGTCACGTTTCTCATTTATGGGGTGGAGTTTCTGTCACGTATTTTTTAATGTGGAGTGGAATTCCCGTCACGTCTTCTTCTGTGAGGTGGAATTCCTGTAATATTCCTCTGCCGCGGGACACAGTTTCCGTCACGTTCTTCTGTGCAGCGGAGTTCCTACAACATTAATCTACTATGAAGCGGTGTTCTCGTCACGTTCCTCTATTGTGAATCGGAGTTTCCGTCACGTTTCTCTGTTGTGGGGCGGTGTTCCCGTCACGTTCCTCCACTGTGAGGTCGAGTTCTAGTCACGTTTCTCTGTTGTGGATGACTTCTGTCACGTTTCTCTACTGCAGTGCAGATATCCAGACACGTTCCTGTTTTGCGGGGCTGAGATCCCGTCACGTTCCTCTTCTAGGTTAAGGTGGTCAGCGTTGTCAAGGTTGTCTGTAATTCAACTGTGTTCACTGTTAACTATTCCCGCTAAAAAAAAAATAAAAATTCTACAACTTCGGAGTGTTAAGATCTCTCTCTCTCTCTCTCTCTCTCTCTCCTTTCCTTTCCTTCCTCCCTCCCTCCCCCTGCCTCTGTCTCACGCTCTCTGTCACGCTGTCACACACACACACACACACACACACACGCACACGCACGTGCGCGCACTCACACACACACACACACACGGAAACATCAATACAGATAGTTGGATATAGTACCTATCAACTCAGGACACATGGAGATGGTGTGCATCAATGCAGGACATGTGGTCCATGAAACAATACAGGACACCAGGATACTGAATTTGGCAACACAAGACAAGGAAACATTGAAAATAGGACACCTGGACAAACAGAACATCAAAATTGGACACATAGACATGCAGAACATCAATACAGGACACCTGGAAATACAGAGCATCAATACAGGACACCTGGACATGCAGAACATCAATACAGGACACCTGGAAATACAGAACATCGATACAGGACACCTGAATGTGCAGAACATCAATACAGCACGCCTGGACACGGTGAACATCAATACAGGACACCTGGAAATACAGAAGATCAATACAGGACACCTGGAAATAAAGAAGATCAATACAGGACTCCTGGAAATACAGAACATCAATACAGGACACCTGGACACGGTGAACATCAATACAGGACACCTGGACATACAGAACATCAATACAGGACACCTGGACATAGAGAACATCAATACAGGACACCTGGACATACAGAATATCAATACAGGACACCTGGACATGCAGATCAATGCAAGACACCTGGACACGGTGAACATCAATACAGGACACCTGGAAATACAAAAGATCAATACAGGACACCTGGAAATACAGGACACCTGGAAATACAGAACATCAATACAGGACACCTGAATATGCAGAACATCAATACAGCACGCCTGGACACGGTGAACATCAATACGGGACACCTGGACACGGTGAACATCAATACAGGACACCTGGACATGGTGAACACCAATACAGGACACCTGGATATGCAGAGTATCAATACAATACTGGACACCTGCACATACAGAACATCAATACAGGACACCTGGACATACAGAACATCAATACAGGACACCTGGATATGCAGAGTATCAATACAATACAGGACACCTGCACATACAGAACACATCAATACAAGACACCTGGACATACAGAACATCAATACAGGACACCTGGACACACGGTGAACATCAATACAGGACACCTGGACACGGTGAACATCAATACAAAACACCTGGATATACAGAACATCAATACAGGACACCTGGACATACAGAACATCAATACAGGACACCTGGACATACAGAACATCAATACAGGACACCTGGATGCACAACGCATCAATACAGGATACCTGGACATGCTGAATACCAATACAGGACATCTGGACATGCTGAATACCAATACAGGACACCTGGACATGCTGAATACCAATACAGGACACATGGACATGCAAAACATCAATCAATACAGGACATTTGGACATGAAGAACATCAATACAGGACACCTGGTCATGCAGAACATTGATACAGGACACCTGGATATGCAGAACATCAATACAGGACACCTGTGGATGCCTGGAAATACAGAACATCAATACAGGACACCTGAAAATACATATCAATACAGGACATCTGGACACGCTGAACATCAATACAGAACACCTGGGACATGCCGAATATGAATACAGGACATCTGGACACACAAAACATCAATGCAGGACACATGGACATGCTGAACATCAATGCAGGACACATGGACGCACAAAGCATTAATGCAGGGTACCTGGACACGGTGAACATCAATACAGGACACCTGGACAAACAGAACATCAATACAGGACACCTGGACAAACAGAACATCAATACAGGACACTTGGACACAACAGAACAACAATACAGGACACCTGGACATGCTGAACACCAACACAGGACACCTGAACATGCCGAATATAATACAAGACATCTGGACATACACAACATCAATACAGGACACCTAGACATGCAAATCAATACAGGACACCTGGACATGCCGAACATCAATACAGGAAACCTGGACATGCAGAACATCAATACAGGAAACCTGGACATGCCGAACATCAATACAGGAAACCTGGACATGCAGAACAGGACACAGGACACATCAGTACTGGGCACATAGCCACTCAATACAGGACAATTGACATAGGACATCAATACAGGACCATAGACATGGGACATCAATACAGGACACATGGACATAGAACATCAATACAGGACACATGGGCAGGAAACATCAATACAGGGACACATGGACATGGGACACATGAATACAGGGACACATGGACATAATGCATGACACATGGAAATCGGACATTAATAAGGACACCTGGACATCAATACAGGAAACATGGACAAATCACTACATGACACCTGGATATGGGACATGAATACAGGACACCTGGACATGGGATATCAATACAGGACACATCAGTGCAAGACACCTGAACACAGGACACATGAATGCAGGACACTTGGCCATGGGACACATGAATACAGGACACATGGACCTGGGACACATCAATACAGGACACATGACATGGGACACATCAATACAGGACACATGACATGGGACACATCAATACAGGACACATCACATAGGACACATCAATACAGGACACATGGACACAGGCCCATCAATACAGGACACCTGGACATGAGACATTAATACAGGACACATGGATATGGGACATCAATACAGGAAACATGGACATAGGACGTATCACTACAGACACATGGATTTGGGACATATCAATACAGGACACATGGACATAGGACACATCACTACAAGACACATGTACTTGGGACACACAGTATACATGGATATAGGACATATCAATAACGACACATGGACATAGGAATGTCAATACGGGACACATGGAGACATCAGTACATGACACATGGACATGGGACATCAAAACAGGACACATGGACATGGGGCATGAATGCAGGACACACAGACATGGACATATCAATACATGACACATGGATACAGGACACATGGACATGGGGCACATAAATCCAGGACTTAATGGGCATAAAGAATATGAATACAGAACACACACGAGACCCGTTAACAAAGGACATGCAATCATCGCTGCATTGCTGTATCGGACAAAAAGGGAAAATCTCCGACCTTCAATGTTTATGGCAAAATTTCATTTGTGACCCCTTCATTCGTCTTTCCTCGCGATATCTTTCCATTAGTGTCACTTTGGAAACGTTCAAGATTTGTTTACAAAAAAAGTTATGTTTTCCGTAGGGAAGTAATTCTTGATGTGGGCAAATAGGCTGTAGTATGGGATGGCAGGGCGGTGTGTGTGTGTGTGTGTGTGGGTGTGGGTGTGTGTGTGTGTGTGTGAGAGAGAGAGAGAGAGTGTGTGTGTGTGTGTGAGATGGTGTGTGTGTGTGTGTGTGTGTGTGTGTGTGAGAGAGAGAGAGAGAGAGAGAGAGAGAGAGAGAGAGAGAGTGTGTGTGTGTGTGTGTGTGTGTGTGTGCGCGCGCGCGTGCGTGTGTGTGTGTGTGCGTCTGTCATCCACCCCTTCCTAACAAGACAGACGAAAGGGAAGAAGGTGAGTGGGTCGTCATGCAAGTCTATTAAAATCGATCCGTAAAACGTCATGGGAAACATATGCTGATGGAAAGATTTCCTTCTGTGCAAGACCTTTGATACGTAAAATTATTCAAGCTGGTTTTCTTAAAATCTAAAGCCAGTGTGTGTGTGTGTGTTTCCATGTTATTTTAAAGTGTTCTCTCTCTCTCTCTCTCTCTCTCTCTCTCTCTCTCTCTCTCTCTCTCTCTCTCGTTTTTTTTTTCTTATTTTCATTTAATTTTATTTACTTTTTATTTCATCTATTAATATATCTACTTTGTTTGTTTATTCATTTATTTACATATTTACTTATTTTGCAACAGACATAAAGGCACATAGCCGAAAGAAGCGTTCGTATCCTAAAGGGTATACAAGGAAATCGTTTCAAACACTTTTACATGATATATATAGGAAGATTTCCTTCAAAACATTGTGAACTCTGGGGCAATCTCTCTCTCTCTCTCTCTCTCTCTCTCTCTCTCTCTCTCTCTCTCTCTGTAGTATGTAGGAAGACTTCATTCAAAACATTGTGAACTCTGGGGCAATCTCTGTCTGTCTGTCTGTCTGTCGGTCTCTCTCTCTCTCTCTAGTATGTAGGAAGACTTCCTTCAAAACATTGTGAACTCTGGGGCACTCTCTCTCTCTCTCTCTCTCCGGTATGTAGGAAGACTTCCTTCAAAACATTATGAACCCTGGGGCAATCTCTGTCTCTGTCTCTCATATATGTAGGAAGATTTCCTTCAAACATTGTGAACTCTGGGACGCTCTCTCTCTCTCTCTCTCTCTCTCTCTCTCTAACATGTAGGAAGATTTCCTTCAAAACTTTGTAAACTCTGGGACAATCTCGCTCTCTCTCGCTGATATGTTAGAAGACTTCCTTCAAAACATTGCGAACTCTGAGACAATCTCTCTCTCTCTCTCTCTCTCTCTCTCTCTCTCCTACCTACAAGTCATTTAAGTTTTACCTGTTGTCTTCAAAATGTAAACTGGTGCTATAGTTCAGACCACTTTGCAGTTTTTCATTTCTTTCCATGGTTTTGTCTGCATCTTTCCCAACGTATTGTTATGTGAACTACGTTGAATGAAGATGCCTTACTTGGGGGGAAAAATCAATTAGATCCCCAAAGGCTCTCGAACTTGCACGTTTGTCGAGCTTCATCAGGGAGTCTAGGACAATGTCCCCCCCCCCCCTCCCCCCCTTCCCCCCCCCAAATCTGATATAGTTGTTCACGCTAAAAGATAAACGCAAAAGCTTGGGACTGTCAGACAAATGGGAAGTGCGACGTCGGGTCGCACAAGCATTACCCTCCTCCGTCTCCTCAACTGTGAACCTCAAGTGCCCAATATAAACGATCAGTCCTCGACAGTCGTCTGAATCTACAACGGAGAGAGAGAGAGAGAGGAGAGAGAGAGAGAGAGAGACGGGGGGGGGGGGGGGGGGGGGGGGGGGGGGGGGGAGAGAGGAGAGGGGGAGAGACAGAGACAGAGACAGAGGGGAGAAATTGGGAAGGATATATAGCATATAAAACATTGAATGACCGAAATAATTTGGGGCCAGAGAAAAAAATTCATAAAATCGTTTTCAGACATTACTGGAATGCGCTACCCACGTATGTTGACAGAGTTGTGACATTAATACTTCCAAATTCCTCACTGAACGAGAAAAAAGTATTTAGCACCTCAGGTTTATATGAAGAAATGACGAGACTCGCATAATCATTTTTTTTTTCTTTTGATAACTCCATAACTCCTGAGCAAATGTGCGCGACTCCGACATGTATTTCAGTTTGACAGGAACATTTCATTCCGACCTCTAAACCTTTGACGAGAGAGAGAGAGAGAGAGAGAGAGAGAGATGTTTGCAATGAAGAGTAAAGGGATTTTAAACTGAGTCGGACTATTAATTTTTGTTTGAAGTTTCGTTTTTATCTCTCATTATTGACGTAAGAGATGTGTTATGTGGTTACGAATCTTGCTGATCATTATGCTTGCGATTGCCACCACATAAAACCGCACGTAGCCTGTCGCATGTGGAAACGTTGAAATAAGAAAGGAAATTAGCATGCTTTTAAGTCAAGTCTTAGCTTAGCATTCCCTCGCCTCCCGCCTCCCCCCATCCCCACCCAACTCTCCACCCCTACCCTACCCCCCCCCCCCCCCCTCCTCTTTCGCCTCAGAGCGCCAATCAATCAAGACTAACACAAAGAGGGGCCGCTAAACTAAGACTTTGCCCATTCTTTCCCATCTGTAACATGCTTGCCTGAACGAAAGGGGTGGTCGACTGGAAATCCTTCCTAGCCCCCCCCCCCCCCCCCCCCCCCCCCCCCCCGCACTCACCTGTGCCGCTGGGCGGAACACCTGGCTGGAATCAACGGCTGTCCTGAGGGCGGCACCACAGCGGTGACAGGACTCGGAGAGCAGGCAGAAAGGAAACGGTCAAAGCCGGACGCCAGACACACCACCAGCGCCAAGATGGCTGATAGCAGAACGCATGGCTGTTGACGTGCTCAGCTTCAAAACTCCGAGTGTCGGACTCTCGCTGAAACCAAACGGAAGAAGCGAGATGCACGAGCGTTTGTTCACTGGGGTCAAAGGTCAGCTTCTTTCTGTTTTCCCGAGGTCAGCGGTCACAGGGTCTGTGTCGCCCACCGTCAGCTTGCGCGCGTGCGGCGCTATAAGCGAAGGAGCTCACCTGAAAAGGACCGCGGTGAATTAGTTTGTCGGAAATGGGGAGAGAGGGGAGGGGAGGAGAGGTGGAGATGGGCGGAAGATTCAAAGCAGATTGTGGGGTGACTACTACAAGGTTGTTTTTTGTTTATTAATTCATATCAATTTTAAACTCTTAGCACTCACACATACGCAAACAAACATACATACACGCACACACACACACACACACACACACACACACACACACACACAGAGAGACACAGAGAGAGAGAGAGAGAGAGAGAGAGAGAGAGAGAGAGAGAGAGAGAGAGAGAGAGAGAGAGAGAGAACAGATTGCATTCGTCTATCATGCAAAGTGTATTTCCTGAACAAATCGAGACACAAAGCCAATGCACTTTCTTTTTTCTTTTTGTTCTCGCATTTTTATTTATTATCATTGCTAGTATCATCCTCATCATCCCCATCATTATCCTCCTCCTTCTCCTCCTCCTCGTCATTATTATTTTCATCATCAACATACTCACATTATGTTGTTTTTGTTGTTATGAACAGAACAAACATTTCAGTAATATAACAGAAATGATCATGCAAAAATGAAAACGGGGAAGGGGGTGGGGTACAAATAGCAAAACAGCATTTGTCGCATTGAAAAGAAAGTGTGCTTACGTGTAAACCTATGTTTAGAAATTGAAAAAAAAAAAAAAAAAAAAAAAAAGGTCACCTACGTGAGCGTGAGCGCATGCGTGTGCGTGAACACGCACGCACGCACGCACACACACACACACACACACACACACACATACACACATACACAGCGCGCGCGCGCGCGAGAGAGAGAGAGAGAGAGAGAGAGAGAGAGAGAGAGAGAGAGAGAGAGAGAGAGAGAAAGAGAGAGAGAGAGAGAGAGAGAGAGTGCAGTACTAGTACTAGTAGTAGTAGTAGTAGTAAAGTAGTGGTAAAAGTGGTAGTAGTAGCTTCAATTTACGTCTTTTCACAAAATTGCGTATTAGAAGAGAGAGAGAGAGAGAGAGAGAGAGAGAGAGAGAGAGAGAGAGAGAGAGAGAGAGAGAGAGAACTCGTGTTTACATACGCTCGCGCGCGCGCGCGCGCGTGTGTGTGGGTGGGTGGGTGGGTGGGTGGGTGTGTGTGTGTGTGTGAGATGTGTAACGACTACGAATCAATCGGTAAAATCTACCTAGCCAGAATAACTTGGAAATTGCTTTTGCTGTTAACATTCATGTGCAAGACCGTATAATAAATAAAACATCAGAAGTGGAATCGTTGTGTACATATGTTCCAAGAATTTTATCTTTCGCACCAGAAACCAGTAACTATCAAGCGTTCGGTTTGCACGATTCAAATTGAATCAATGTTGCATTCAATGGGACACAATCCCAAATCTTCCATCACAGTTGTCAGGGAGTTGCTTCCCTTTTGTCTGTAACCCATCTTCCCTCTCCTTGTTCCTCCTTGTTTACATTTGAACGATTTTTTTTCTGCATTTTCTTTCTATTTTTTTTTTCTTTTGGAGCCAGCATACAATGTGTATCTCTGTGTTGTTAGTGCACGACAAAAAAGTGTCTGTTTCAGTTATATTTAAGGAGCCCATAGCCTACAGTCCAAAAGCACACCAAGTCGGCAATGCCACGAGTTGCGTGTTTTAGAAAAAAATAAACATCATTGAATGATGGGACAAATTATAAGCCGTGAGGCTTAATGAATCTGTTAAGATTTTGTCCCTATTTTGAACCTGAACCTGAACCTGATCATGATAAGATAGTGATGAAAGTCATGTAGGTCGTGGGCGTTAAATGACTCACACTCACTGTTATCACTTGACAACTGGGTTCGTTTTTAAGCTACCTGCACAACAAATCATTACTTTGTCATTAGATATAGTCCCGCATTAGTACCAAAAATGGGTCCTTTTTGTCCACAAAGAAAACAAAGAAGTAAAACAAAAAAAAAAAATAAACATGAAAATAAGAGAGAGAAAACCATGGTAAGGCTTTGCTCCTTCCGAAGAGAAGTGTGACGCACTGAAGACCCGTGACGTGCGTGAAGGCTTTAGTCCTTTGGATAAAGCATGGTTTCCAAGAGACCCACGAGGTGCTGGAAAGTGTTACTCCTTCAAGAAAAAAAAGTATGCGTCTGTGGAGACTGAGGACTTTCGGAAAAGCTTTATTCATTCAGAAAAAAAAAGTAAGGGTCTCTGGAGACCTATGACATATGATGACAGTTTTGTAAAGGGGGGGGGGGGGGGGGGGGGGGGGGGGGGGGGGGGGGGGGGGGGGGGGGGGGTCCCTATGTAGAGACCCACGACGGACTGGAAAGCTTTCGTCCTTCACAAAAAGCATGGGACCCTTTGGGGGGGGGGGGGGGGGGGGGGGGGGGGGCACAACGTCACGCACGCTACAAGTTAGGCGACGCACGGCGAAGGTTAAAAACTGGATCTCTGTGGGGAATGGTGGCCAAGAATCTTGGACAAAGACCCAGCAGAGATAACCGAAAGGGCCTAGCTGACGTGTGTCTGTGGTATGTTGGCATAGGCAACGATGTGGATACATGGCTGTGTTTCATCTGGTGCGTAGTTATGCGGGTAAATATAGGCATTCGTCAGTATGCTCTTTTAGAACCTGTGATGCATTGTACCTGTCCTCCTGTGCATATGTATGTGTATTCGTAGCATGAGAGGGGAGGGGGGGGGGGGGGGGGGGGGGGGCGAGTACACACTCGCAAGCACGCAGGCACGTACGCATACACACAAACGCGCGCGCACACACAATTTGTACGTCCTTTTCCTATGGCCAGAGAGAGAGAGAGAGAGAGAGAGAGAGAGAGAGAGAGAGAGAGAGAGAGAGAAGATGATTTATTCACGTTTTGGCCATAGTCCCTCGTGAAGCGGGTTGCGAGTTAACTACAGTCATCTTAGCACCTGAGCAACTGTACGCAAACATAACTAATACTTATTCAAACTACTACTTTATGACAGAATGAATGATCGCATCTTCAATGGTTTGAATAAACAGACCGACACATTTTTACAGTTTGCTCATGAGTACATGCCAAAAGAAGCGCCAGTGTAACTGACAGCAATTTATTAATCTTGATCGGTGTATACTGAGCTCTTAATTTGTGCGTGACAGGGAAACACAACACAAAAATGCACTTCATTTTCTGTATCCTTTGTGAGTGTTGACATATCAAATCTGCTTCACTATGAGAACGATTACGGTAATAATGCTCGGCAATTTCAGAAATACCAGGTCTGAATCTAGTCATTATATATTTTAAGTGCCTGTCCAGATTTAGCTGCAGATAGGTTTTAACATCAGGTACGGTAGAGAAAAGGACCTGTAAAAGATAAGTCTTTCACTGTTATTCATTTGAAAGTTCCTTTCCTGCCGCCTGCACAAAAAATCAGTCTATCTCTAAAGACTCTGAAAAAATCGTCGATCGCATTAACGCCTCGAATCAACCAAACGTAACAAAATCTAAACAGATATAATTTACAACGAACATTATAGACCCAGTTTCTTTTGTCATAGTCATCTAAATCAAACAACAGCTAGACGATGAGCCTTATGTGGTAATCTGCCCTCATGCATTCTTGTTAATTTAAACCAGAACTTAACATATTTTATGGCCGAGTTCATATAAATAGGGTATCTGTTCGTCTCACCATATACAAGGTCTTTGGGTGTATGCAATTCAACTCCTAAAAATCTTTTAGAGCCCAAATAAGTGGACCTTTTTCGCATTGTAGAGCTGCTTTTTCTAACCCCCATAACCGAGCATCATACGGTACAATGGGCTGAATCTGTGCGTCAAACATTTTCAGAAAAGTATGCAGGGAATTATTTTTTAACTTAAACACTTTTTGCAAAATACATAAAGCATTTGTGGCTCCACTCGAAAGGTTATTACAAGTTGCTACAAAGCTGAGTCTTGTAGAAAAGTAGATGCCTAAGTATGCATTAACACAGGCGTAGTTATACCATTGTAAGTCCATTTTTCACATGCAGATAAATGCCCCCCTTTCCTAAATATAATGTTACTTTTATCCATATTCACCTTTAAATGTAAGCCTGACGCTGCACGATGCAAACATTTATCTGCGTTTGTAGACTGAAAACTGTTTCAGCCAACAGAGCCACATCATCAGCAAACAGTAACATGAACAGCTCAGAGCAGTCATACATAAATGTCGCACCACGTCGGCCTCCTCCAATACTTCCAGTGCTCATTGATGAATAAAGAAAACCAAACAGACTGTATACATCACCTTGTTTCACCCCATGAGTACAGGTAATGTATAATCACTTAGATTAGCACCGCATCTTACCTTAGCTTTTACATTAACATACATGTTACGAACACATTAATACAATTTACCTTTGATTCCATTTTTCAAAAGATTTGGCAACAAGTTTCTTTATATTGAATCAAACGCCTTTCAAAATCAGTAAAGGCGGCATATAACTTACGACTGAAACAAAACTGTTTTTGTATTAGCACTGACGAAGTAAACATTTTAAGGTCAACTGTAGAGCGCTCTCTTTTGAATCCTGCTTGGTGTTTACCTGTCAAATTATATTCTTTTACCCATTCCTGAAGTCTGTTATTTATAACTGCACTATATACTTTACTGCTGATATGACACAAAGATATGCCTCTGTAATTGTTGGGATTATCAACATCACCATTTTTGAATAAAGGAAGTACAACAGAATCAGTCCAGTTACCTTCGTCAAACAATGCATTAAAAATTTCACAAAATAGACAGCAACTCGATCTCCTGCATATTTTAACATTTCCCCAGTGATTCCATTTGGACCAGCAGCTTTACCATTCTTTAACTTATTCATTGCAACCAGTACCTCTTCTCTTCATACTGGGCGATTCATAGCCATCATTTCATCTCCATCTTCCTCAGAACAGTCTCGTGGATGAAAAGAATGGAGTGAGTAGATGAAAGAAAGAATGTGTTTGGGGAAAGTAATCTAATCGAATCAATGTATTATTGAAAAAAAGTGTTATTTATCTTTTCACTAAAGTATTATAATGATGTAAGTGTTGGTGAGCTCTGGAAGTGAGCATTAAAATATTGTGCATAAATTATTGGAGAATGTATTCAGATTCCTGTTGTGGAAAGATAAAAAGGGACGAATGGAAATTGTTCCTTGAAATGTAAGTGGACACATCTAGTGATGATGCGATAGGATAAAAGCATTCTTCTCTGATAAAATGGGGCAAATTGAATTTGATCCTTAATATGTAATAATTGTATTCTTGGTACTTTGAAAAAGGGTTCCAAGTGGAAATCCTTTCCTTCAGTGTAAACAGTCATGGTGTTACTCAAAGAAAATGTTCTATTGTAATGCACCCACTGTATTGAAACTTTCTAGGTTCTATTATGGGTATTATTTTCCCCCAAGTTCCAGTGAAATGTATTATGTGAAGATTGACTGCTAGTGACGAACAAGAACGATAAATACATAGGAAGTAGGCTAGATAATCAAGGTAGCTATCAGTTCCCCAGGTGTTGGTGAAGCCCCGTGTCTGACCTGGAACTGACTGCCAACCGGGTGTGAGGTGCAGCCCAAGCCCAGCCGCCTTCTCCACCCCGTGGGGGTGTGGAGAGACTGACTGCGGGTCAGTAGATACCGTGTGTGCACTTCCAAACGGACGCAGGGTGCAGCACGAGCCAACGCTGTCTCCGCCAGATGGGGCGTTGAGAGACTGTACGCGTGGTCAGCAACGAACTGTGTGTGAAAGGGCTTCAAAGTTTGTTGGGACGACTACTTATGTTCTTCTGTTGTATGGGAGTCCCTGGAAGGATTCCACGAACTGCTCCCGTGAGTGGTTTCTGAACTGTGTGGGGACTGTGTGGATACTGTGTGGATAGGGCCAGATGTGGCCAAGTGCATAGACTGTGTGTGTGGCGACACTGCTGTGGGTGCCTGCTTGGTTTGATGTGACAATCTAGTATCTAGTGTCGCTGTGCGCCCTTTTGTGGTGGCGAGAGAACTTTATGATGCGCCTGCTTATGCTTGTAATGCAATATGTATTGTTATGATTTGACGGTTAGGCAGCAAAAGAAAAACGTAGAAACTTAAACTTGTTGCCGGGCTATGTTTGTGTGGTGTGGGTGTGTGTACGGAAATAGATGCACACCCATCCAAACTTCTTCAGGTGAGAGTCAGACAGCAAAACACACACCACACACCATCCATAACACTAGAAAGTAATCACCGATACCGTTTCCTGTTTAAAATATATATATATACCATGATCCTCATCTATCTATCTATCTATCTATATATATATACACCAGAAAAAAACATGCGAAACCAACTTGCACATGAAAACAGTGACAACTGGGCCCTACATGCTATATAACATCGGTGGTAGACAACCCGAACATCATCATGAAGAGAGCCTTGCTCGAAACAACGTTGTAGATATTTTAATACTCTTTTAAACATTTGATTTTAACAGATGTTGCTTCCCAAGGGGTTGAGCTCTTTTAAAATCATATAAGCCTTTTTAGCAATATTCATTATATATATATATATATATATATATACACACATATATACATATAGTTGCTATTGGTATTGCCACAGCAAAAATCATGAAGAAAACACAAAACCAATAGCTGTACACACATTTATCAAACATTTACCATAATTGTTGAGTACATCATCTGCAGTTTTCTTACACAGTAATCCAAAAACAGAAAGGGTATTAAACTGATCGCAAGGCACATTTCTGTCGTCAAATATGTCTGGAGAAAAACTGGAAGTTCTACTATTCAAGTCTCCTGAAACAATCACATGTGTATCATCAAACTGAGTCATGCAATCGAAAAGACACACTTTTTAAGTGCACTAATGCCATTTTCCATATCAAAATGAGTAGGAAAAGGTGAACCATCTAGTGGAGTATAGGTACAAGCATAGATGACATCCTTTGTTAAACAAAAGGACTTGTCAATGCAAAATAAAAAAAAAAAAAACATTTAGGCAATCTGTCTTGATTTCGTTTGTAGAAGACTTGAATTCATTTCGAAAAAGACATAGTATGCCACCTGACAATCTTCCTTTTATTTATTTATTTTTTTAAAAATAAACTTAATTGTGGGTTTGGAAAAAAAAAAAAGTATAACCTGGAAATGTAACATATTGAATATCATCTACAAAAGTTTCATCCAGACAAATGACATAAAAGTCAAGCAAATGGGACATAAAATCTCTATCACTAATTTTAGACAAAAGTCCATGTATGAATGAAATGCAAACCACACATTCTCTAGACACTTGGCTAACTTCATTATCAGAATAATTACCATTTACATATTCCTTTCCATTTTGAGATCTCGATTTTTTTTCCTATATTTATCTCTTGTTTCTTAGACAAAGTATCTTCACCACTTTCACCTTTCTCTTTCCTGTCTTTTTCTTTTTGAAATGTCCCCTCATTACATCCTCCAGCATTTACATCCTTTTACAGAGAGGGTTTCCATTCTTGAACTGGTTTGTCGATAACCCTCTTTTTCGTCCATGCAATTCGTTCTGTAAACTGACAAGTCTGTTTCACAACCATCGGTACAAATATCACCACAGTCAACATGAAAAACATTTGAACTTAACAGATTATTTTCAAACTCTTTTGTTATTTACACCCACATCCCCCTTCCCTGCTCCTTAAATAATCCGATGTTTACACTCATACCGATTCTTCGCTCACTGCGCGCGTGCCCTTGGCCTCCATAAAAGTGAGTTTGCACGGTAGTCATGTCTCCACCTTCCCTGCGCTACCGGTGTCAATCTGGGCTGGCCATCCCCCCTATTCAAACTCCCTCAAGTTTTGCCCTTCATTAAGAAAAAACCCTTTTACCCTCAATAAGAGGGTGGTCAAAAATCATGGTTGCCCGTTTGTTCTCACTTCAGGCTTTCTTCAGGAATGGAGAGACAGTCTTTCGTACATTTCTAACACAAAGAGAAAAGTCCTCGCCAACAAACACATAACTGCGCTTCAGTTTACTTTTAGCTTTCTGTATTTCTTCCTTATCTTTGAAGAAGGTGCAGCGGGTGATGACTTCTGAGTTATGCTTAGCGTTCAGGCAAATGACCCGATCAAACTGGAAGTCGCCAGTCAGACCGAGTTTGCTCGCGATCAAACTGCTGTCGAGTTCTTCACAGTCTGTCTGCGTCTCCTTCAGTTTATGTGGAAATCCACAGAAAAAAATCATATTGTTCCTCTTTGAATGCACTTCCAGATCATCGACCTTCCGTTCTGTGTCATCATCCATCTCTTCAGCTCGTCGTTTTCCTGTCGTAAAGTCATCCACTTCATTCTTCAAGGACTTCACATTTTCCTGAAGCGCAGAGTGAGCATCCCGAACGTCCTTCACATTTTCTGTTATGTCACTTAAATCCCCTTGCATGTTCCGAATGTCTTCGTTCATTAGGTCAAATCTGGAGTTCAAAGTCTGAGGCATACACATCAGGTTCTCAGAAAGAGAGAGAAAGACTGACAGAGACAGAGAGAGAGAAATGGAAATGGGAAATGATTTATTCAGGTTAGGCTATAGCCCCTACTGAAGGAGGGAACTACTTACAATGGCACCTTAACAACAAAGAAAAGTAAGGATATATCAACATAATGACAAATTCCAACATCTTTTGACCATAGAGTACAACCGATACATGCTTCAATATCAACATTCATATCCTTCAACTGCAGTCACACGCCTTTTCAATGCCTTGTACAGATACATACATTCTTCAGTATTCTTTTTGTTACTGATCAGTAAGACTACATTGAATAGACAAAGATTTTCATAAAATTTTCGTGGAATATGTTTTTGCCAAAGCTCACAGAGACCTGGGCAACAAAGCAAAACATGTACTTCATCTTCTTTTGCATCTCTGCTCAAAGGGCATGTGACAGAACTAGTTGATACCTGACTATATCGTTCCCAATGTATTACAATGTCTGTTAGTCCGAATCTAAATTTTGTTAAATAACATCTAATATGTCTGTCAATATCACTTAAAAAACATACCTTTCACAGCTCCTAGATGATATGAAAGTTCTATATAAAGAAAAACGGTCACTTTCTTTGATATGTTCATTCTAGTTTTGCCATTGGCAATCAATAAGCCTCTGGTGAAATTCATGCAGAAATGCACCGACGTTTTCAACCCCCTGATTTACCCATACCATTCTATATCCATTCGGATATGCTTCTCAAATCCTTGAAACCCATGTGTATTTACCATGTGAGTCTACCCACATCAGCATCTTGTAAGCTTTCACCAGCTGTCTATTCCCATCCACAGGTAATATCTTAAGGTAAAAAAAAAAAATGACTGTTGAACAATTAAAACAAGAAGAAATGATGATTAAAGTGATGCTGAATCATTCCTTTACATCATGAGATCATTTCATAAACACACTGTACATTGACTAATAAGCCAATGCAATTACGTATAATAAATCACTTTGTTGGGTATGTTCAACTTGAGATGGGCGTCATTAATGACCAGTTCCTTTCAGCTTTATTTACTGTTATTTATTTATTCACATACTTAGTTTCAATAACAAGCAAATGCATCAATAAATACAGGTGAAAACATACAAAAAGAATGTTCAAAACTTGTGTATGCACATGTGTGTATGAACATGCATGTGTGTGAA
>JADBJO010000433.1:420000-442500 GCA_016801955.1 Conus betulinus | reverse complement strand
AAGAGGAAAGCTGGGAGAGACAGAAAGCAGGAGACAGAGGCAGAGGAAGGCAAGCTGCCTGCTTTACACCTTTTTTTTTTTTTCTAAACAAACTGAGGAGTGGATGGCAAACTACCTTATTTTTACTCCCCTCTCCCTCCATCTTTCTCTTTTTCTTGAGGTAAGTACATCATTTTTCAAACTGTTTTTTTTCCCCCTCTATTAACATTTCTGCAATTCCTCGTAAATGCAATCAAAACATTCTTCTCACTTCTTTCACTTGCTCCAAATGATTTTCTTTTAACCACAAATTTTTTATCATGAACCTTCTCAGGAAAAGATTTTGTTGTTGTTTTTCATGTAGAAATGCACATTACCAAAAAGGCATACCTGATGCATACAAAACACAAGAGCTCAGGACTAGTTCCAGCAACACAAAGACATACCTGCATAGAAGGGGATCAGGTGGAAGGCATTGAGCCAAGGCACGTAGTAGCCGCTGTGCACGTCGATGGTCTCAAACAGACGCACCGTCACCCACACCCACAGGAACACCACATGGTTGCAGAACACCAGCACCCCGATGAAAAAGCCAGTACCAAGGACTGAAATTAACAACAACAAAATAATAACCAGTGTTCAAGAACAGGACATAAATCCTGCCATTATCCTTTAAGATAGTCTATGTTTAGTGTTCTTCAACTCTTGTCGCTTAATACAAGTATTTTTTTCTCCATACTTTAACATTCACTCACTGTAGAAACTGACCACCTAAAACCATCCAATGAAACTAAACAACGTTCCACTCAACTGTTCATGAGTTCTTGAAAATACACATACACACACACACATGCACGCACGCACGCACGCGCACGCACGCTCGCACGCACGCACGCACGCACGCACACTCGCACACGCACGCACGCACGCACGCACACACACACACACACACACACAACACACACACATACACACACTCACACACAGAGAATCAATCAATCGATCAAAAACATCCACAAACAATATCAGCATGCCTGTAGATTTGTACAACTTTTCTATATAAATACATTTTCTTATCTCTTCCTCTCCTGTCTAAAATGTCGCTTAAAAATTTCAGGGACATTCCTTTCATTGCATGAGCTATCTAAATGTACACCAATGCATCAAGGCCATGCTGTATGCATTATGCATGTGCGTCTGTGTATGTATATCAATATATCATATATTGAAGCATGCATATGATAATGTCCATGGGATCAGCTGGAACACCAAGCCATTTCTATGTGTAGTTGATGATTTTTTGGCCTCCATGATTCCATGACGCTGGTGCTGATTTTGTATACCGGAAGGCCAGGGGAGTGTCAGGATCAACTTGAGCCTCCAACACCACACTCTGTATCAGCCATCTGCTTGTTTGCCTTTCCCTCTTTGTGTTTCAAAGAGTCATCATTCCACCTTCCAAGGCTCTTGACCAACTCTTCTGTCACTGATGGAATGGCTCAGTTGGCTACAGTGACTATTTCACTGGTGGAATGGCTTGGTTGGCTGCAGTGAACATGACCATTTCACTGATGGAATGGCTCAGTTGGCTACAGTGACCATTTCACTGATGGAATGGCTTCGCTGGCCGCAGTGAACATGACTATTTCACTGATGGAATGGCTTGGTTGTCTGCAGTGAACATGACCATTTCACTGATGGAATGGCTCGGTTGGCTAGTGACTATTTCACTGATGGAATGGCTCGGTTGGCTACAGTGACTATTTCACTGATGGAATGGCTCGGTTGGCTACAGTGACCATTTCACTGATGGAATGGCTTGGCTGACCACAGTGAACGTGACCATTTCACTGGTGGAAAGGCTTGGTTGGCCGCAGTGAACGTGGCCATTTCACTGGTGGAATGGCTTGGTTGGCCGCAGTGAACGTGGCCATTTCACTGGTGGAATGGCTTGGTTGGCCGCAGTGAACGTGGCCATTTCACTGGTGGAATGGCTTGGTTGGCCGCAGTGAACGTGACCATTTCACTGGTGGAACGGCTTGGCTGGCCGCAGTGAACATGACTATTTCACATACTTTTCCTTTCTGCTGGCAGAGGCTAGTTTGAAATTCATCCTGGATGAAATAACTAAGTCACCTGTGTTTCATTTTCTTTGGTGGAAAAGACTGTTGCATCATTTATGAAATCTTTCAAAGACAAAGTAATAGTGTGAATAGTAATTCAGCATGAGAGAAATTACCAGTCACTGAAATTTCAGTCACTCTGTGGAGACAAAGCCACACCGAGAGGTCATAAATGAAGGTTCCACTGTACAACTCGTACAGTTCTCGCATGCTCTTACAAAAGCAGTGCCCAACTCTTGTAAGAAGCGGCCTTCTAATGCAAGTTGTCCAATTATTGTAGGCAAGTGTGTGTGTGTGTGTGTGTGTGTGTGTGTGTGTGTGTGTGTGTGTGTGTGTACGTGTGTGTGTACGTGTGTGTGTACGTGTACACGTGTGTGTGTGTGTGTGTGTGTGTGTGTGTGTGTGTGTGTGTGTGTGTGTGTGTGTGTGTGTGTGTGTGTGTGTGCATGCGTGTGTGTGTGTGTGTGTGTATGTGTGCGCACGTGCGCGTGTGTGTGTGTGTGTGTGCACGTGCACACTGCCTGCTTGTGGCAGTTACCTCTTTATTCCTTACTTAAAGATCTAACCACTCTGTGATACGATACACAAAAGGTGAGACAGGTGAACGTTGGTAAATGTAACTGCAGGTATGTATGCATCTGTGTCTGTGCTCCGTCTTCACACTTCATTGCGCAAAAGCGCATGCCACAAACCAGATACAATTAATCCATGTCATGACTAACACACAACTGTTAATCGGACTTACTGAGTGTTTCAGCAGGATGAGCGTATTCTGCAGTCATGCCAAAAGGACTCTGAAATAAAACAAAAAGTAGCTCAGTCTGACGAAACAGTATTAGTTTTCTGTTTTAACCTTCGCAGTTCCAGGACTGCAGCTCCTGCTGCCAATATTTGTAAATTTTGGGGGGGGGTTTTCCAATAAATAGGTGTGAAAAGTTTAGTGCCTGTAATCTCACCCACTCTTAATGAAATCTGCATTATGAAAATGAGTTTATGACAGTATATGTCATTGCCGGGAAACACATCTGCAGTAACTCGAACTCTTCGCATTTTTGAAATTTTTAGTATAGTTTAAAAGCGGGCCAAGGGACATAACGCAGCCAAGTCCCAATCATATTATCCTAAAAATAAAAATGCTGTTTCAAAATACTTATACCATAACTCAGCTCACACTATATCTTATGGGGATTATAATCAAGTGTTTTTTTTTTGTCTCCTACAAAATTTGATTTTCAGACTTAACGGCAGTTGTATTTCTGGGCGGCAATGTGGAGGTTTTCAAAATTTCCTGCAAGATTTATGAAGGTTTTCAAAAATTTCCTGCAAGATTTATGAAAATTAATCTGTAGCCCAAGATGCTCCCCATACAATACATGCACACTCAGCTTATATATATGATTATGCTGAGGCAATGTATAGTGTGTATGCTGAACACACCCTTTCTTTTCAGTCCTGCATACTGGGAAATCTAGCCAATTTGTAACAAAGAGTTTCTTCCCTTTGAAATCCTTTCATGCGAATTTATAACTTTTGCTGTGTTTGTATGAAACAGCAGAAACGACGGCACATTTTTCGATTCAAGTGTGGCTTTCAAGTCCAAGATTCGCTGCCATGGCCCATCAGATTCCTGCTCAATGCTTTTTCTCGTTCTGCAAGCTGTACAGTTGTTACAAGAACTGCATGATCAAGAAGCTGTGAAAGAAGGTTTTGATGCAGCTGGAGACATGGTACTGACAGAGGTGAACACAAACGATCCAGAACTGGCAAACCTGCATGGTTCAGATGAAGAGGAGGACCACCTAAAGCAAGCTAATGGAGGCAATGCTAAGTTGTAAAACAACTGAGGTGGTATTTTTATCCTCATGGGTCTAACTCATGGGTCTAACTCACCACCCGGAAACACAACTGCCGTAAGTCGGAAAATCCAATTTTACAGGCGACGAAAAAAAAAAACCTGATTATCATCCCAACAAGATGCACTGCAAGCTGAGTTACTGTACAAGTATTCTGATTACAGCATGTTTATTTTTGGGATAATGTGACTGGGACTTGTCTAGGTTATGCCCCCTGGCCCACTCTTTCAATATACTAAAAAATCTCAAAAATGCAAAAAATTCAAGTTACAGCGGTTGTATTTCCGGGCAGCAAACTGAAATATGTTGATAGTTATGAGCAAAATAAATTATCTAAATCTCTTAACCATGGCAAAATTAAAGTCAGCAGACAGAAGGGAAAATCTGTCAACAGGCTGAGGGTTAATTGGAAAACTATTTCTCTAAGACCTTTAGGAGTACCAGCACACTATCATCTATAGGACCAACTCCCTGTTATCCATCTTTTTATACCTACACGCTGAAGGCAGCTGACTTCATGAACTTCCATCAAGTTACAATATGACTTCACAGCCAGGTCAGTCAGTCAGTCAGAACGCATGAAGTTAAGCTACACTATATCGAAAGAGTATATGGTTTTGATGTGACTGTCGAATTGACAATGCTCAATGTTGACTGTCGAACTGACAATTATCAATATTGACTGTCGAACTGACAATTATCAATGTTGACTGTCGAACTGACAATCATCAATGTTGACTGTCGAACTGACAATCATCAATGTTGACTGTCGAACTGTTAACACTGGTAATTGTCAGTTCAACAGTCAACACTGATGATTGTCTGTCTTCCATGAAGTGCAAGAATCTGCTGTTATCTGAGCTGTCACTTGCTCCAATCAGGATTTTTTTTTTCTTCTAATGAACTGTTTCATAGTAAAGCAAGTGGCCTGAAAGTAATTTTTTTCTTCTGGCAATGAAAGCTAGACCATGTTTTAATCTGAATTGTTTTTTACATTTTTTTTTCAGCCCTTACACAGAGGTATATGACAAATCAGTGGAAGCAGTAGCCTGTACTGATAGCTTTGATTTAGCCTACACCTGGTCAAAGAAACAACATAAAACTGTTTTTTTTTCCTCTGGATACATCTAAAGAAATCAAGATTAATCCAAAATATTGCCATTTAAAGACCACTTTTACACCATGCTTTCTACAGCTGACACATCTGTATTTTTTGTTTACAAATTCGCACACTACCAGACATGTATATAAAGATTAAAGATATATGAGTACATGCACCCGTTTTGTACAAGATAGAGCATGTATGTCTTGTATGAACCAAGTCTGTATGCTTACATGCAACCGAATACATATATTTGCAAACACACACACACACACACACACACACACACACACACACACACACACACACACACACACACACACACACACACACACACACACACACACACAAACACACACACACACACACACACATACGCACACACATGTTGTTTCTGTTAACCCCCTCTCTTACTCCCATCATTGCATGCCATACAGAGCTCACAATGACTTCTGTCACACCATTATCTGTACGTCTTACTGATGGTCACGAGTCTGCCCACTGTAGAGGGAGAGAACCCCTGAATGATGTCACAAGTTTTTGAAAGGGGTTAATAATAGCTAATTATTTCCCTTTCTTCACTCACATGGCCATACACATCATCTTGCAAATTTGGTTTTCTTTCAATAAATCCCCCAAATGAATTTTCTTTACAATAAAATGACACCCTCCACATAATTTTGGCCTCATGTATCTTTACAAGTACTGGAACTGCCTGCGGAAATAATGAAGGATATGACAGTTACTGTTTAACCATTCAAATGACAATTTTAATGAAGAGACGAAAACCAATACAGACACCTGCTGCTGGTCAGATAGGTGCTCTTAATGTTTACTGGGATATTTTCAAAATATAACAAACATGTAATAACTTCAATAAACTACCAACAAATAACCACATCAACCCTTTTTTTTTTTTGACTTCCATCTGAAAGTAAAACTGACCATGCATCTTTTTGTGCAATTTCATGTAAGAGTTCCCTAAAATATGGAAGCTTCAGTAGTAAATGGTTGTGCCTTTTTTCCTCTCAGCATATGCATGACCTCAGAAAGCATCAGCAAGAGTTAATACAGTGTGCACAAAAAAAAAAAAAAAAAAAAATACCAGACGACAATCTGACCTGGAAATGGTGGTGGACTTTGTGGATGTGCTTGTAGATGCGGCGATCATGCAGAGCATAGTGCAGGAAGTAGTGCCACGTGTCCTCAATCACACCGCACAGCCAAAGGACCGCAGGCCCAGGTCCCACCTGGAGTTTGCGAAACACATTTTCATCTCATCACTTTGATCGCTGCGGCAAAACTTCAACAGATAACTATAGTCTCTATGAACAGTGCAGCATAGAATGTCACCTATCAATTTAAGAAATGAAAACTTCTCTAAACTTTGAGAGATCCAGTATGTGACTTTAATAAAGCCACAGATGGTCATCCCATTTTTAGACAGGTTTTTGGGCTTGCTAATCCTGGCAGTAGCCTATTGCAGCCAGAATTAGTAAGCACAAAGACAGAAACTCCCAACTCATGCAAGACTAAGCTGTTCAAACTGTGGCAACCCCTTCCCATCATCCTCTTTCCCCATTTCAAATGCATAAGCTATCCCACATGAACTTCTGCACGTCAGATGGTCAGAATTCTTGCATTATGTTTTTCATATAATAGTCTTGAATCACCAACACCAGCTAGCACTAAATGCATTGCTGCCTAATTATGTGACAAGTCATAACTTTGCCTATATTAGCCATATGAATTTGGCATCTAGATCTGTATGCACACTTGATTTAATGTGGGATTTTTTGTTTCTTCACTTTTTTTTAGGGGTTGATTCCAAGAAGAGGGTTAATGTGAGACGGAAGCTTTGATGTGTATATTTTTTATTTATTTATTTTTTTATTTTGTTTTTGCAACTGATGTCTTTTTTTTTGTTTCAACATTATCCTGTTTCCATCTCAGATTCTTCCACAATCATAGGCCAAACCTGTTAAAAAAAAAAAAAAAGTGATGAAATAGTAATGAGTTTCATAATTGTACTTTTCTCACTAAACTTTCATCTAATCCGCCCCTCCTCATCATACTTAACTACCAGTCTCTGACCCCTCTTAACCGATCCTACATTTCATTTCCATATGGGTATCTGTTTGAGGATAAAGGTGTTTGCAAAAATTGCAACCGTTGTGAACTGTTACGATGAAATTTGTCTCTGATGCATATGCATAATGTTGCTGAACAGATCACAACAGATCAGAAAGTAATGCAGATTGTACAGGCGCGCTTGCACTTGATGCAAATTTCCCTGGCAGTGTGTAGATGACCAGTCAGCTTTGCAGTCATGGACTGATTCTGCTTTTCCCAGAAATGGGCCATTGACCACAATGGTCAGTTATAACATAACCAACACAGAAAAAGACACATTCACAAGACACATTTTTTTTTTTTCCCCCAAACTTTGGTATGACTTCTAAGCGAATCTTTCTTTTTTCCTTTTTCCCTAAAAAAAAAAAGTCACCGACTTAAAGATTTGATTTGGCCCTTTCAGAATTAAAGCTGGTAGTAAAGAAATGTAAAGCAAAAAAAAAAAAAAAAAAAAAAAAGTTAGTAAGAGGGATTATGATCACAATGTGAAGCTAATTTAACAAACTATATTCATCTGGCTTCACAAAAAGGACCTACCATAAATAATCTTAGTTCCCTCTTCCACAGGATGTATCTGTGTTTACTCTTAGTTCTACATTTAGTAAAATATATATTTGTTATTTCCCTTTTCAGTAGAAACTGTATCCACGTGATCTCATCTAATTTGAAACTTATGGTAATAATTGTACACACAAAAAAATCATCTTATCTAATTTTAAACTTACTGTAATACTTCCATAAAACAAATATTTAACACATTTTTCTTAGTGAAAAAAAGGCAACCACTGTAAAAAAAGTGTTACTGATAACATTGTCAATTCGAATATTAAAAATATTGCTGAAATAGATCAACAGACTCTCAGGCCACATATTCGTACATGAGAAGGTTTACAGATGTTACCTTTATTATCAGTCAAATTCCATTCAGAGTAAACTTAAATTTTACTCTCCCACATACACAAAATCCCGCATGCATGCATGCACACGCATGTGCATACACACCACACTTTGTAAGGACAAATAAAAGGGTGAAAGGCACTGATCATCGACCTATGATGCTCACATAGTCACATAATTAGTATCTGCATACCTAATTCTATCCTGGAGACTGAAAAAAAAAAAGGTAAATTTACCAAGGTGGCATTTCCTCCCAAGAATATGGAATGTTGAAGTATTCAGTGAAGGCATATGTACCAATGATCAATGGACCCTGAAACAAATGGCAAGCAATTGTGAAATTTTCTCCCAGCTCTATGGTATCTTGAAATATTTGGTACAGATGTACATATAACACAATCAAATATCAAAAGTTCATGTCATGCGTCAGCTTTGTAAATCTTTTCTTTTTTTTTTTTTTCTAAACCTCAGCAACAATACAGCATGTATCAGACTAGAATTAACTTTTAAAGAATAATTATGATTTATCAGGTATGTGACCAAATATCTCTGGGTAAATAAAAAACTGACAATACAGAACAAGAAAGACCAGCATGAATTCAAAGAAACTAACACACAAAACATGCTACTTTGGCAGTCATTAAGCTTGAAGTGGATTAAATCTTGGGCAGGCTAGTGCTTGGAAAAGACAGCAAGAGTAGGCAGCAGGATATGTCCAGGGATTATTGTTATTATTCTTTAAAAGTATAGCCAGGCTAACTGCACAGGAACTGAGGGGTGACACTGCTCAGGAAAAGAAGGCATGTTCTGCAGGTGCATTAAATGACAACAGTAAACAACAATGAACATGTTACATAAAAAAAAAAAAAGTGGTTTGAAAACTTATCTATAGATATCTATGACCGACCCAAGTGGGCCGTTGAGAGCAGTCAGAAGTTAAGGTTTGAGAGGGAAATCTGGCCATGTACTATTATTCCCATCTGAAAGGTGCTTGAACTTTGAACGATCGTTTTTGTAGGGACAAACTTCCACTTAAATCTTGTATGAACGTGAGCTGTACCAAAGCAGTTAATCATCTTTGTGTGAGAAGCTACAGCTGTAACCAAACCTAGAGCTGTAACAAAAGCTACAGCTGTAATAAAAGCTACAGCTGTAATGAAAAGTTACAGCTGTAATGAAAGCTACAGCTGTAACAAAAGCTGGACACACAGAAAATTATTCAACAGTCTCTCTGAACTTTGAAGCACCTTCTTGGAACTGATTAACATAGGAAAGTAGCAAAGCAGGAAGCAACCCCTATTGTGTATTTCGCCACTCACAGAAACTACATCTTCTTATTTTTCCATTACAGAATATATATATTTTTTTTAAATTTCATAACCCACAAGGAAATGTATGTGATTGTTGTTGCAACCACAAGAGAACCAACCTGGATGCAGAAGTGGTTGAACATCAACAGCCTGAAGCATTTCCACTGTTTCTCTGTGGACTCTGGCTTGTCCTGCAATGCCAAGTGATATAAGATTAGTCGTGTGCCTATCCTGTCCCTTCCTTTACAATGTTAAAACATTTTTTTTTTCCACAGAGCCATGTGTGCTTTCAAACCTGGATGACAACAAACTTTTATCTAACACAGGTTATAAAGAACTTCTGCCTGATGGCCTGCCTTAAGAAACTTGGAGGAACACTGACAAGACCTGAAAAACTAAATACATGGAAAAAACATATAAACACATCTGAAAGACTGTCTAAATAAAATGTAAGAAGTTCAGAATAGTAGCGTGTACCCAAAGGACTGCTTAAAAACTTGAATACAAGCATGCATCTGACAGACAAAACTAAAAACTTGGAAGAAGTTCTAAATGCAAACAAACACAAATCTGAAAAAAAAAAAAAAAGCCTAAATAAAGTGAAAAAACAATATCTGAAAGACGGCCAAAAACTTTTGTAAAAACATTAAATTTACGCGCAAGTCTGCCTCATAACTTTGAACACCACCATACAAATGTCTAAAATCAATAAAAGATACTATCTGAAACAAGCTAACAGTTGATCAAAAACATTTCATGAAAGAAAGAAAATCTGAAAGACTGCATAAAAACCAAGGACAAAATACATCAGACTGAAATTTATATCTGCCTGACACACTATTAACATCGAAATGCAGAAATTCACCTTAATAACCTTTATAGTAAAAAAAAAAAAAAAAAAGCAAGGCTACATCATTATTGAAAATAAATATATAAACATGACAGACATATTCTAAAACAGTAATATGTTAACTGGTAATTGTGGGTATATACCAACATGTTGCTACAGTAGAAATCAGGATACAGAAACTTTCCTAAGCCATCACGCCCAGGGACTAGTTTCATTTTCCTCCCGAGACTGCCTGCTAAATTGAAACGGAGGCTCCATCAGATTAGAAAAAATTATAAATAAAAAAATTTTTCAAAGTTGTATTTGGATCATGATCAAATTAAATTATACATCCACTGCCGAGTGTGTGGTAGCAGTTTTTCTTCAGTGCTTCATGTCACTTTTGGCTCAGACACTGGGTCAAGACACACACTCTTCGTTCCCTGAAAAGGCAGCATTGCTATCAGCGGTCCTCATCGCTCTTGTGGTCACAGATTTGAACCTGCTGTGTTGGAGAAAAAAAAACCCAACAGAAATCAACATTTCTTGTTTTAAAACAAGCAAAACTAGACCCTGACAATGTACACAGTTCAAGTCTCCTGTCAACTTAATCAATCCCGACAAAATGTAGGACTATCACACGGAATTTTATTCAATAGGTCTCTCAGTTGTCACTGGTTTTTGGTTTCCCTACTGACAAGGCTGACAAGAGTCATTGTGTAACAGTGCAGTGTAGTCAGTGTTGCGCTGGTTTGTCAAATCCTTAGCGAGATCACCGATGAACACCACAGTAACACTTTCAAATTCTCAGCATCTGCTGGCCTTGTATTTGAATACATCTACTGATTATGATTAAATTCAAAACGATTACTTTATCAAAATTACATATACATGAATGAATAAAATATGTGTTCATAAATACATACTTAACACTTAAGAAAAAAAAATTATTGTGTGTTTCTATTTCATGCATGCCCAAATGTGCACATGAATGTGGGTGCATGATTGGTTGTGAAAGGATATTGTGCAAGAGCTAGTTCGAGTGTGTCCATATATGAGACTGCATGTGAATGAGCAAATTTCACGTGTGCATGTATTCATGCACATCAAAATTATGCATGCACACATTGTGTGGTAAGTGTGTGAGTGTGCATGTTTGCCTGCATATGAACAGCAACCATGTTATTGTATGGAAATATATGTGTGTGTGTGTGTGTGCGTGCGTGCGTGTGTGCGCGCGAGTGTGTGTGTGTGTAGGCACAGATTGATGTAAGATATATATGCAGATAGACATGGACAGTGACAGACAAACAGATATACAGGTATTTACAGCTTTCCATCACAAGTTTGTTTTGGGCAGTGCAGTCTGGGGAAACAACTTCCTTTCATTCTCACCACAGACTTATAAACTTTGTGTAAACATGACTTGCAAGGACAATTTTGACACTACATCTGGTCTTTTTTTAAAAACTAACAACTTAACAGATATCCACATGTATGTAAATGTTCTGAATGCTCAAATCTGTAGCAGTCCTGTTATCAAAGAATGCGTCTATCATGTGTCCAGTAGGTTATATGATGAACTGTGGGACTCTTGTATCATCAACAAACTGATTAGATAAAAGCTGACGGTACACAGGTGATTAAATATCTATATGTACCTGTACAGTACAGGTCTGATATTCATGTCTGGCCTCAGTCTGACGACACAACATTTCAACTATCAGGTCAAGCCATGGTTATATCACTCAACAGTGATCCGACACATAGGTAACAATGCATTCACATGTCTGGAAAGCGCGCACACACAAACCAAAATCTTAAGGTGAGGAGGCACCTGTCTTTTCACACATAAAAGATGTACAGACATTTAAATTCAAATGACCACACACACACACACACACACACACACACACACACACACACACACACTGTGCGGCTCTCTCTTCCTTCCTTGTCTTTTCTTTTAAATTACAGTAAGGATGCAATCAGTTCTTACAAACATGGCCTATTCTGGAACTCTTTTTAAAACACACACGAAACCTAGTGAAATAAAAACAAAGTTTACCAACTATCAAAATGCTATACAAATTTCAATGAGCCTACACTAATGTCTACTTTTCTTTCATAAGATTTGGAAATGTAGTGAACAATAAGCCAACAAAACCCACCATGTTTCGTTATAGCAAGATTGAAACTGAAGAAAAAAATATGCTCAACACTTTTTTTCTTTCATGCAAAACTAGCATTTGATGTCAGTAGCATCTATTTCCTTCAGTAAGATATAAGTTGGTATACAATGAAATAATGTACAATGTCATTTGAAAATATTTCAAGTTTACTTACCGAGTTTGCTCATTTTTTTAAAAGTTCGTTCCATTTAATGTAAGAGTCAAATTTGTCATTAAATGTTTATTCCAGCTTACATTATGCATTGGCCTGTAGTTTTTGATGGCTTTTCTGTAACAAGGACATTGTTTTCTATTTTGGGTGATCATGATGATATAACCATTCCAGAGTTAAATTAATGTGATTAAAAAAAAAAAAATCATGTTTCCTTAATCAACCGAGGTCAAAGTAAAATGAAAAGGGAGAGAGAGAGTGTGTGTGTATTAGGGGGAGAAGAATGAAAAGCTGTCTTTGTACTATGACATTTTGTTATCTATAATATTTAAAGTTTTCTATTTCAAGACAGAAGTTCTCACAAAATCAAACAAACTGATTTCTGTTTCAAAACTAACACCCATATAAATTTCATCAAACAACTTCATACCATCACAGAATCTATGTGACACCAGAAATCACATAAATTTACAGCAACAAAAAACATCGATCCATACCCTTTGAATTTTGTACTTCCTCATGAAGGGCATGAACTGGAACAGGAAAGCTGGCA
Source organism: Conus betulinus (assembly GCA_016801955.1). Lineage (NCBI taxonomy): Eukaryota > Metazoa > Mollusca > Gastropoda > Neogastropoda > Conidae > Conus > Conus betulinus. Next base: position 429,378 of record JADBJO010000433.1, on the reverse strand, counting down.
GACAGGCAGCAAAATAGACAAACTGCAACACAGTGGAAATACATCAAATAGGTATTTACTTGTGTCACAGACTCAAAAAAACACATACCACTTCTTTACCGGAGCTACCTCCATGAAATTTTATAACCAATTCACTCTAATAACTGGATGCCTTTTTTTCTTCTTTCCACAGAACTGTCAATATGTAAACAAATGGCCAAACATCAAAGAGCTTAGAAACTTCCAGTAAAACTAAAAATTAATTCTAGATAGGTACAGCATTCTGAAATCTGGAAGTAAAAACCAAAAACATTTATACAGTACTAGGTCAAGATGTGTTTATGTGCATGCATGCACGTGTGTGTACGTGTGTGTGTGTGTGTGTGTGTGTGTGTGTGTGTGTGTGTGTGTTGTGCATATGCATGTGTGTGTTGTGCATGTGTGTGTGCATGTGTATGGTTGTGCATATGCATGTGTGTGTGTGTGTGTGTGTGTGTGTGTGTGTGTGTGTGTGTGTGTGTGTGTGTGTGTGTTTACGTGTGCCCACATGCATGCGCATTACTGGAATGTAATGCAATTTAATGTAAGATCGTAACCAAATCAAAATCCGAAGGACACTGAAAATTTTGGTCATGCTGAGAATAAAAAACAGAAAAAAAGGCAATAATACTGAACTAGGCAACTACAGTCACGGTACTCAAGCGCGCACACACACTCTGATGTGGCCCTTTGCGGTCGGCTGGGCTATAAGCAACATTACCTTACACACACACACACACGCGCGCACCTGATGCATGATAATTCATATACCTTGGCTGCTGCTGGCAACTGTATTTTAAGCAGCCACCTGACCCTTACACCAGAATTCTATAAGGTCATCAAACTCCCATTGTCTGTCTGTGGTTCTCAAGTCAGTCTGGCTTTCCTTGCAGTTTGACTGATGTAATTGTTGAAAGGTAACAAGAATCTTTTTAATTAATATGCATATAAACATAATTTTACTGGAGTAAATATTAATATACTGTATTAATTTTTTTCTCAGGATGTCATTCTTGGTAATTCATGAGCAGCTTATGGTATTTCATGTTATCAAGACAACACACATCATGATTGTTGAGACGCACTGTGCAAGCGGCTGTCTGTGTCTGGCTGTGTATTAGAAAAGCAAAACAAACAAACAAACAAAAAAAACCCAGCATCATTCTACCCTTAACTGGGAAAACTTCGAAGGATGAATTACTTCTGAACCTGCACAGAAAACAATTGATCTGCTGTGGTGATGTATATCGCAGAATTTTGATGAGCAACTGACAGCTAGATTTCAATTTTGAAGGGTCGACCAACCCCGTAAGTGCCGCATGTACACCATGGGGAGCCCTGATGTACACACAAACTTCAAGCTTTTCTTATTTTCTTTGACACAGCACATTCCCCTCCTTCATTTGACTTCTTGCTTATCAACCCTTCTCCCAGTCCAAAGCCTTTTTTTGTATATTTAAAGCATAGCATATCTACATGCCAACATATATATATATATATATATATATATATACATAATTATAAACAAATATATACATATACATATCCTGCTTCTCGCAAAAACTTGAACAGATACATCCTAAAGCATGCTTTCCTTCCTACCTGACCGTTAACACAACATTAATTTAGTAAAATATTGATCTTGATGAACTTTCCAACTGCTGCATTTTAAATCATAAATTGTTTATCACTGTAATTGTTTAAATCAGCTTTCTTCATTTAAAAAGAAAATGTGAACATACATATTACATATATCTTTGATGGAAAGCCTTTACCTTCCTGCCTGACATCAAAATGAATCATCCCCTCTAAATATTTCCTTTCGCCTATGATTGGCAATAGGAATAATTTATGGCAAGAGCAAACATTTGTCATTTATTTTCCATCCTTGGACATGAGCTTACAAGTTGCAGAGGGAGGTGGGGTGTGTGTGTGTGTGTGTGTGTGTGTGTGTGGTGTGTGTGTGTGTGTGTGTGTGTGTGTGTGTGTGTGTGTGTTTGTGTGTGAGCATGTGTCTGCGAGTTTATCATTATGTGTGAAAAATCTTACTAAAGTAATTATGTTCATGAATATATTGCAAGAAAGATTTCCTTTCCAACCTCCACCTCCTCTTTTTTTCCACTGAACAGTGCATCTTCATAATTTTTTCTTTTTTTTTTTTTTTTTTTTGCTATTTATGTTATTCACTGATTAAGGCAAGCACAAAAAAGTAGGAATCCTTGGGACACACAGATTAAGCAATCTTACATACTAAACTTGGGAAGTAGCATTCACCATCAAGATCATGCAACTAACTGCATTCTGACATCATGAGCTACTAATTTCGTATGTTTTTTTTTCTTCTGCACATTGTTTCATTTATTTTCATTATGGCACAAGCTGACTGTTGCCTTCTGCAAGTTTTGCAGCAACAAAAGTTTGTGTTACCATTTCATGGATATATGTTCAATAATCAACCTGGTTTTATTATACAGGACGTATTTCCACTGTGTCCACCTTCCATCTTTAAGTTTATTACAATCAAATAGTAACACTAACGCTTATTATAAATTCTTGACTACACGCATAGCATACATTGTGCATTTCCCTTCTCCACCCATTCCCCTCCTGGTGCTTTGTGCTCTATCAAAACTAGTTTTTGGTATCAGTACTTAGCAATTCCAAAACCTTGACCTGCTCTCTCTTCTTCGAATTCACTACTAATTCACTGGCAGTTAGTGGTCACTAGCCTAGTATATAGGGTAATTCATATTATATTGTTTACATACATGTGCACTGCTTTATATGCGTACTGTTTCTCTCTCAATTAGTAAACTGCACGCTCCTTTTTTTTTTTTTTTTTTTTTTTTTTTTTTGTACTAGACTTAAAACTAAGAAAATGGGTGAAGCTTTTTTTTGAGCGGGCCCTGACCTCGCTTGAACCCTCCCGACCTCGGCTCTGCTTCAGCCACACGCTTGACTGTCCGTTTCTGTTGTGACTTTTTGTTTTAAAAGAACACCTGACAGGAGAGATTACGGAAATATCTAAAAACTGTCTCCAGTGTATCCGCTCAGAACCATTATCAGGTACAGATCTACTAAATCCAGCGACATTTCGACTGAACTGAAAACTCAAATGAAAATCAAGGCAAACCTCGTGTACAAGCAGCGAACCCCATGTTGCGATCTGAAACTTCGTGTAGTTGTCAGTCATGTACACCCAGGCATCTCTCACAGGGGACCGAATTTCAGGAAGATACTCGAAAAATTGGCAGCGATCTGCGGCGTGTTTGTTGTGATATTCTCCATGTTGTTTTCCCCTGTGCCGCGGGTTGCCGACCTCTTCTCACACTGAAGTAATTTCGGTATGTTTTGCAGACGACAGCAACCGGGACGCGAGTTGGATATGATCAGCAACGCGGCCTGCGATTGGTCAAGCGGCCGTCGTCTGATCAACAGGCGCAGACTGCGAACTTGCTGTCGGGTGATCAGCTGATCGGTTGGTGATCGCTGTATTTTTTGGCCTGTTGCCGGGTTATATCACAAGACAAAAAATACTAAAATTCTTAGCGAGAGAATATTATGTATAATAGTCCTTACATAAGTTACAGAAAAGAGAGTCGGCTCAGGCGTGCACCGTCAACCTGTCTGAAAAAAAATGTTAAATAAATGTCAGCGAACCGCCCAGAGAAAAACGTACGGACAAACGAGTCACAAGACAAACCACAACGCGTTTCGACCCCTTAGGTCTTCTTCAGGTGCAACAAAAAATGAAACAAATAACGAAAATGCACTTAACTTTGATCGCTTCGGTGTTCAGCGCAAGGAAGAAGGCGTTGAATCAATCTGACTCGTTTGTCCACGTTTCTCTGGGCGGTTCGCTGACATTTATTTAACATTTGATTAGATTTCCGCCTGCAGTCGTTTCACTTTGCAAGTAAACCTGTCTGAAAGCCAAGTGGAGAAAGACCCGGGGTGTCCATACAGACAACAAACTTTCCTTCAAAGAACATGTGGCACAGGCAACATCCAAAGCAAACCGAATTGTCGGGATGATCAGACGATTTTCGACCACTTGAGAAAAGAAACCTTTACCCAGCTGTACAAGTCACTTGTAAGACCAGTCCTGGAGTATGGTCACTCGGCTTGGCAACCTCACCACAAGACTTTGTGTGCTGAGGTGGAGGATGTCCAACCAAAGATAGTTCGCCCTAGTTCGTCCGTAGGGCGTACAGTCTTCGGTTCAACGCAGAGCAACAAAGCTTCTTTCATCGCTTAAGGATTAACCCTACCCAGAGCACTTGGCCATAATACTACTGCTTCCCAGTCTTGAAAATCGACGGGCTCGAGGTGACATGATAGATTTGTACAAATATGTTCATGGCATGTACAGGGTGAAGAACCCTCAGTTTCAGTTGTTTGACAGCAGAGAAACAAGGGGCAACAGTCTGAAGTTAGTCAAAGGACACTGTAGGCTACAAGTTAAGAAGTAACTTTTTTGCTGAGAGAGTCATAAACTCTAGGAATAGCCTCCCAGCTCACATAGTTGCAGCTCCAACATTGAACACCTTCAAGTCCAGACTGGATGCCCACTGGAATAACCTTCCGTCAAAGTTCAATCCAGTATGTTACGAATAGGTGGTAGTGCCAGTACTATTAAAACCCCCACGCATGCAAGTTCATAGGTGTAGACTTACATCTACTAATCTCTCTGGTGAACAGGCCTCAAACACCTCAAGTTCAAGTTCAAGAGGGAACAGGCACAGAAAACCATTGTGTGCACGCCCCGCGCGCGCGCGCGCGCGCGTGCGTGCGTGCGTGCGTGCGTGCGTGCGTGTGTTTTCTTCAATTTAACGTCTTTTCACCATTGGTGATATTAGACAGAGGTAAAAAAAAACAAAAAAGGAAAGCGGTGGGGGTGGCGAGGAGTGGGAAAGTGTGTGTGTGTGTGTGTGTGCGTGTGTGTGTGTGTGTGTGTGTGTGTGTGTGTGTGTGTGTGTGTGTGTGTGTGTGTGTGTGTGTGTGTGTGTGTGTGTGAGGAGGGAGGGAGGAGGGCGGGATGGAGGGAGAGAGAGAGAGGGAGGAAGGGAGGAAAATGGGGGGAAAACGAAGAAGAGAAGGATCGAAAAAGAAAGACAAACAGAAAACGACAGTACAACAGAAGGAAGGAAAGACTGGAGGAGGGGATTAGCCATCTTCGTACACACACCACCACTCAGTGACAGCTGAAATCGTGGTCATCTTGGCCCGCGGAGGTCAAAACAACAACGACAAATCCTATGGAATGCACCACGTGCTCTGAGTTGGTGTAAAAGGAGGAGGAGTGGTCAGTGTGCAATCAGCACAGAACTGTTCTCTTTTGTACAACCACCATTGGCACAGAGTAACAGCCACCCATGGCACACGGTAACAGCCACCCATGGCACAGGGTAACAGCCACCCATGGCACAGGGTAACAGCCACCAATGGCACACGGTAACAGCCACCCATGGCACACGGTAACAGCCACCCATGGCACACGGTAACAGCCACCCATGGCACACGGTAACAGCCACCATTGGCACAGGATAACAGCCACCATTGGCACAGGGTAACAACCACCAATGGCACAGCGTAACAACCACCCATGGCACAGGGTAACAGCCACCCATGGCACAGGGTAACTGCCACCAATGGCACAGGGTAACAGCCACCCATGGCACACGGTAACAGCCACCCATGGCACAGGGTAACAGCCACCATTGGCACTGGTAACAGCCACCATTGGCACAGGGTAACAGCCACCCATGGCACAGGGTAGCAGCCACCCATGGCACAGGGTAACAGCCACCATTGGCACAGCGGAACCACCACCAATGGCACAGGGTAACAGCCACCCATGGCACAGGGTAACAGCCACCCATGGCACAAGGTAACAGCCACCCATGGCACAAGGTAACACTAACAGCCACCAATGGCACAGCGTAACAGCCACCAATGGCACAGCGTAACAACCACCAATGGCACAGGGTAACAGCCACCAATGGCACAGGGTAACAGCCACCCATGGCACAGGGTAACAACCACCAATGGCACAGGGTAACAGCCACCAATGGCACAGGGTAACAGCCACCCATGGCACAGCGTAACAACCACCAATGGCACAGGGTTACAGCCACCAATGGCACAGGGTAACAACTCTTGTAAGGTTGGGACGGATTCGAAATAGTTTGTTATTTGTGTACGTACTCTAGTCCTCTATGCTCCAGATCTTTGAAATAAGTCTGAGTTGTAGGTTTTAAATCAATATGAGGGGCAGACATTGTGCTCCACCCTTTATTGTAGCATTCTTGGTAAGCTGATCGGTGTTCTCGATTTGCATTTACGGTACAGATATAAAGATAAGAGAGGAACCGAGACTGAAAACACTGCACAACCCCCAAAACATCCTCATAACTTAAAGCCCTAAGTTTGTTAAGCCGCCGCACCAATGCAAATTCGATACTGCAGACCTATGGAGACATTTAAAGAAAATAATAATGTGAATATTCTGTTTGCTTAAGGTCTGCAGTCAGCTTCCAGCAATAAAGTAATAACCTGGTTGAAATTCCAATCCCAGGTGGAGTTGGGTGGGGGAGGGAGGGGGGAGGGGGGGGGGGTCCTAAATTTGACCTCTGAATAATGATTCCACTATGGTTTGAGATTATATCAAATACCATTACAAGTTAAACGCAATGTTAGAGAATTTTTCAAATCTGCTAAAATTCTATTTACAAAAAAAAAAAAAAATAATAATAATAATAATACACAAGGCTGCTTCGTTCTAGTAAATTCTGACTTTCAAGTAATGATACTGCTTTTGGTTCGTTTAAATTGTTAAATCATTTGTATCACTTCAAAGCATTTCTGATTTCGACCATTCATTAACACGAGCGAATCACCACAAAAGGAGAAGGGGGGGGGGAAAAAGACTGAAACTGGTCAGAAATGCCCAGATCTAGGGTCTTATAATATAAGTCCAATGGACACACAACACAGAGAGGCCGTCTGAGAAAAAAAAATATTCTAGTTGGGAAAGGATAAGAGAGAGAGAGAGAGAGAGAGAGAGAGAGAGAGAGAGAGAGAGAGAGAGAGAGAGAGAGAGAGAAGAGAAAGAGAGAGAGAGAGAATGAAAGGAATCCTTTTTACTGAGGGTAAAAAAGCACATAAACTGATAAAGTTTTCTTTACATGATCTTACCCTCAGAAAAGTTGGTGATCGTGATATGCAATTAAATTCAAGGCTACAGCGGAAAAAAGTGTAACAAGACGTTCAATATATCAAACTCAAAAATGAGGTTGAATACACATGCAGTATTAGTACATGCCTAGGGGCAACAGAACAGTTGGGGGAGAAAAAAAAACGTGGAGGAAGCGGTAGTGAGAGGGCAAGAGAAGGATAGAGAGAGAGAGTCAGAGTGTGAGCAGCGGATTGGCGTAGAGGGAATGGGGAACAGTGGGAGGGGGAGATCAGGAAGATGGGGGAGTTAATACAGAAAAATAAAGCAAGGCACAAAAATATGAGAGAGAGAGAGAGAGAGAGAGAGGGGGGGGGGGGGGGGGGGGGGGGGAGGGAGAGAGGAGAGTGGGAGACAAAGAGAATCCGAGAGACAAAGAGAGAGCGATGAGATGAGGGAGGGAGAGACAGAGACTGAGATTTTTAACAAGAATAATGTGAACTGACCTTCCGTCCTGGAGGAACCCGCAAAGCAGAAAGCTACATCAGCAGGAACAAGCACAAGCCGTAGCACTGGAATAGTACCAGCTCGAAGACAGAAGACCTGGACCAGACACTGGGCAGAGACCATGAGACCCCAGGCCTGCAAAGATACACCATGACTGTACACACTACTAATTCAAAGCTTATGGTTTACACGGCAGATGCCTCAAGTTAGTTACTGTTATCTTCAGTTTGCACTGGTTACGGCATGTTTGTGATGCTTAAATTCTAATGCTTAACAAATTGATAATGCCGAAAGTCACGATTTAGACTGCAGATAACAAACTAGCTACCAGAACATTATCCCCAATACTAAATAGCCTACGCGCTAGTTTCTATTCGCCTGAGACTAAAATTGCCATTAAAGTAATGACCTATGATTCTAAACACACCCTCGATCTGTAATCATACACCATCTGCATGACAATGGCGTCTCGTAATCTCGGAAATTCAGAATACGGAAAACGGGACTGACTGACAACGAGTAATCAATGGATTCACAGTAGTTATGTTTATGTGTGAACAGGGTAAACATTTCTCACAAACATCACGCCTTATATATATACAAACACAAAAATGTTTAGATCTAGATCTAAATTCGTCACTGCTGGCCTGTCCACAACTAGCAAACGAAGCACCAAGGGGCGGGGGGAGGGAGGGGGAGGGCAAAAAACAGGAGGGTGTGTGGGGCGGGGAGGGGGGAGGGGGGGGGGGGGGGGGGGGAGAAAATCTGCCCAACAGAAAGACGCCAACTCGAAAAAGCGACCAAGACGCGAAGCTTGCACACAGATGACGTGGAGCTCTCGAAATGTACACAACTTTCGGAAAGGGGTAGGGCCCAAGGAGATTTGATCTAACCTTCTTGGTAGGGCCTACAGCAGCCGCAAGCGCGTGGTTTGAATGAAGTGATAATTGATGGAGGCTTCCCATTATGAAACTGGGAATCCGACTGGTCAAGCAAGCAGCTGAAAGAAAGGGGAGCCACAGCTAGTAGTACTTCTAAAATGCATTGCTCGGAACATTACTTTTAAAACTGAATCAAACTTAACAGAGGAAAATCAAATAGAATGAGTGCAGGAACACCTCCCACTCAATCCCCATTACCGTCCCCACTTTCTATCCCCTTCCATTCATTCTCTCTCTCTCTCTCTTCCGGCCACATCCACTCGCCCTTTAACCCCTTCCCCTACACACACATATATATACACGCACATGCATATATACGCACACAAACTGACACTTATGGGCGTTCACGCATTTACACATATATATATATATATATATGCAAAACTGATTTACAATACTATTTGTAGAAAAGTAATTAAAATCTAACTAGTGACATCATGGAGTAAAAAAAAAAAAAAAAAAAGAAAAGAAAAAGTGTGCCCTGTTATGTTGTTCTAAATAGTATAGTATTGGCTTACCAACTTGATATATTTTGTTTCGTGTTGTGTTGGATTTTTTTTTTTCTCATAAAGGATTATGTCATATCCGTGTGTTTTCGATTTGAGGTCTATAGCGGAAATCGATATTTTTCAACAATTCATTGATCGTGACGTTAATGGCGAGCTGATCGTTAGCATCTCCGCCCCTCACACCCACATGACCTGGAGTCCAAACGAAAGCAGTACTGTTGCCATGGTT
>JADBJO010000433.1:407500-412500 GCA_016801955.1 Conus betulinus | reverse complement strand
CAGGTCACTGCAACTTGAGTGCCCCGATAAATTCAGTGATATTATTCGCAGTCAGAAGTTGCGGGTTCGAATCCCCGTCAGAGCAAACATAAAACTGGCCTTTTGACTCATCCTAACGTCCATAGGCATTGATGTATAGTTGATAAGCCCTTTCCCCAGTCTCGCTGGACGAGTCTGCCCTCATCACCTGTAGCTGACCTTTAGTTCACGCGGAAGTGAAACCTGAACACACCTGGATACCTGACTGGACTACGTACCCACACAGTTATACTGCTGTTCACACACTGCCAGAGATCTGACAACTGCATTTTTTTTTTCATTCTCGTGGATGGAGACATTTCTGTTATGATCATTTGTGATTCCCTTTCACGGAATGATTCACAGTGCATCTCTGGGTTACTTTTCAGATTTGTCTTCATATTCTTGATTGACTTTTAACATTTTTTTTTGATGTTGAAATTCCGTACCAAGTTTAACGCAGGACTCACACAGTTGAACGAGAAGAGTTTCGCGAAATTGAAATATAGCGGTTTGTTTTTGATGGATGAAATCAAACAGCAATTTTGACCACGTAGATTTTAATTTTGCAAAATCAGCTTACAGCAGAAAGATTATGATTGGGAATTATTCCGCTACACAGAAAGAAAATCCGTTCCCTTTCACGTTTTAAAACCTATGAAATGATTTTATCAAAAATGCAGACGTAGACTTCTCTTTGCACGCAAATGTAGGCGGGAGAAGACAGGATATTAGAAAGGCAGATGAAAGTGGAGGCTAACACAACGCAGACCCACCAGAATATCTTGATTTAGTGGAAACAGCCTAACTCACCGCTGGGGCAATTATTATCGGTCCTGCTCCTATTTATCTCCCTTTATTAGTGTCGCACACCGCAAGTCCAGCATTATCATTTGCAGGGTAGATGTTTTGGAACGTTGCCACGCACACAGGAACTCTCTCTCTCTCTCTCTCTCTCTCTCTCTCTCTCTCTCTCTCTCTCTCTCTCTCTCTCTGTGTATCTGTCTGTCTGTCTGTGCGCGCGCGCGCGCAGGGCGCAGACTTCGCAGTGGGTTTTTCGTGAGTTCGAATCCTGTCGCCCACCGTAAAAGTGGACGTTTTCGCTGCCTGTTTTTGGCATGTTGATATTCTGGTGGCTCATGTGTAGGTTTTGAGAAGCCCACTGCCCCGCCCTTTTCTGGAATGATTATTCCCGTCTGCCGTATTACATCTACTGGGTGTAGACGTCATAACCAGTCCTAACCCACTCTCTCTCTCTCTCTCTCTCTCTCTCTCTCTCTCTCTCTCTCTCTCTCTCTCTCTCTCTCTCCAAAGTGTCTAGAATTACGGCCAGACTAATTCTCTAATCCGAGGATGTCATTTCGTTTCGTTGTTGGGGGGGGGGGGGGGGGGGGGGGGGGGGGGGGGGGGGGGGGGGGGGTGGGGGGGGGGGGGGGGGGGGGGGAAGGGGGAGAGAAGAAAGAAACGAAACCAGTCAATAAATCATGTTATACACAGGCGTAGACTCTGAACGAATAGCGTTCACCATTAACGACAAACCCACATGGAAAATGTAATGCATTCCAACGGCTTCAACGTCAACGTTCTGACTAAGATCATCATCATCATCATCATCATCATCATCATCACAGGCGTCATCTTGGAGCAACATACAAAGTCCCAGACTGACTGGACAACAAGATGGGAGGAGGGATGGAAGGACATACCGGGTGACGGAAGCTGGAAGAAGAGAGAAGTGGGTGAGGGGGGGGGGGGGGGGGGGGGGGGTTGGGGGGGGGGGGGGGGGGGGGGGGAGAGCAGTGGTAGAGGGGAGCAGGTAGGGAGTGGGGGTGAGGGTGGGGGGGGTAAGTGTGATGGCAAGCTGCGGCAGGCACGTGTCCCCAACACACAGTCCACGGGAGGGATGGACAGACGCTTTGGGCGGCAGCAGCGCCGTGGTGTCCACCCCGAGGGGCACATCACCCAGACCCTTTCTGAAGGTAAAACAAGATCAGTTGAACCGGGCTGTGGCTCCATGGCGACGAACAGCAGAGAAGTCCTCTGAGCTGACGATCGTCCATGGAATCCGTGCTGTCGGTCTGTCCTGTCAACCATGCCAAAAACAAACACACGAACAAACAATTCCCTTTTTTTTTTTTTTTCCAGCTTCTGAGTCTCAGATTTCTTGTGGACACTTTCAGAGCTCAGAGCGCAGACAGTACCAACTGGTCCCAGTACTGCTGCAGGTCACGTCCCCCCTCCCCCTCCCTCCCCCCGTCCCCTTTCATTGCGACTGTCTTCACATATCATAGTTCAGAAGCATAATCAACACCGATTCTCTCATCTAACTGAGCTCCAAGTGTTAATTAATGAAAGAACTCCGGGTGCAGCGCTCACATTGCAGACGAACAGAAAGCCGGGAAAACTGGATCACCAGACAAACCTTCTCCTCATATATCAGAAAGATCCTATGGTAGCGATCAGAAGTTTTAAAAGCGGGTAGACTCTGCGTTCACACACGCGTTCAAACTTGCTGCGTTCGAACAAGAATAATGCTGATTGATACGTTCTGAGACAGACTGAGCGTTCCTCAAGGGACAGAGGACGAAGACGTTGCCGTGATGCTTTCGTCTCTTCACTTTGAGATGGCACACAGCTGGGACTGCTCTCACAGGTTCAGACGGTTCCGCTGCGTCTGCTCTGTGCTTTCCTCGCTCAGAGCACGACCAAGAAGTTGGCAGCGTTGACAGACGTCAACAGTGCTTGTAATCTGTTGAGAGACGTGACCGACTGGTTTCGGCCTCCTTTCGTCATTTTCTTTTTTTCTTTTCTTTTTTTTTTTTTTTTAACATGCACAGTCTTTTCCTGCCAATTTGGATCACACGATACGTTCTAATGATGCCTGAAAATGGTCCAAGTCCACACAGGCCTGATGCCTTGCTTGGACCTCTCAGGTCTCTCCAGTTCACAAGACAGGCAACGTAATGGACTGGGGTCTGTCTGACACAGTCCTCATCAGGTCCATCTGACGGGCACCTGGTCCATCTAGCACAGTGCTCACAAGTTTTTAGATAATGCCGAACCTCTCCAGGTGCTTCCGGATGATGAGGGTCCGGCAACCCTCCAAGACCTTGCTGATGTTGTTGGTGTCCACGGCGCATGTGTAGAAGGGCTCGCAGGAATGGTGCTGGTGCCAGTCCTTATGCGCGTCCTGCGCCTGGCTGTTGAATTCCTTCAGTTTCAGATCTCTGCGTACGATTTTCTGCAAGTTGAAAAAAAAAGAGGCAAATGACTAGGATGTCGACGGACAGATTGGAAGTGGTGGTGTTTTTTTGATGTTGTTGCTGCTCTGGTTTATCTGTGCGCGTGCGTTTGTGGGTTCGTTTATCTGTGCTTAACTGTTTGTCCTTCTCTCATACACATTCATGCAATTATGAATGTAAGTAAACATAACCCAACATGCACATACATGTGTGTCATCTAATAGCAAAAATATATATATCTCTCTCTGTCTCTGTCTTTCTCTCTCTGTCTCTCTGTTTCTGTCTCTTCCCCCCCCCCCTCTCTCTCTCTCTCTCTCTCTCTCTCTCTCACACACACACACACTCACACACACACACACACACACACACACACACACACACACACACACACACACACACACACTCGCTCACTTTATCTAACACCCAAATGTCGGACAATTATGGAGAGAAAAACGTATTAATTATTTTCAGATTAGAAGAGGGGAAACGAAGTCACATACGCACGCTCGCAAATGTTACACAAAACGGATGAAAAGAACTGTCACTGTTACATGATACACAGCAGAGAGCTTACAAAATGAATTCAAATGATTGACATCAAAACCAAAGGACAGAGAGACAGAGGACAGAGAGAAATAGAGAGAGAGAGGGGGGGGGGGGAGACAGACAGACAGACAGAGATAGAGACAGACAGAGATAGAGACAGAGACAGACAGAGAGAGAGAGAGACAGGCAGACAGAGACAGAGAGAGAGAGAGCAGACCATAGACCGACAGACCGACCCACAGACCGACCGACCGACCGACAGACAGACCATTCGACACTGCATGAAAGAGCAGGGCCTTATACAGCTATCAAAAAAAAAAAAAAAGAAAAGAAAAAAAAAAAAAAAAAAAGAAAAAGCGAGTCATCAGAATGCTCGTTACGAAGCATTTGCTGGTTTTTCTTCAGAAGGTTTTCGCCGCGTTCGCGAGGAGTCACTGCCGTCTTTCTAAAACTAAGCTCATTTTACTATATAGCCTCATGATTGTCAACCAGTTCTGACAGACAATCAATTCGAACGTACTGCTTCCCTCCCCTTGTTTGACCTTCTGACCGCAGGTTTGTTAACGAGTACTGTGGCTAAAGATGGTGCTGAAGGTCTCTTTTCTTCCCCTGATCGTCTTGTCTATTCATAATGAGGGTGGGGTGGGGAGGGGGGGAGGGTTTGTAACATCAATATCTTAACCTCCCCCCTCCTCCCATCCTTCCTCCTTATCCCGTCCCCTCCACCTTCCCTCCAATTCTGTCCATGCTTTCTGCTGCTCTAGTTATACATGAATCGAGATCGAGCTTTTACATTAGAAACTGACCATGTGAAGCCTAATGAAACTGGGCTGCAGCTGCTTTTGTTATAAACACGTGAGCAAATTGCTTGATGTTTGTTTCTCTTTCGTCTGTATTTGCCATTCAAATCTGCTAGTAGGAAACTAGCAGAAAAGATGTTTAAAGGTAAAACTTTCTGTGAAGATTTCCAACTTAAAGATCTCTTCCTTCAATGGACTGCGTTGCGTTGCCTTGTTGCATATACATCTTAGATTTTTTTTTTTAAAACTTGTGTTTCTGTTAAGATTAATGTAATTCATTATTTACCGACATGGCGTAACTGAACACATCCAGATCTCTCTCTCTCTCTCTCTCTCTCTCTCTCTCTCTCTCTCTCTCTCTCTCTCTCTCTCTCTCTCTCTCTCTCTCTCTCTC
>JADBJO010000433.1:395000-402500 GCA_016801955.1 Conus betulinus | reverse complement strand
CTCTCTCTCTCTCTCTCTCTCTCTCTCTCTCTCTCTCTCTCTCTCTCTTCGTGTGTGTGTGTGTGTGTGTGTGTGCGTGTGTGTGTGTGTGTGTGTGTGTGTGTGTGTGTGTGTGTGTGTGTGTGTGTGTGTGTGTGGTGTGTGAGCGCGCGCGCGCGTGTGTACATGCGTGCATATGTGTGTGTGTGTGTGTGTGTGTGTGTGTGTGTGTGTGTGTGTGTGTGTGTGTGTGTGTGTGTGTGAGAGAGAGAGAGCATTTTTCAAAACTAATGCACACATCAAGACACTACAGTCAATATTTTTTTAACATAACAACTGAAAGAACATAAAGCTTTTTTTTTTTCTTTTTTCTTCTTAACAAACAAATAAACAAACAAAACAACAACAGAAAACTTTTTTTTCATGACGACAACAACCCCAAACAGCCGCCGCCCAGAGCACTATCAAATTTCGAACACGCACAATACAGGACCAGGACATTCGCTGATTCTTGGAAACGTCCCTTTAAAGAACAGGAGACGTGCCGTATCACGAGTGACGCTAATCCTTCTAGAACGCCAGAACACGGGCATCAGGGGACTCACTATTTCGCACTGTCGATCAGCTGATACTCGTTAGACCGGTCGTGGCACCTCCTCACGCCTTCGTCTGCCCACAGTCTTTCCACGTGGTCCCAGAACTCCTGCACACACACATAGGCACAAATATTGGTCATCTCCATTATTGATTTTTCAGTTGTGGTGCTCCTAACGTTTCTGTCTCATCCTGATGTAGGTCTTTCCCATTGTGTGTGTGTGTGTGTGTGTGTGTGTGTGTGTGTGTTTTCTCCATCTGCAGTCAATCAGATAGGTTCTGTTACGGTTTAAGAGTATCAAAGGAACCTAATGATGCTCGGTCACTGTGAAGCCACCCTCCGGAAAAGACCGCGCCGCGTGGAAATGCCGTCAACAGAGTGCAGTGGAGTTTGTCATGGTTTCAACATATGCAGGGGACCTCGGAGTCACGATGCCGGACAAAATGAGCGCCCTTCATAATGTAACCGCCGAATACGTGACAAAAGTCACAACTGGCAAAGAGTTACGAATATGTCCGCGGTCATTCACAAGTCTCTGCTCTGAAAATAGTCATTCTGATCGGGCATCGGTTCAGGCACATTTAATATTTCTGTACTGAAACTTACGGCCACAATGATGAAAAGGTGATCTTACGCTTTAGAATACATCAAAAGCCACATCAGAATACGTTCTATAAAATACGGGAAAAAAAAGAACCGGATGATTTAGAATACGGAATGTCGGATTCGAGTAGATTTTGATCGCCTAAACTGTTCGTAGTGTACGGTGGAAAGATGCGAATTTTTGACATAACACTGGAAAAAGCCATTTTAACTTTTCTCAATAGATTCTTACCTGATGGCATCACACAGTTTTGTCAAAATAGCTCGGGGAGAGTATTTTCTTCAACAGACTCTGGGTTTTGACAGTCTGGTGGGAAAGTAGTTTGGAGAGTAATAAGGAGATGAGGAATACTTATGTGGAGGGTAAAAGAAAACTGAACACACACACACACACACACACACACACGACTTATTTCCTAGCCAAAGGGTTAAATCCGTCGGCGATTTTGTTTCACTCTTGCTTAATTAAGAGGATTGGTCTTCTGGTTAGGAGAGTTCCAAACCATTGATTAGGTGGTAATTTTGCAGTTTGCTTTATCATGTGACACTGTGCGGGTGGCTGTTGCAAAAATAAACGTTCCTGGCATTTCTGCACTGAAATTTTACCCATAGGGTAAAAGCACATCTCGGTGATTCAATTCTATTTCTGAGTTCCTTTGTCCGTACTCCTGCTGGTAGCTGGTGCTGATACTTGTGACGAAAATAACTCGAACACGTCGCTGGAGCCGTTTCAAGTGGGTACTATCTCACGGAAGACAGAGATTTCACAATGCAAAACCGTGCGTATAGGGTGAGGTGGGGGAATAGGTGGGAAGGGGGGGGGGGGGGGGGGGGGGGGGGGGGGGGGGGGGGGGGGGGCAACGGTGAAGGAGTTCAACCGCCAAGGCGAACGCGGATCTTGGACAAAAAAAAGAGTGTGTTGATACAAAGTGCTCTGATTCACAGATCGTTATTTGTAGCAACACACACACACACACACACACTGACTTCTGTTTTGGTCACAGTCACTTTCCTTCTGCCGCGCGACGCCTCTATACTCTCTCTCTCTCTCTCTCGACTCTCTCTCTCTCTCTCTCTCTCTTTGCGCACGCGCGGCTCACACAGGTTCTTCCTCGTATGTGAGAGTTAAGTCAGCTTGGACAGCTCTCGTCAAACGAAACTAAAATTGTCAACTATTGAAACCGGTCTGTGATGTTTGTCCTCAGGGCCTGAACCGAAAACTCCACATTCCCAAAGCCTGTGATTCGACAAGCAAGATGAAAGTACCAGTCCCACACGTCATTTCAATGCCTTTGACCGCAAGAAATCCGTCAATTGCCCGACTATATTGGCACTGACGAGCCATGGAGATTACTGTTTGTTGAGGATGTGACTTTAAAAACAAAACAAAAGAAATCAACAACATCAAACAAAAACAAACAAAAAACTTTACGTGGAACTGAAGTTGGAAACATCAAGCCAAATCCAATAGTCAGATTCAGATTCACGACTCGTAAGTATTAGCGACTGTACCGAACGCGCCAAGAAGTCCCCTCCCCTTAACAAAAAAAAAGAAAAGACATACACAAGTTGTATCTCGAGTGTCACCTTCCAACGTCAGCCCGCTATCATTGTACATCCCCCCACCCCACCTCCACCCCAAAACCTCTCTTCCTATCCTCCATCCATATCATGTCCTTCTTTTCCAGCCCCCCCCCCCCCCCCCCCCCCCCCCCCTCTTACACAAATCCCATTTGGGACAAAGAAAGTTCGTTAGGACAAAGTGGACTCTTTCGACACATCGGGATGCAACAGTCTTCCTGTGTCCGTACCGGCTGTCTGCCGCGCAGGCGAATGGTCTGGTGTACGAATCACCTTTCTACTCTGACCTGTACCCCTTCAAACACGTCTTCTAGGTGAGACGTGGACGCTTGGTGGTGTGGGTCCAATACATCATAGACCTTTCTGTTGATTGATGTTCTGGGTTTGCAGCTTGAGTCATATGTTGTACGTTGCAGTAGGTGTTGAAAACGAGTTCAAAAAGAAAGTGAATGACTGAATGACGGAAAAATATTTTATATATATCTATATATATATATATATATATATATATATGAAGGAACAAACCTCAATAAATGAATGAGCAGTGTGTGTGTGTGTGTGTGTGTGTGTGTGTGTGTGTGCACTGGGAATGGGTTATATCGCTTACCTAAGCTAACTCTACTAGTCGCTTCTGCGGTGAAAATCCTGTTTTGGAATCGATTGTCACTCGACCTTCACCCTCTCCGTACACTTCCTCCCTAGCGGATCCGGGGTGAAGGTCAACGAACGCCCTGACTGGCTGATAACAGACCACCGGGGAGCGGGTCTGAGTGTTCAGTCGATCACTGAGTGGTTGTGTATCAAGTGGCCCTGGTCTTGTGATCGAGCAATCATCATATGCGCTGCGTTTCTTATCTGAGGGAAATATTAGTTGCCTTGCCGCGAGGAGACAGAGTCGTGGTGAAAAAAAAAAACAAACAAACAAAAAAACAAAAAACGCAGAGACTGCACTGGGTGGAAGTTGATTCATTGCCTTTTCCAACACTAAAAAGCGGGATCTGTGACTCTGGATCCGAATGGCACGAGTGTGTGTGTGTGTGTGTGTGTGTGTGTGTGTGTGTGAATTTGACTCTGGATCTGGATCGCATGAGTGTGTGTGTGTGTGTGTGCGTGTGTGTGTGTGTGTGTGATCTTTGACTCTGGATCCGGATCGCAGGAGAGAGAGAGAGAGAGGAGAGAGAGAGAGAGAGTGTGTGTGGTGTGTGTGTGTGTGTGTGTCTGCAATGCGTGTGTGTGTGCCTGCCTGCGTGCCTGTGTGTAAGAGTATATATAATGTAAGAGATATATATATATATATATATATATATATATGGGTGTAGATATGGTGTGTGTGTGTGTGTGTGTGTGTGTGTGTGTGTGTGGTGGCGAACACCTAACAAAAAAATAATCAGTTACTTTTTTGAACTGTACCTGCCTATGCCACTTCATCGCGCTGCTAACGGATAGCGGTTACACTGACACTTTCGAAAGATTCGTTGTTGAGCACGAACCGATCTCCGGTGCCGCCCCGCCATTGCACCTTGCGAGCCAGCCAGGATCACATACAATGTCCTCGCTACAACCTCGCCAGTCGTTGGCTTTGGTTTTTCGCGACATGCTTCAAAGAAACGCTTTCCGCCCTTTTCCTTGCAAGGTTCAGGCTGCACACCAGAAATGATGAAATGAATGCGCCAAGGCCTTGCTTAAGGAGTCGAGTATTTATACACTGGCACAACTGGATTGTTTTGAGAATTTTGATTGTGGTCTGAAGGTTGATTCTTCTCATTTTCTTTTCATATGGCCATCAAAGTACAAGCCAGCTGTTCCAAACAGACATAGTAAAATCAAAGGAATCGGATTAGTTGGGGCTCTTGGGGCTGGCGGAAAGATAGGGTCACGGGTAAGTGCAAAGGCCTGAAATGTGTCAACTAAGGGAAGATCAGGCGTTTGAAGACTGTGATTTCATCAGTGAAAAATCCCTTCGAAACAAGGGATACAGCTGGTGGGAGTTGTCCTTTTTGATCAATAATCAGTTTCACATTAAATGCTGGGTTTCAAAACGGAGTGACTGAGGGCGGAAAATGAAGCAAGATTTAGAAAGAGAGGGGGTTAGTTACCGCCAAGGACATAGACAAGCAAAGTACAGGACAAGACACAATACATTTCGACCTCTTTGGTCTTCTACAGGCGGAAAAAAAAAAAAAAACAGCATTTAGGGAAACCACTTATCTTCTCATGTTCGCCGCATGATCAAAATGCTGTTTGCCATTTTCGCCTGAAGAAGACCCTGAAGTCGAAAATGCATTGTGTCTTTGTCCTGCACTTTCTTTGTCTATGTCCTTGGCGATAACTAGTCCCTTCTCTCTCTAAACTAAATGCTGGCTCAAATTTATGGTGAGCCTCAAAACGTTCACCATGGATTATATAGTCTTTAATGCAAAATCCTAATTGCGGCGTGTGACCACAATCCCAGCCAATGACATGCGGTTCCAGTGACACCGAGTGCAGGGTGCTGTCCACACTATCGGTCATGTCGATGCTGACAATGTTCTCGCCCGCTGGTCACCCCGCGGCAAAAAACGCCCGACTGTCGCTCGGAGGCTGTGGGGTGAATGAGGTGGACGTGTCGTGTCGTCTGTCTCTGGCGTGATGTTCTGCCGCTGTGTGTTAATGGAGTGTTTTGTAACACAATCCTTATTTGTATGATTTAGAAAGAGAGGGGGTTAGTTACCGCCAAGGACACAGGCAAATAAAGAACAGACAAAACACTTTATTTGTATGTCTATGTCCCTCTGTCTCTTCTCCCCTGTCTCTCCTCTTATTCTTCTCTCTCTTCTCTCATCCTCTCTCTCTCTCTCTCTCTCTCTCTCGCTCTCTCTCTCTCTCCGCTCTCTTCTCTCTCTCTCTCTCTCTCTCTCTAACACACACACACACACGCCGCGCGCGCGCGCTGCATGCACGCACGCACGCATGCTCACACTCAGGAGAGAATGAGAGAGAGAGAAGAGGAGAGACGAGAGAGAGAGAGAGAGAGAGAGAGAGGCGAGAGGAGACGTTTGTTTTCATGTCATTTTCGTGCTTTTCTATGTCAATCAGACCGCGTTGCGTTTGTCATTTACACGAGGTTATAGGCTTTTGCTTAACAGCCATTTCTGTTCCCTCTGTTTGTCTGTCAGAGTACCATGAGGAGGGCATATCGTCAGTGGGACAGCACTGCTAAGCTCCGGTCTTGAAAAAGAAGCTGAATACAACGAGTGATCGGAATCAGAACGCGCAGCGCTGGCCGGCAGGTTACCAAGAGTCCCATCTTGACACATGATTGATTGAGTGTACACGGTCGTCAGTAAGAAGCCCAAGGGTTCCAGTGTGATAGGCCTTATTCGCCGTGTTTCATACCTGATGTGTTTTAAGTATTTCTATTGCCCGACATGACCTTTTTTTTTTAGGGTGTTTAGTATTTTGTACTTTTTTATTTCAGCAGGTGATGTGTAAACACTCACAGACCCACACCAAGGAAGACTGACATTTTCTGTCAACCCCAGATTTCACTGAAACGACGATTGATTTAACATACCATCAATACGCAGATTCAGAAATGATTGATCTCAACATAACGACAACCACAACACGTGAACAGAAGATTGATAGATTGATACATAACAGCAACAATAAACAACACGGTGAACAAAAGATTGATATCAACATAACAACAACAACAACAACAAAAAACACAACACGGTGAACAAAAGATTGATGTCAACATATCAACAACAACAACAACAGGGTGGCTGGAACAGATAAGATTGAATCTCAACACACCGACAACCATAAAACAGTGACCGAAGATTGATATATGCAAATAACAACAAACAACAACCCGTGAACAGAGAGATTGCTCTCATATAACAACACTAACACCACCGACCACAACACGACACCCACCACACCACAGTGAAACAGACAGGTCCGCCCCCACAACTGAATGTTTGACCTACAAGTTTACAATCCCTCCTGGCTCCTGCGTAAACGACTCATGGAGGCCAGCAGCAGATTGCGTCAGCCACCCCACCTCCCCCCCACCCCCCCCACCCCCCCCCCCCCCCCCCCCCCCCCCCCACACCCCACCCCCACACACCAACCCCCCCCCCCCCCCCCCCCCCACCCCCCCCCCCCCCATCCCCCCCCCCCCACCCCCCCCCCCCCCACCACCCCCCCCCCCCCCCCCCCCACCCCCCCCCCCCCCCCCCCCCCCCCCCCACCCCCCCCCATCCCCCCCCCCCCACCCACCCCCCCCCCCACCACCCCCACCCCCCCCCCACCCCACCCCCCCCCCCCCCCCCCCCCCCCCCCCCCCACAAACCCCCCCCCCCCCCCCCCCCCCCCACCCCCCCCCCCCCCCCACCCCCCCCCAGGTTCCCCCCACTGACCCCCACCCCGAACTTGGCACACGTCAACGGAAAGTTAACGCGTAGGGTTGTCTGACAGTCGTTATTATTTACCACCACTCCCTGTGAAATGACCAAAGAAAACAAGCAAAAGAAAGAAATAGGTCCCTAGGCCACTCGCATAGCTTTTCATCCCCTTCCAAAACTTCCCCCTAGCTCCTCCTTCGTTCGAGGTCCTTCTTCTCTCTCTCTCTCTCTCGTCTCTCTCGTCTCTCTCTCTCTCTCTCTCGCTCTCTCTAACTCCTTCTTACACCCTTCCCCTCTCTCCCGTGCCTCTCTCTCCGTTCACTCTGTCTCTCTCTCTCTGTCTGTCTCTCT
>JADBJO010000433.1:375000-377500 GCA_016801955.1 Conus betulinus | reverse complement strand
CTCTCTCTCTCTCTCTCTCTCTCTCTCTCTCTCTCTCTCTGTGTGTGTGTGTGTGTGTGTGTGTGTGTGTGGTGTGTGTGCGCGCGCGCGCGCGCGCGTGCGTGTGTGCGTGCGTACGCGAGCGCGCGTGTCACAGAGAGAGAGAGAGAGAGAGAGAGAGAGAGAGAGAGAGAGAGAGAGAGAGAGTATACATAACCTGTGCGTACATTCCTTTCTGTTCTTATACGCATTCCTTTCGGTCGCACACACACACACATTTTGCAAACGGTTCGTTAACAATGACTCCCATCGAAGGACCCCTCCCCCTCGTTCCAGTGGCCTGAAATAGTCCTGGCCCCGTGTCACCCGATCGTCGCACCGTTTGCTGCCAGATGGATTAAACGGTGTCGTGGCGGCTTTAATTAGGGCTGGGAGTTTACCGATTAACCTGTCTGAAGCTTAATCGTCGAAAAGCTCGTTACCTACACGGTGGCTTACGGAACTAGATGAAAGGGGGCTCGCACCGAGTGGTGTGGCGGCTGAAAGAAGGAGGGGAAGGATCTTCAGGTCAAATCCTTGAACGGGATCGTTCTCCCACCTCA
The DNA here is from genome assembly GCA_016801955.1 of Conus betulinus. Taxonomy (NCBI): domain Eukaryota; kingdom Metazoa; phylum Mollusca; class Gastropoda; order Neogastropoda; family Conidae; genus Conus; species Conus betulinus. The sequence continues at coordinate 376,919 of JADBJO010000433.1, read as the reverse complement.
CCACTCCTCTGTCTCATGTTTCCCCTCCCTCCCTCCCTCACCTCTCCGTCCCTTTTCTTTTTCTTTGGCACACCAAGTAGTGGTCTGGGTGCTTGTCTTTTGGGTGGTGTCGGTAAAGAGAGTGCTTGCGTAAGTATGGGTGGCATGAAGGGAATTGGAGAGTTCGTGTGTGTGTGTGTGTGTGTGTGTGTGTGTGTGAAGAGAGAGAGAGAGAGAGAGAGAGAGAGAGAGAGAGAGAGAGAGAGAGAGAGAGAGAGAGAGAGAGAGAGAGAATTATTTCGCCCGCCAGGAAAAATGTTACTGTTACTGTTTGCAAAGCATTGCAATACAAATTCATACGAAGCCATGCAATACGGTAGGACATAATGCAAGATAAACCCAAAGCAGTAAACTACAGTGCACTAACATCACGACACGACACGTGGCAATCTGATATTACAAAACAACACAACGCACTGCTGTACAACACAGTATCATGCCACAGGTAGCCAGCGTACAGAAACAATGTTCCAAATGACATAATGTCTTTTTCAAAAAAAAAAAAAACCTGCCTAACATAGAGCTAGAAGACAACATACTCAATTGAGAACGCTTTTTTTTTTTGTGGTAACAGACTATATGGTAACCCTCCCCCCCCCCCCCCCCCCCCCCCCCCCCCCCCCCCCCCCCCCCCCCCCCCCCCCCCATTTCCTCGTCCTTAAAAAGAAAAAAAAAAGAAGGAAGGAAGGAAGGAAGGAAGGAAGGAAAAGAAAAGAAAAAGAAAAGAAAAGGAAAAAAAGAAAAATGCCCGGTTTCAAAATAGCATATAGTCTACCAACACGCCAAACACTAATGACTTACAGAAAAAAAAAAAATCTGCGCCTTATTAGACAGGCTATTTCCAATGCAATTAGTAATGCTAAAAATAGAGTGCTGAGTCACACAATACAAGACGACAATTGGTTATCACCTCAGTACAGCACAGTAAAGTTTCTACGATTCTGTTTCATTTCGTGTCTCAGAGTGCTCAAAACAGATGTCTTAGTCACCGTGTTTTTAAGCTGGTCAGTAGGAAATATTGGTTATGGTACAGTTCGTTGTAGACGAATCTCATGATATTGAATGATGGTTTTAATTTAGTGTACAGGCACTATATTAATTATTGTAATGGGATATTACTCTGCTTCTTCTTCTTCTTCTTCTCTCTCTCTCTCTCTCTCTCTCTCTCTCTCTCTCTCTCTCTCTCTCTGTCTCTCGCATCATTACTCTCCCTCTCTCTCTTCCCTCAACACGCACAAAGACAGAGACAGAAAGACAGAGATCACACACACACACACACACACACACACACACACACACACACACACACACAATTATACATACACACACACACACTCAAGGTCACTACATTTCTGGATTAACACCCCCCCCCCCCCCCCCCCCACCCCCCCCCCCCCCCTTTTTTTTTTTTTTTTTTTTTTTTTTTTTCCTTTTTTCTTTTCTCAACAGCAACAGCTACAAGTCCATTTAGAACAATACCATTGGCAATTATAGGCTCATATATCCGAGCAAATGCCCACAGAGTAGAACACCCTTGATACGTGTTAAACCACCACAAAGAGGAGACAATTTAGTCACCTGCTTGAGTACCTGCTGTTAACGAACAGTTACTACACCACCACCATCGATTCTCCACCGTCCATTACCGCGTCAATAAAACCGCCGTTTCAGGTACGGAAAAGGCGCATTATATGCGGATGATTATTAACACCGCACGCGCCCTTACAACGGCGTTAATGGGTGTTGCAGTTATTACCTTATTGGCATGGCACGTTGTCGGGTTTTTCATTTTGTGTATTTGTTTTTTCAGTTGTCGTCTTAAAGGGGTGGTGGGCTGGATGCGGGCGGTGGTAGGTTGGTGAGTAAAAAAGAAGTGTGAG
>JADBJO010000433.1:362500-367500 GCA_016801955.1 Conus betulinus | reverse complement strand
TTGTTCACGTAACAGACTATAACTTAAACGTGAGGTCCAGTGGCCCAGTGGCTCAGGCATTGTTCTCTCCACCCAAGGATCTTGAGTTCAATCTCCGCATTAGTCAGTTTACAGAACGTTTTGTCTTGAGATCCAGACACCACACCCCTCCAATTCGCTCGGATGAGATTTGAACAGATGTCATGTGTGTCTACGTGAATGGATAAAACCTGTCCAATTCAATGGTTGAAAGAGAAATAGGACAATGTTTACCGTTGTGTGTGTATGTATGTGTGTGTGTGTGTGTGTGTATGTGAGAGAGAGAGAGAGAGAGAGAGAGAGAGAGAGAGAGAGAGAGAGAGAGAGAGAGAAACGTAGTGTACACACAAAAACTAGCAACAAACAGCAACAGATACACTGTGTTTAGACATCGTTCGCGAGGAACGTAATGTAGCTACCGTAATGGTGAGATCGAAAGGCGCCGCACACGCCCAAGTCTGACTGACGGTGAACCACGGAGTGGTGAACCAAGAAGCAGGAAAAAAAGGCTAACGTTTGCAAGCCGTGTTTTTACAACGAATTCTTTTTAAAAATATTTTTTTTATGAATGACAAAAAGGTGGGCTGGAAGAAGAAGTGAAGGAAAGAGGAAGCCAACCAACCAGAAAAAAAAGAATGAATAAAAGCATGCATGAATGAACAAACGACTGAATGAATGAACGATTGATTGAAGGGATGAACGAATGGTGGAATAAATGAACGAATGAACGACATTTGTCAGTGTACAAACGATTAGATCTGATGAGCAACAAGAAAAGGATTGCTCTCTCTCTCTCTCTCTCTCTCAAACTGAGAGTCTCGATACTGGCAACATGCTACTTTGAGCTTGTTAAACACGCATCGATTTCACTTCTTATTGGCTGATTCAGATCTACATGCTTCAGATTTCGCACAGTATGCATTGTTTACGACACGTCTGTCAAATGATGTTTGCACGAATCGCGTAGTCATTCCGGAGGTACCTTTAGAGTCCCAGAATATTGACGAAAATACAACAAAACCCCAGAAATGATTTCTGGAATGTTCCTACCATTTAGATTGGCTATATCGTGTGAGGATTCACGACAATTCTGGAGAATACCACGCAGTTTGACTGGTTGTGTGCTACGTCATGATTCTCGAACATTCTAGAATAGCCCATGATTGCTGATGATTAGCTGTGACGCACCATTTTTCTCGAATTTTCTATTATACGACCTACAAATAAGGAAAGAAAGAGACAGCGTACGTGACGAGAGTAGATCGAGACTGAAAGTGAAAAAAGGACACGTTTTTGTTCGGAGACTGTTACGATAGTCATAAAGTATTGAGTTACGAGTCTTCCGCCGGGTATAATGACTTTGGGTTCGATACCAATCATGTTTGTCTCTATCTGGGTTGATTCATGGGAAGATTTGAACCAGCTCCGCTCAGTCCATCTCAATCATCGTTCCCCGCTCAGTGAAGTATCAGAGAACAAAGTTTAACTTGATTATGCGGAGCGTTGAAGAACACCGATTTAATATGCAGCGCGCGTTTTTGTAACAGGTCAAGGCCCTTTGTGAGCTCCTTAATCTAAGCGTGTTTCCCCCAAGTCCCACCACCACTACTTCTCTTCCTCCTGCTTTCTTCTGTTCTCTCCCACAATAAAGTGTCGTTGAACACTTCATTCGCTAAAACGAATGTAAAGTTTTGCCGTTAACCCCCCCCCCCCCCCCCCCCCCCACACACACACACCCTCCTTCCATCTTCCTCTTACCTTTCTTAAACCGAGCAAAGGACTTTCTTCTTCTTCTTTCCATACTTCTTTCAGAGTTTTGTTGCAACACACACGCACGCGCGTGCTCGCACGCGCGTGCTCGCACGCGCACTCACGTACACAAACACACACACACACACACACACACACACACACACACACACACACACACACACACACACACACACACATTACTCATCTACTTGCTCACAATAACAGAATGATAGATGGATAGGTAGATAGATGGATGGATAGATAGATAGACAAATACATGGATGCATACGTAGAAACATAGGCAGGTGTATATAGTTACACTGATACCCGAATTCAAAAATATACAAATACATAGATTCAACGATACACACCCCTCGCCTTCAGCCTACAGTGAAAAAAAGTCATACACACACAAAAAAATAGTCATAGAAAGATAACATAACGCAGATGACAGACAGGGACACACAGATAGAGAGAGACAGACACAGACAGACAGAAACACAAAAAGTGTGTGTGTGTGTGTGTGTGGTGTGTGTGTGTGTGTGTGGTGTGTGTGTGTGTGTGTGTGTGTGTAGCGAGGGGGGGGGGGGGGGGGGGAGAGAGAGAGAGAGAGAGAGAGAGAGACAGGAAGACAGACAGAGACAGAGAGACATAGAAACAGAGACAGAGATAGGGGGTGGCAGACAGACAGATATAGGCAGACAGACAGATAAACAGACTGAAAAAACAGAGTATTAAAAACTGTTTTTTTTGTGTGTGTGTTTTGTTTGTTTGTTTGTTTGTTTTTTGTTTTTTTTGCAGTTCCCATGTAATTAACCCAGAAATATTTGCACACCGTCATGTGACTTAATACATTTCCATGTTTCTGAATCCGCATCTTAATCTGGTGGCCATGTTCTTCTTCATCCTCAGAATCTTCCAAGTCCACACTAACGACGTGTCACGCCCACAGGTTTTATCTTGACAGAACGAAACAATGCCGTAGGTCGTGCTTCTTTGCTTTCTGTAGAAACTGATCTGCTACGCCTGGCTGTTGAACTACGTCAGCTGGAGATGTCCCGGCTGTTTTGTAGGTCAGGTAAGCTGACCTGACCTGATGAACGTGACCTGCTAGCCTAGAGGTTCCGCCCATTGGGTGAAAGAATCGCTCTTTTGCGGGTAAGGTTAATTTTTAACGCCTGGATGATGTCCACGCGGGTCACTCTGTTGACACACTTTTTGGACAAGAAATCCGTCCGACCAGCATCATCTTACCTACTTGGTTAACTACCGTGTGATCCAGTCTGCCAGCAGCTATCATTCTGAACCCCTGAACAGGTGAGTGACGTCATTATAGACACGTGCGCGCTACTGGCACGGCTTTTAGTTACGGTTTGAGTTTCCTTTTTATTCAGCTTGTTTTAACACTGGGCATATGAGGCTGGAAAAGGAACGAAGAGGGGCGTTTGTGTGCGTCTCCTCTCTCTCTCTCTCTCTCTCTCTCTCCTCTCTCTCTCTCTCTCTCTCTGCGCGTAGCGTGTGGTGTGTGTGTGTGTGTGTGTGTGTGTGTGTGTGTGTGTGTGTGGTGTGGTGGGTTGGGTGTGTTTAGGGGTAGGAGATAAGGTGTATGGTGTGGATGAAAGGAATGGAGAATCGTGTCTGGGAGCAAAGAATCTAAACAAAGCATTAAACAAAAATTAAATATAAATAAGAAGTGGACAGGGATCTCTCAGACATTTGTAATTGACTATAAAAATCTTTAATTTCAGAACCAGACATAACTTTGGCTGTTTCCAAACAATGCCTATGTGTAACATTTTAACACGTTTCCCTTTCATAACATGAATTTTAGAATAATTGTATACAGAACTTAAGATTGTACATTAAAACAAATACGATGTCCAGCTATTTTTGACATGAAACACTTTTAACCACGTTACCGTTTATTATCCCACGCTTTACTATAATATTTACTCTACAGGCATTGTTTGGCTAGCCGTAAACAGGTCAGGTCGTGACCTTAATGACTCTACAATCACTCCACTGACACACTTCCCAATAAGAAGCAAGTCGAACAAGCATTGCTATTCCCGACGTTTCACTACGTTTTACGTCAGGTATCGTTCAGTCTGCTACAGGTAGGTCAGGTCACTGTGAACGCTATATAGTCACTCCTCCGACGCATTTTCTAATAAGAAATGCTTTCAACGAGCGTTAGGTTTTGTTTATATCCCCCCCCCTACCCCCCCCCCTACAATACCAGCTTTCTAGAGACAAATTCAGCTCACTTTAAACTCGTGGGTGACTCTGTGGTGACATTTTCTTATATATATGTCAGCTCAACCACCATGGTTTTCTCTTATGCTAGGTGTTTTATGCGGCCGGACACAGACAGGTCAGGTCATTTTGCACTTCGGAGTGACTGTACAGTAGCTCAGTTTATACTGGGGGCCGAATAGCTCAGTGGCAGAGTGCCGGACTCGTAATCTTGGTGATCCTGGGGATGCGGGTTCGAATCTCCGCCGGGCCGTTTTAGTACAGGGGGATTTCCACTTCGGAGTTAACATTGGTTCTAACTCCATTTCCCATACAGTCCTTCGAATGAGACTACAAACCGAAAGGAAAGAGAGTGAACGATATTGAACGATATTGACTGGATGACACGGGAAACAACTGAATGAAGCGCCAACTGGCAGCTCTTCAGTCGCCACTAAACCGAGATTCCGTGCGTGAATGCACGCATATCGTCTTGCACATACGTAAAATCCCATCACCAACTTTCGGAAGAGAAGGCCAGTTTGGCCGCTGATATGGATGACTACGTGAGAAACGGAAAGAATGAAGAAAGTAAGGAAAGAGAGTGAACGATATTGAACGATATTGACTGGATGACACGGGAAACAACTGAATGAAGCGCCAACTGGCAGCTCTTCAGTCGCCACTAACCAGTCAGACAGCCCGTTGTGTATTGTTAAGCGCTTAGAGCTTGGTCTCTAGCCGAGGATAGGCGCTATATAAGTATCATAACATAATAACAGTACTCTACAAATCAGTTCAACTAGCTTTACTTTTCCCGACTCTTTACTACATATGCTAAGTGTATTGTTCAGTCGACTGTAGACAGGTCATGTTGGACTTCTAAGTAACTGCATAGCCATACTGTTGACACATTACAACAAATGAGTCAGTTTGCTTTTTCTTCTAAGTCTTTTTATCTTTTTTCATTGTCTTTTACAATATGCATTCTTCAG
>JADBJO010000433.1:325000-335000 GCA_016801955.1 Conus betulinus | reverse complement strand
CACACAACTACAGAGAGAGAGAGGTGAGAGAGAGAGAGAGGCGCAACCATATTCACTGATAGATACATATCAATTGGTTGTGAAAGAGGAGAAAGGGGGCGGGGAAGAGGTGTGGTGGGGGAAGAGGGGGGGGGAGTGGCGTCGATTTGGGAGTGGAGGCTGGGACAAAGGGGGTGGCGTGGGAGAGGGGAGAGGCGACCGGTAAATTGGAAGGGGAGGGGATGGAGTGAGGAGAAGAGCGCGCGGGGGGGGGGGGGGGGGGGGGGGGGGGGGGGGGGGGGGGGGGGGGGGGGGGGGGGGGGGGGGGGGGGGGAGGGGGGGGGGAAGAGTACAACCTAAAAGAGCGCGCGGGGGGGGGGGGGGGGGGGGGGGGGGGACAGGAGGGGGGGGGGGATAACCGGGTACAACCTGGTTTTGGAAGAAGACATTCCCCTCTCTCTCCCCAAAATAGCAATCTCACACCAAAGGTGGGGGGTGGGGTGGGGGAGGGGGGGGGGGGGTGGAGGGGCGGGGGGGAAAGGGCAGTCCGATCTCCTGGTTCAAAAGGAACGACGATGTGAATCGTCAAGAGCGATAATGCGACAGAAACTTCCCGATTTAGCTCTGTCGTCTATAACCGGGGTGTGGCAAATACTGCTGGTTTTGGAGGGTTCCGAGGCGAGCCTTTCCCCTCTCTCTCCCCAAAATAGCAATCACCCGAGATAACGTGCGAATCATACTCAGGTGATATCTAACCGTATAGAGCGGAGAGGAGGGGTGTGTGTGTGGGGGGGGTGTGGGGGGGGGGGGGAGGGTGTGTGGAGGGTGGGGAAAGGGCGGGGAGGGAAGAGCGTGGATGGAGAGATGGTGTCTCCTGGTGAAAAGGACGATTGGGAATCACGGCATCCAGACTGAGGCCGGCGGTGATATGTGTGTGGTGTTGGTGTGTGTGTGTGTGTGTGTGTGTGTGTGTGTGTGTGTGTGTGTGTGTGTATGTGGTGTGTGTGTGTGTGTGTGTGTGTGTGTGTGTGTGTGTGTGTGTGTGTGTGTGTGTGTGTGTGTGTGTGTGTGTGTGTGTGTGTGTGTGTTACATGTGTGTGTGTGTGTGTGTGTGTGTGTGTGTGTGTGTGTGTGACATGTGTGTGTGTGTGTGTGTGTGTGTGTGTGTGTGTGTGTGTGTGTGTGTGTGTGTGTGTGTGACATGTGTGTGTGTGTGTGTGTGTGTGTGTGTGTGTGTGTGTGTGTGTGTGTGTGTGTGTGTGTGTGTGTGTGTGTGTGTGTGTGTTACATGTGTGTGTGTGTGTGTGTGTGTGTGTGTGTGTGTGTGTGTGTGTGTGTGTGTGTGTGTGTTACATGTGTGTGTGTGTGTGTGTGTGTGTGTGTACATGTGTGTGTGTGTGTGTGTGGTGTGTGTGTGTGTGTGTGTGTGTTGTGTGTGTTGTGGGGTGTGTGTGTTTGTGTGTGTGTGTGTGTGGTGTGTGTGTGTGTGTGTGTGTGTGTGTACATGTGTGTGTGTGTGTGTGTGTGTGTGTGTGTGTGTGTGTGTGTGTGTGTGGTGTGTGTGTGTGTGTGTGTGTGTGTGTACATGTGTGTGTGTGTGTGTGTGTGTGTGTGTGTGTGTGTGTGTGTGTGTGTGTGTGTGTGTGTGTGTACATGTGTGTGTGTGTGTGGTGTGTGTGTGTGTGTGTGTGTGTGTGTGTGTTACATGTGTGTGTGTGTGTGTGTGTGTGTGTGTGTGTGTGTGTGTGTGTTATGTGTGTGTGTGTGTGTGGGTACGTGTGTGTGTGTGTGTGTGTGTGTGTGTGTGTGTGTGTGTGTGTGTGTGTGTGGTGTGTGTGTGTGATATAGAGACAGACAGACAGACAGACAGACAGAAACAGAGACAGAAATAGGGACACACAAAGTCGCTGCACAGGGACATTACTCACCCTCTCTGTTTCCTTAATATGGCCAGGGTCATGTCGATTTCCTCATAACAGTCCAACCAAAAACTGGACAGCGAAGGCAAACCTAGACAGGACAGTGGTCAGGTGTCTGTATGGTATCTCTATTGTCCACCCCTCCCACGCAGGCCATCCCGATCGCTCGCTCTCTTCCCACCCTACACCCAGCCCTGACCCGTTGTCCGTAACCACACGTTTCACCAAAGTCTGCTGACTACTGTATGAAACATTGCCCTCCACGCCAGCATTCACAGTTTCGCCATCTCTTTCCAGGGGTCCTGCCTGACCCTATGGTTTGGTCTTATTATCTTCTGTGATCCCTACGTGACGTCACTTCCACGCCGCTCGTTCCAGCTTCTACGTATACACCGGCATCCAGATTCGTCCCTTCGCAGCTTCAGCACCGGCAGTGTTCGGGGATCGTTGTTGTTGTTGTTGTTGTTGTTTTTGTTTTTGTTGTTGTCGTCGTCGTACCCTGGCTAAAAGACTCTAGGGATCATCCGAACTGACAAAGTACTTGAACATTAAGGTACAAATGCAACAGCTGGGGATGAGAAGATTACGCGTGTGTGACCGTTTTTGATTACCCGCGCACACGTGGACAGCCACACGCCGACTTCGGGGGATTTTTGGAGACTGATAATGTTATGCTAGGAGCTTGTCACAACTGAAAACAATCCCCACATAACTATGCAGAGCATAACAACATTTTGACGTAGCCTTGGTGTTCTAGCCTATGTCAACTGGCCTTGCACAGCCTTAAGTCAAGGCGGGCTCGGGGATCTAGTACTATCAGGCCGCCACGAGGGCCACCTTCCAGAGAACACACTGCGCTGCTGTCGAGTCACTTCGGTAGATTCAGTGGTGTCTGTTCTGATAACAAAAAAAAAAAAGCGACACATTACCTGACAACGAATGTGTAGCCTGGAAAACTGTGAGCCACCAGTGTCATCCATTGAGAATCCTGACCCGACGAAGTCCTTGACCCGAAGAAAGTCCTTGACCCGAAGAAGTCCTTCACCCGAAGAAGTTCTTGACCCGAAGACTTTGCCATCGACCCATCATGAGCATGGGTGTGTGGGGAGAACTCGAAACGGAGGTCGCCTCGTGAGCAGATCGTCTTGGGTCACAGAGCTCCAGAGTTTTTCTTTAAGTGACGATCCACGAGGCAATGGAGAGTGAACAAGTCAGCCGCTTCATCTACCGATCAGAGGAAAACTACGGGTGTCTAGAGAAAAAAACTATGGCTGAACATAAGTAGAAAGTAGTTCGTCTCTTGAACTCTCACCCATAAGGACAACGTTTATTTTGTTTGTAGGGAAGATTCATGGGTTTCGCTCGGAAATAGATGAACTGAAGGTTATATTTTTTTCTTTTACATTTCTTGTGTTTTCATCACTGACCACCTGATTCGTCCAATTCTGTAAATTCTTTGCGATTCGCACGAGACCAGACCGTATCTTCGCCTGTTGAATGGTGGCGGGTAAAGATGAAGCGATGGAGTCCCCGCGTTTGGCTCTTCTCTCTCTCTCGCTCTCTGGCTCTTCTCTCTCTCTCTCTCTCTCTCTCTCTCTCTCTCTCTCTCTGTCTCTCTCTCTCTCTCTCTCTCTGTCTCTGTCTGTCTCTCTCTCCCCTCCCTCCCTCTCTCTCTCCCTCTCCCCTCTCTCTCTCTCTCTGTGTGTGTGTGTGTGTGTGTGTGTGTGTGTGTGTGTGTGTGTGTGTGTGTGTGTGTGTGTGTGTGTGTGTGTGTGTGTGCGCGCGTGTGTGTGTGTGTGGTGGTGTGTGTGTGTGTGATGTGGTGTGGTGGTGGTGGTGGTGATGGTGGTGGTGGTGGTGGTGTGTGCGTGTGTGTGTGTGTGTGTGTGTGTGTGTGTGTGTGTGTGTGTGTGTGTGTGTGTGTGTGTGTGTGTGTGATACACTGTCTTGCAATACACATTCGTCCGCTATATAAGCAGCTGATGGTCTTTTTGCTCCCAAAGTGGACCGCTTATGGACAATCATGATAAGTAGTGGTGCACTGATAGTACTAAAACCAGGTCACCCCAGGAACACACGCGCGACTTAAAAACACAGAACGATGTGCAAACTAAAATGTTGAAATGAAGATCAAAAACAAGTCGTCTTACATCTGAAAGACCGCAATATACCAAAGTTGTCACTAATTACGTTTCAAACGAACGAAAGATAAATCAATACAAAACAGGTAACTTATCTCTCCTGGTTTGAGCAGATAGAATTATCACACAGAGGGAGAAAAATAACACTTTGCGTTTATCACCAGGGAAGAAAAAAAAAATTTAAAAAAAAAAAAGAAAAAAAAAAAGCAGAGAAAGGAACGGTAAACTCGTTTTGCCACTATTTGTCTTTGTCAGACCCTCATTCGCTCGCACAGGCATCTAACCTCTTCCAGGGCAAGATTTTTGTTCAGTTGGATGGGCTGCCCTCTCAGGTAACCAGGTAAGTCAGCTTCCTCTTGTTCACTATTCAGTGAGTGGCGCGTAATGCTGCACACAGGCTTTATCCTCAAGCAGTGCACCGTGTGCAGGCTTCAAACTTGATAACTTGACGCTTATCGCCTGTGAAGTGTCGTAAACAGACGGCCAACCCCGCGGACAGGCTGCCAATAAGAGCCAGTCAAACGAACAGGAAGAGAGGTGAATGCCCTCGGCGTGCTCGATGGAACTCCCATTGGTGGAGACGGTCTTACCATTCCCTTCCCCCCTCGGACGACGATCTTACAGCCCTTCCCAGATTGACCCTGTGATCTGTCCGTGGGGAAAACCTCTCTGAGCAAAACCCTCTGGGGAAAACCTCTGCAAGCAGAGCAGAGGAGAGAGGCCCAGTGGGAACGACGGAGGCGCCGCAGACGGCAAAGAACTGCGTCGGCACCCACAGACACTCATGACCGAGACTTCACCTGCAGCAGCTGCAACAGTCTGCCGCTCAAGGATCGGGCTCTTCAGCCACAGCAGGCGCTGCAACTCCACAACTGACTGATCCACGGCTCAACACCATTGTCTCTCGAGGCAGACGGATGCCATCAGATGGGGAGAGTTTGACATCAGATGGTCCTTAAAGAAGAAATCCCCAACGGACAAGTGTTTCGGCCCTGTAGGGCCTACACCTTACACTCTAAGGGAGCCGGGCACATCGAGATCATGGTCCCTGGATGGCTGTGTGTGTGTGTGTGTGTGTGTGTGTGTGTGTGTGGGTGTGTGTGTGTGTGTGTGTGTGTGTGTGTGCGTGCGTGCATGCATGTGTGTGTGTGTGTGTGTGTGTGTGTGTGTGTGTGTGTGTGTGTGTGTATGAGTGTGCTCGTGCGCGCAAATGTGTGTGTATGAGAGTGCTCACGCGCGCAAGAGGTGAGCTTGTGAGCGTGTGTGTGTGCGTGTGTGTGTGTGTGTGTGTGTGTGTGTGTGTGTGTGTGTGTGTGTGTGTGTGTGTGTGTGTGTGTGTGTGTGTGTGTGTGTGAGAGAATCAATCCAGGTTCGTACTAATATATTTCTCACAGCCCGAATTAATGCAAAGAGGTATATAATTATGCAAATGCGCGGTACCCATTTTTGTTTGTGTTCCGCGTGTTGATACGGTAGAGCTTGAAACTAGGCAAGTTTGAAAAGAAGAAAAAGAAACACCCGAAGGTGCTGGGAGGAGGACCCAGAGAAACACTGTCTTCACCTGCCTTTTGAGCAGTCCTGTACCACCCTTGGAGGCCTGCGCTGTGTTGACGATGGGTACAGTCACGCGCAGGACACTCCATTAAGATATCAAAGGACATAACTGCTCCTGAGCAGAGGTAAATCAGACTACAGGATGCAACTCATAACAGCCTTAAAGTAGCATCCCCATGGGTGTACCAGCCCGTATTTCATGACTGCAGAGCCCACCGGCGAAAAAACACCACCCCCTCCAGCTGTCGAGCACACCCCACAGACCCAACCACCTCTGCCCACGGACAGATGAAGACAGTGCCACTCCAGACACAGCCAAGCTTTGGCCATACGGTCTTATGTGCGCTCAAGAGAGAATCCAAAGTTGTAGTCTTTCCCACTGTCAACAGGACATTCCTGTGGTCAGTGGGTCTTTCCCCACCGTCACTGGACCGTTCTCCAGCCCGTACCAGTTTATATAGTATTGATGCTACAGAATTTATCCCGTTTTTCCTGTGTGTCTGTATCGTCATGTAGGTGCTCTGTTGAACTACGCTTGTTATTTACATTTGTTGTCTATAATCACGTTGAAAGGAAATTTTTTTTTTTTTCCGCATATTGTTTTCTCTTCAGATGACCTTAATGATACTGTGATTTTGCAGAGACAAAAAGATGGCACGTACTCTGTCACAAAGATTCAAAATCATAGAAAATAATTCTAAGGATAGTTATTGTTGACGGTTTAAATCATGTTGACGATCTCTTTGCAGATGAGCATGCTGTTCTGGAGAACCGACCGTGAACAGAATACCATTTGGAAAAAAAATCCTGTTTTCTTGTCCGGAGTTTATATATGCTGTAGCAAATGGGGTAGAATAGTGTCATTCCGTCGAATGTTAACGTCGGGTTACTTACTTTAGTGGACATTTTACAACGACCGAAGGGAAAAAATTCCAAATACGATAACAACGATAACTAAGGTAAAAATGTTTGCCGAAATGTTATACTTCAAAGGTGCGGAAAGCAACAGTTATCATCGAACACGACTGAACAGAGAACGATCGCTTCCTGTTTACACACACACACACACACACACACACACACACACACACACACACACACACAGAGCTCAAAATGAAATTCTGCATTTCTAATAATGTCATCAGCACTATGCTTTTTTTTTTTTTTTTTTTTCCTTTACTATTCGCGAAACAGCGACAGCTTGATTATCAATATTTCTCTTTTTGGTTTCGTCTCTCCTTTAATTTAAGACACTAGTCTTGTTACCACATTACATGTTTTTGAAGATGTCGCTAAACAGTTACGCGTGGGTGAAAGAAAGGAAACTTGCCTTGACTGGAAGAAAAATAAAAGGCCTTCTCTTTGAGAAAGGCCCCTGGCTTTCACAGACGTCACAAGATGGCGCAACAACAGCACCCACACCTGAACAAACAACGCGATCAACTCCTCCACATGACCATGCCTGGAAAGCAAGTCGGTTAATGCAATCGATCGTTAGAGATAACTGTCCACCAGCACATCCATATGGCTGACATCTCTATCTGCGATCGACAATTTGTTGTCATGACGTCAGAATACCTAATGATCGCGGGAGCTGTACCCAAACAGATCGAAAATCTCCTGGAACGAATGCAGCTCCACAATTTCTGGACGGTATTACTAATTCCCCGAACTAAAAGCAAACCGACAATGTTTTCCATACTGCAGCTGCCCGGCAGACGGACTTATGAAAACAGGTGCGATGGCCTCGTGGTGTCCCTATCAATCAGCTAATAGTGAAGCATGCGTGTGCATGACGGTGGTTATCTCGTCATTTCCACATTTACACGTCAACAGTAACACGTCACTATGACCATTGGCTGCCGCGACAATGACCTTGCTGTTATCACTCGATCAATAACGTCATCAGAAACTTTATCATATTTTTGTGATTTCGACCAGATTGCTGGGTCTTCAATCTTACGTTGAGTACATGTACCTGTTGATTAGTCAAAAATTTAGATGTCCATCTATATATTAATCGTTGACACACACAACAAAAAAGCAAGCAAACAAACAATATAAAGTTTAATCAGCCATGAATCATGAGGCAGTGGATCAAATCTGTGGTAATGAACAAATGATTGATAAATGAATTTATTGATGAAGTTATCAAGCGAACTAGTTGTGTTCCTTGGGACTGTACAGCAAAATTGAGTCTACGAGGACATTCGGTTATGTTTAACTCCGGCTCTGTCCATGTTTTTTTCCCAACCAGTCGTTAGCTTTTTAACGACCTTTTCTCTACGTAGTTGACGTCGTTGACGCAGCCTTGACGTCACACACAGAAGACGGCCTGCAACAGCCTCTCCCACGCCTGCAAGTCTGAAGAAGACAAACGTCATGGCGCAGGGTGCAGACCATCCTCCAACCGTCGCCACTGATGGGTACAATTTGGAAGCTGTGGAGAACTTCACATACCTCGGGTCCCCCATCTCCAGCTCGCTCTCCGTCGATGCAGAGATGAACAGCAGGACTGCCGAGGCAGCAGCAGTTGTGGCCAGACTGAACCACAGGGTCTGGAATAACCTCAGCCTCTTTGTGAAGACCATGCTGTACGTCTCCCAGGCCTGCATGCTTAGCACACTCCTGTACAGCAGCGAGGCATGGACCACCAATGCGAGCCAGGGGAGGAAACTCAACAGCTTCCACCTGAGGTGCCTGAGACGCCTTCTGCACATACAGTGGCAGGACAAAGTGCCCAACACAGAGGTCCTGGAACGAGTCAGCATGAATAGCATGCTCGCCATTCTCAGCGAGAGGCGCCTTCGCTGGCTTGGCCATGTCAAGAATGGAACTCGGCCGTATCTCCCAAACACCTCCTGTATGGTGAATTGGCAGACAGCTCACGACTGACTGGACGCCCGCACCTGCGCTGCAAAGATGTCTGGAGGAAGGACATGACACTGTGCAGCATCAGCGTCAGTACGTGGGGAAGCTGTGCAGAAGACCGCTCAGCCTGGCGCCTTGCTGTAAGACAGGGCGTACAGAAAGCAGAGGAGGCGAGAAATACAACCCTCGCTCCAAAGAGAGTCAGGAGAAAGGACAGGCAACGACAGCCGCAGCAGACGTCATCGTTCACGTGCAGCAGATGCAGCAGAGATTGCCACTCGCGAGTCGGACTATACAGCCACTCGCTAAAGTGCCGATAAACCCAACATACGGATGCTACACCATCGTCTCCCGAAGGCGGAAGGATGCCGACGACGACCACGACGACGACGACGACGACGACGACGACGACGATATATGTACACCTCTCGCTGAGAGGTGTGCGTGTGTGTGTGGTGTGTGTGTGTGTGTGTTTGTGTGCGCGCGCGCGCGCGCGTGCGTGCGTGCGTGTGCGTGCGCTAGAAAGAAGAGTAGTTTTCAATGTAAGACATTTACATTCTTTGCTGATATTGGTACTGCAGCCAAAAAAAAAAAAAAAAAAAAAAAGCTAAAAAAGAGAGAAAGAAAGAAAAAAAGGAAAAAAAAAACATACCCACCCAAACAAAAGCAAAACGAAAACAATAAACGCACACTTAAAAACCTGACACACGACACAAAAAACCTGACACACTGACATTTCATCTTGACACCCAAGTCGTTTATGCCCTTCATTCGACTGATGACGTCTCCTCCTAACGAAACAGTGACCTCACACGGACAGACACGTGCTGTCACACAAAGAACTGTCTCTCTCTCTGTCTCTGTCTCTCTCTCTGTCTCTCTGTCTCTGTCTCTCTCTCTCTCTCTCTCTCTCTCTCTCTCTCTCTCTCTCTCTCTCAGAGGCAGCACAATTAGAAAGCACACCTGAATCATACAGTCGTTCATACATGATCCTGAGCTTTCTTGCCGTGGTGATTCTTCTCCACAAAAGCGCCAGTTTAAAAGCTTGAAAATTTACTCTTCGTTCCTCGATTTCTAATTCTTTGCAAGGCATTCTGAGACAAACACTGATCCTATGAAATCTGTAATCACATGAAACACGAGGTAAGTTACATATATCAACCTAGAGTTTACGACAGGTGACGCAAACACGGAAGAGTACTGTAGCCATAATTACCCAGGTGGTGAATCTGTTTACAGATTTGTTTTCGTTTTCGGTTTCCGCGCAGAGTGTTGTGTTGTTTTTGTCGCTCTTCTTTTCCACGTTCACGCTTTCTTCTCATTATGCTTACACGTGACTTCTGCAAGTTATATCTGTGCTGAGAAGTTTAGAGGTGACATTTGTTTCATTGGACAGGTTTTAGTGTCTGGATCGCACCACATTTAGCCCACGTCTGTTCCTTGCCTGAACAAATTAATGTCACATGGAAGGAGCATGTTGCTAAATGTAATACTGGTAGCAGCATATAAGTAGAAGCATTAGTCGTCGCTAAGGTC
>JADBJO010000433.1:312500-320000 GCA_016801955.1 Conus betulinus | reverse complement strand
AGCCACCGTAGAGCTTGGCCTGTGCAGAGAGTCCAATAGCTGACACCTCGTACATGTTAGTTTACAGAGAGTATCTCTGGGAGTGCGGTTTACACGTGGGCGACACCTGTCACGTTAACGGTACCCAGTTCCATTGAGTCACAGAACTCGTTTATAGTAAGTGGAAAGATTCGGATAATTAGGGGCAAACCTATTCTGACCTGGTTTCCGCCCAGGACATATGTATTATTTGTCGCTGATTTCTGTCTCTCTCTCTCTCTCTCTCTCTCTCTCTCTCTCTCTCTCTCTCTCTCTCTCTCTCTCTCTCTCTCTCTCTCTCTCTCTCTCTCTAGCCGAGTCCAGAAAGAAATCACAATGGTAATAAGTGTTCAGTAGAGAGTATCTTTTCTTTTTTTCAATCTGATTTTAAGACTAAACTTGGTCAGTGACTCCGCCCAAAAAAAAAGGACAAACAAGCTACTAGCAATCACTCACAGGCGGCGCAAGATGCGCGTTGAATATCTTGCGCTGAATATGAGAAGATAAGTGATTGCTCGTTCTTCGTTTTCATTGTCCTGAACGTTGTTTCTTTTGCCTGAAGAAGACCCAAGAGGTGACGAAACGTGTCGTGTTTTGTCTTGTGACTTGTTTGTCCTCGTTTTCTGGCAGACTTCACTGGGAACTATTCTTCAAATTTGTTTCAGTTTCCGCCTGCGGTCACATCACTTTAAAAACTAACTTTTCAAGCTTTTTTTTTTTTTTTTTTTTTTTTTTTTTTTTTTGACCGTGGCGTTGCCGTCTTTTCACATTTAAGATTCAAGACTGAATATGCAAAAGCAGAAAAAACACTGTGCTGAATTGACATACGTTATGTTAAAATCGTTAGAATGACGTACACACAGTGTGTATTGAAATAAATTAACATAACCACATACATGCACAGTTGCTCCCCCCCCCCCCCCCCCCCCCCCATCCTCCATCTCCCCCTCTGCCCTCCCCGTCTTCTTACACACACACACACACACACACACACACACACACACACACACACACCCGCGCGCGCGCGTGCGCGCACGGACGCACGCACGCACGCACACACACACACGTACGCACGCACTCACGCACGCACACATACACATCACTCACACACGCACGCACGCACGCACGCATGCACACACACACACACACACACACACACACACACACACACACACACACACACACACAGAATGCTCTTGCAGATAAATGAAGGTAGACCGTTACCCTGAACCAGACGACTTGAGAAGCCTCAACAGTCTGAAGGTTTGCAAGCGAAAAGTCACGACGAATGACACTGACGAAAGACTAAACAAAGATAATTCACAAATTGTTGAGACACAAAGAAGAGTCAAGATGTTTAAGCAAGCTGATCCCAAAGGATGTCACTTCTGTCGCAATTTCAATGCACAGTAAACACTGCACACACAAAAAAATCAATCTCACTTCTTCTTGACAGACAAGTGTCCCTTGTCTCGTTATGTCAGTTAATGTTTTGCATGTTGACGTGTATGCGTTTTGTTCACGTCAAAAAGATGCTAATGAGTAATCAATGACAACAGAATCATTACAGCACAGGCTACTGACGGGCTTCAAGTTCTATCGGTTCATGAGCTGAAGTAGACCAAAATGGCATACTGACAAGGGACAGCACGTGTACTAGAGCAAAATTGGTTCCGTATGCCACTTACGTGCAAATTTCAAGATCAATACCGCATTCGTGAGAATGACACGCGCGCTTGCCTCCCCCCCCCCCCCCCCCCCCCCCCCCCCCCCACACACACACACAAGGCCTAGCGCCGCAACCTTTATATTCCCCACTGGAGCGCATGCTCGACTGTGTGGTCTTCCTGTCCTCTCAGACAGGTTGTAGAGAGCAGCAGCTACCGGTGTCTGTGCGTGTGTGTGAGACAATTCAGTCTGCCCGGTGATTGTTGGCGTCTTGTTGTAGTTAATGCTGTTGCTGGGTTTTCTCATCCACCATCCCCCTTAGGACAACCCTTGAAGAAAACCTAGAAGACTGATACTGAGCCAGTACACATGCGCATTTAAACGAACGACAGTCCCACTCCGCACGTGCTGCATCGTGGCGACACGACTAGACTACATTCATGAAATGCAGTAAGAAATGACTCGTGAAGCAAAGACCGAGGAGAAATTTGCCACAGAAAGGGAAAAAAAAAGAGTAAAATCGACTGACAAGAACACAGAAGATGGGGCGTGGAAAAAGAACAATCAGCCGTCTGTAGACGCAACAGCAGCTGGCAGCTGAAGGCCAATAGTGGTAGTGTGTATTATAGCCCATCTTCTCTCGGTCTCTCCGAGGCCCTCTAAGGGATGACACCATATACCTTCGTCCATGACTGTCGGATTGTTTGTTCTCAGGGTACAAATTTACGCAAAAACTACTTAACCGATTTCACGAAGTTTTGAAGCAAAAAAAAAAACAAACAAAAAAAAAAACGGGCCAAGGGACGAAGTCAGTTTTTTTTTTTTTTTTTTTTTTTTTTTTGGGGGGGGGGGGGGGGGGGGGGGGGGGGGGGGGGGGAGACAGGTCTGTGGTATGAATCTAGATCACACGGCCTGAATCCCGAGTATTTTTTCGTTGCTCAGCTTCTTTTTGCTTCCATGATTAGATAGAGCCAAATGATTTATACGTCTTTTTTTTTCTTCTCTTTTTTATTTTTTATTTTTTTTTTTTTTTTTTACGCCAGTGACGGCCTTCGAAGCGAGCAGATATGACGTATTTTTAGAACAATCTTAAAAGTGACTCCAACGGCAGCAGACAACAAGTACCGTTTTACGTCATAACAAGTGACGTCTTTACCACGTACAAATATATACACACGTACAAGCATAAATATATAAAGAGAGAGAGGCGTGCGTGTGTGTGTGTGTGTGTGTGTGTACAGACAGACAGACAGACAGAGAGATCCCATTTGTTGTTTGTTTCCGTTGTGTCGGTATTTCCTCCTCAATCTCCTGTGTTCTCCTCTAATTCTTGTCCTTTTACCAAGAAAGATAGCTGTTATACAACTTTCTGCTCGACAACTGAAAAGACTACCCATACAAGCTAACATTTTCCCCTCAAAGCTTCATTTGTCAGGCCTTAGTCGTGTTCCCTCAGCTCTATGTTCCCTCAGCTCTATGTTCCCTCAAGTCAAGTTACATGCTATGTCATGTCATGTCATAATGCCATGTCATATCATGCCATGTGCCATGACATATGCCATGCCATATTACATGACGTAAATATCTCTTGACTTGAGGGAACATAGAGCTGAGGGAACATAGAGCTAATTCTCCTAACAAACCGCTCTATGTTCCCTCAGCTCTATGTTCCCTCAGCTCTAGTTCCCTCAATTCATTGCATGATGACCAGAGGTCAACTAATGGTCAGAGTGACCAGTGGTCAAGCAATGGTCAGTGTGACAGTGTTCAAGCAATGGTCAGAATGATCATTGGTCAAGCAATGGTCGGAGTGACCAGTGGTCAAGCAATGGCAGAATGACCTGTGGTCAAGCAATGGTTAAAACTGACCAGTGGTCAAGCGTGAGTTTATAATGAAAATGACGTGAGAGAGAGAGAGAGAGAGAGAGAGAGAGAGAGAGAGAGAGAGAGAGAGAGAGAGCTTGAGACCACTGGTCAGTTGCTTGACCACTGCTTTACCACTGGTCACTTTGACATGACATGACATGTTACTTGACTTGACATGAACATGTTACTTACTGGACTCTGATGAGTTGTCCGAGTCACACACGGCATGCCAGAACACAGGTCTGCAGCACTAATTCCACACTTCGGTGGCTGTTGAACAATATCATTTGTGACCGAATCGTGTTATATTCGTCATCCTTTTCATGATCAACTTTTGTTGTTTGGATCACTATCAACACCATCAGCAACCCGATTTTCTGTTCTTATGGCGTCACCGTCATTGTGATATTCGTTATCATGAGCATTATCTTTCAAACTGTTTCTTTGTCACATTTTTACAAGCTACAATCACCGTCATCACCAGCATCGTCATTATCGTTACCAGCGTCTGTCATTATTGTTATTGTTTTTTTTTTTTTTTTTTTTTTTTTTTTTTTTTAAACTTGAGGGGTATGTCGGAGGACAGAGAACAGATTGCACAACTAAGATAATAATTTTGCTGTTGTCAAGTCACGGTCACACTCAACGATTATTGGTCACCGATTACTGTAAGAACTGGACACTCTAAAGAGGTCAGACTTTGTTCAATGCAACCGACAGCAACGGATTTCTCCTGCGTTGTTTACAGCCCAGACATTGCTGAATGCATCTGACATAACAGGATTCATCTTGCTGTATATCCCCCAGCTCAGATGTTACTCCATGTATCTGGCACCGTGGGATTCACTGCTGTAAATCCACCACAGGGGTGGCTTACTACAGCTGACATCATAGGATTTATCCTGCCGTATATCCCATTCAGATATAGCACAATATAGCTGACATCATAGGATTTATCCTGCCGTATATCCAGTTCAGATATGGCACAATATAGCTGACATCATAGAATTTATTCTGCCGTATATCCAATTCAGATATAGCTCAATATAGCTGACATCATAGAATTTATCCTGTTGTATATCCAATTCAGATATAGCTCAATATAGCTGACATCATAGAATTTATCCTGCTGTATATCCCATTCAGATATAGCACAATATAGCTGACATCATAGAATTTATTCTGTTCTTATATCCAATTCAGATATAGCTCAATATAGCTGACATCATAGAATTTATTCTGTTGTATATCCAATTCAGATATAGCTCAATATAGCTGACATCATAGAATTTATCCTGCTGTATATCCAATTCAGATATAGCTCAATATAGCTGACATCACAGAAATTTATCCTGCTGTATATCCAATTCAGATATTGCCTAATACAGCTGACATCATAGAATTTATCCTGCTGTCTCTCCAGCTCAGATATTGCTCAGTATAACTGATATCACTGGATTCATCTGCCTCAATGAATCTGCTGCATGTCTAGGTCAGACATAGCTCAAGACAGCTGACGGCATAGGATTCATCTGCTGTATATCCAGGTCAAGCATTGTTAAATGCAAACTTTATCTGACAGCATAGGAATCATCTGCTGTATATGCAGATTAGACATCGTTCAGTGACAGTGAGGTGACTGCAGGCGGAAATTGAAGCAAGCCTCGTTTCCATTCCACATCCATTTAGCGCACAATTTGAGGGGACTAATGATTATCTGACCGTCTTTCGTTTTCATGATCTTGAATGTTGCTTGTCTGGCCTGAAGAAGACCAAAGAGGTAGAAATGCGTAGTGTTTATTTTGTCATTTGACTTTTATTTGATTAACTGTTCATTTATTCAGTCAGTCAGTTAGTTAATTAGCTAGTTGGTTTTCATTTATTTTTGTTTGTTTGTTTGACGGCAGGGTAAATCATCTTTTTTTTTTCGAAAAAATCATCATCGATTAATGCAGGCTTAAGCTGATGCTGCGGAATCTACCTGCTGTATAGTATATCCAGATCATACACTGTCCAGAAAAGGCTATACCCGACTCCATACAATTCACCTGCCGTACATCCAGGTTAGTAGACATTTTTCGGTTCACAAGCTTCCTCTGACACTACATGATTCGCCCATATATTCAGATCAGGCGTCTCTCAATACATGCTTCATTATTGTTATTGCTGTAATCATTATTATTATAATTATTGTTATGATTACTTATATAGCACCTATCCTCGGCTAGAGACCAAGCTCTAAGCGCTTTACAGTCCACACTCGTTTACACAACGGGCTGCCTACCTGGGTAGCGCCGACTGAAGAGCTGCCAGCTGGCGCTTCATCTGAAATCATAGGTTTCGCCTGCAGTATATCCATCCAGGGAAGACAGGTTTCGATTCACCTAGTAGGATCAACCCGCCATACATGTACGGATAGGACACTGCTTAATGAAGATTTCAACTGACCCCACAGTCAGTTACGTCCGGGTTTAAAGTTCACGCCTACTGCGCCTACTGACGGTGACATAAATACCAACCAAAGTGAGTGAGGGCAGGGGACCTAACTCGCACTTCATTGAAACCATAAGAACGATAGTAGGTTCAGAAAGGTTGGTGAAAACTGCCCGTTTTTGTACTCCCAGTTTGTCTGTCTGTCTGTCTGCCTGTCCGTGGTCAAAACGTGTTCCACTCGCTCTAGACAAAACTTCTGGGCCCGATCTTTCTGAAAATTTGTAGGTATGTTCATTATGGGTCACCGATGATGCCCAATGTTTCATTTTCACCAGAATAGCTGTTACTAACGGCTATAACGGCCCCCAAACGGTTTTTCTGCTCTATAGAATATCGCAGGAAGTTCTTGTATTCAAGATAAACTGGGAGTAAGTTTATATGCTTTGCATCTTGTTACATTGCGATTCAAACTCACAACACCTGACCCTGAACACTGTCACTGAGCGCACCTGGCACGGACACAGGACTCACCTTCTTATGTATCTCCAGATCAGATATTCACTAATCGAGGGCCATGAGACTCTTCCTTTGATCGTCAACCTTCTGATAACGAGAACAACTCGTTCATTAACACACACACACACACACACACACACACACACACACACGCACGCACGCGCGCACGCACGCACGCACACACACACACACACACACACACACACACACACACACACACACACACACACACACTAGAGTGTGCTCTTGAGAAGCATATTACGACTTGAACAGAAGACATGCACACACTTGCCACAAGTGCTCTTAACAATGCATGTCGTGCGGGTCATTGTACCATGCGCGCAAATGAATCAGGGAAGAGTACTATAAGAGTAATATCTTGTTTTCGGTTATGTGTGTGCTTGTCTGTCTGACTTTCCGCGATTCGTCACGGAGAAACCTGACGGGCGGGATGGGAGATGGGAGGGGTGGTGTGAGGGAAGGGAAGAGGGTGCCCTTCAGTGTTTCAGCCCTGCAAATTCTGTGGTATAACATCTCCGTTTTCTGCCTCTCTGCTCCCCCCCCCCCCCCCCCCCCCCCCACACACACACACACACACACACACACACACACACACACACACACACACACACACGTGTGCGTGTGTGTGTGTGTGTGATCGTAGTAAACTACGTAGTACAAGCGTTCGTGTAATCAAAATTGACAAAATGGACATGTATTTGTAAGGTCCTCTAACCATTCATTGCGATATGTCATGGAATCAAGATAGCCATATATCTGCGATTAACCTTTTCAGTAATGAAATCAATGTAAATAACTAGTCATTTTCTACGAACTTTTTATCACTTTCCATTACTACTTCATCCACTGTTAAGAGGCATGCTGTAAGGTAGGGTAATGTTGCTTATAGCCCAGCCGACCGCAAAGGACCATATCAGGGCTGTCACCGCGTTGAAGTCAACTCACAAGTCATTCATTCACACAACACTTTAAAATACA
>JADBJO010000433.1:290000-307500 GCA_016801955.1 Conus betulinus | reverse complement strand
TAGACTGAACTCTTTACTTGTCACCTATAATCTCTAATGCACCCTGCATCTACGCTGAAAATGGATTTATTCGCGCGCGCGTGTTTGTGCGTCTGTTTGTTTGTGTGTGTGCGTGCGTGTGTGTGTGTGTGTGTGCGCGCGAGCGAGCGAGCGAGCGAGAGAGAAAGAGATATATATATATATATATATGAACATGAGTGTAGCGCCATGTTTCTAGATATGTGATTCTTTTGTTTCATGGTTCTTCGTACATTTGAATAGATGTAAAGCACCTTGAGCTCAACAAAGTCTTCATTAGATCTCTCATCTGATCACATTAGTCAAATCATGTGTAAAGTAAATCAGTCTAAGGAATGAAAATCGCTACGTATATAACCTTCCAGTATGTTTATCATGCTTCTGGTGACAATTTACATTCTGCAGAAAGTGAAACATTCGTTTTCTTTAGACCATGTGACGTCAAGGCAATGACGTAAACAAATGCGAACAATTAATGATGAGACCAAGGAAAGAGATTAAGATGGTTACTGTTAAGTCAATTGTCTCCATGAACAACGCAGTAAATATATCGGTTAACTGAAAATCATGGACAGAATTCGATAGATAGATAGATGAGAAACAGGTAGATGGTTAGATACAAAGATAGACAGACAGATGGGTGGATGGATAGACAGACACATAGGTGATAGATAGATACTAGCTGTTCTCGCCCCTTCCCTCCCCTCCCCCCTCTTCCCCTCCTCCCATCCTGCTCCCACGCCATCCTCCCCCTCCTTCCTTTGTCTTAGACCCGCTACCCATCCCGACATTGCTCCCCACCTCACCCCCTGCCGCCCGTCTTTCCCCCTCCCCCACCCCCCTTCCCTTTTCCCTCTAACCGGTCTCCCCCCACCCACCCCCACTCCCCTTCTTCCTCTCATACCTGTCCGCCTCCTCCTCCCCCCCCCCCCCCCCCCCCCCGTTCTGTTCCTGTTCCGCCTTCACCCATCCCCCTTTTCTACCTTTCTTTGCCTCACACCCGCTTCATATCCTGACATCGCTTCGCTTTGCCATAATGTCGCATTGAAAGTGTGATGGTCTAGTGGAAAAGTGATTTGTTCCTGATCTGCCTAGCATGCTAGTGAGTCGCAATGCCAAATTAAGAAAAAAATGAGTTTTATCAAATATTGAGCAAGATGACAGACGAACATATAGGGAGACAAACAGGCAGAACAGTTTTTTTTTAATATAAAATATAATGCAATTGATAAAACTGACAGAGCAGTTTTTATGAATACGATGTAATTTGATAATCAGACAGAACGGGTTTTTTTGTTGTTGTTGTTGTTGTTGTTGTTTTTCAATAAAAATAAAACGTAGTTTTAATTCTGGCCGTGGGATATATGACATTTGTCAAACAAGGTCAGGTCGTCCAAATGAGAAATTTGTTTGGTTTGACTAGTGCCTAATTATCTCACGGCCAGTTCTGAAGAACGTATAATGCACTGACGTGTAAATAACAACTGACATTCCGGAGTTTCATCACGTCTGACACTGCAAATACCCCTGTCCATGCATAACACGATTTGTACCCGAAGTTAAAAAAAAAAAAAAAGAAAAAAAAGAAAGAAAAAAGAAAAAGAAACACCTGCTCGTCTTACACTTTAAGCAAACTCGGTAGAATAAAAAAGGAAAGGAATAATAAGGTGTTTATACAAGAGAAACGGATGTTGCAAAGGAGCGGCAGACAAACAAGCAAACGCACTGACGTACGCTACCTCTCAGTCATTGATATTCTGTGCACGTATTGAGAGTAGACCGGATGGCCGGTGCCTCGTATTTAACATAGTACATAACACAGGGGGACTGAGGTGGGGGGAGGGGCTGGGGTGGGGGGAGGAGGGGAGTAACTAGAAAAGGGGGGAGAGAGAGAAAAAAAAAACTGAGGTAAAAAATATTGAATTTTAACAGATCAAAACAGAGCGTTCTACTGTCATCATGGAGCAGGTGCGTGTCGATGGTAAGGAAAGCTTTGGGGAAGGGGAGAGAGAGAGAGAGAGAGAGAGAGAGAGAGAGAGAAGGAGGAGGAAGTCGGTGTTGTGAAGTGGGTGTGTGGAAGCTTGTGGGTGCGTAAATGGACGGTGTAGTGAGGGCTTGTTCGGTGTTTGTTTGCTCGTTTGTTTCTTCTAGAGGGAGGGTGTTGTAGGGAGGCGGAGGAGGGGAAGAGGGCAGAGGAGGGGGGGGGGGGGGGATATCGTAATGGCTGTGGTGGAAAAGGGAGACGTGTTTAATGTAAATGAGATCCGAACAGTTGAACCGCGGGGGCTGCTACGTTACGCAATGATATGTCACGGATTTTAAACGCTAAATTGTATCAAAGGAAAGAGAAGGATAACCAGACGGATCTGATTAACCAAGAATGCAGCTACGACGCAGTAGTGCCAAGACCTGCAAAATACATGCATGAGTCAATTGTAGGTGGAGGTCATTAAAGTGGTCAGGCCTAAATACTTAAAGTGTAGGTCGTCAAAATTAATTATGACGTCGAGTCTGAGTCACACGAAAAGAACAACTACGGGCATCAAAAAATACGTGACGGAAAATTCCCCAGGTGGCTTACAGTTGAAGTCTTTTAATAAGCCAGTGTCTTTTTACACATTCTCTGTGCCATGGCTTGACGTTATGTTTGATATGAATGACGGCAAGTTTCCCAGAACACTGTGAGAAAAGTTCTTCAGTGCCTTAGTAAACTCGGCAGCTAGTTTCACATACGCACTTCCCATTTATGTCTCAGTCTTAACTGAAGTAAATCTCCACCCAAACGTTTGCCTGCGAATCACTGTCTACATATTCAAAACAGATGACCCTTTTGTACCCTCGGCTTCAACTGCTGACAAAGCCTATTCAATATTTCTAAACTGACATAAGTATGGAATGGTGGCCCAATACATAACACTCGCCAGAGAAGCCCCTTCATAGTTACACTAAGAATTGTAGTTCGATCCCGCTTAATATGCATGTCACGGACGGTCGCCAGCCTACTCACCCCTGCTTTAGCAGTGTGAAACCACCCTTAGCAGTGTCTGCTGGTTTCACACGAGACTGTCACCATTTGGCTGTCAGTGGAAGGGCTTGGCGTGCTGTCCGTGTATTTTTTTTTTTTTTGCATCCCCCACTGCATTTTTCTTTTCCACTTCTTGTGTTGGGGTGACAGGAGTGTGGCTGAGCGGTTTTGTGCTGCCTGCACGTGTTTTTCGTTAAGTTTGTGTCAGTACAGTTTAACTCTGGCGGAGAGGTAGTGTTCACGAGTTCAGGGTTGGAGGAAGGAGGCAAGAGAGTGAAGTGGCACTCGGATTTCAAACGTTGAGTCGAGTGGGGATCGCTGTCCCAGTGCAGTGGGGTCATTTTTGTCTGCTTCGGTGCAGATCAGCGGCTGGTCCTTAACCTTTTTGGGTGGAGGAAAGCGCTGCGTTTTGGGGGGAATCTCTATTCCCAACCACTGGCACATTTTCCCTTTGGTCGCCCCAGACCGGTTTCCCTTGGTGGGGAACGGCTGAACAGCCCCTCTCTGGGGTGTTTTTTTTTTTAGACTTTTTGCCCCAAGAGGGACATATAGCGAAAAATTGTCCCACTTGGGGCAAAAAGTCTAAGCAAAATGTTTCCCGGGCCAGTGTTGCTTTTGGAGAGATCGAGGTGACCACACCTACATGCCCCACGTTTTTCTCAGTCAGTGTGTGGCAAGGTGGGTTGAAGCAATTAGAGACTCTGGTGCTACCGCTGTGTTCGTGGACCAGCGGCTAGTTCCTGAGGATGTTCCCCGCGGCCAAGACTGCCAGGTTACAGGAGTTGAGTCATCCTTTCAGGCGACTTGTCCCACAGTACTGGTGGAAGTTTCAACTCCTTACTTCAAGGGTAAGGTGTGGGCTGTAGCTCTTCATCAACCTGCCTATTCCCTCTTATTGGCAACACTGTCAGCTTTGAAAATGGAGAGGACAAGCCAGTTTCTACAGAGCTCCCCCCGGAAGTAGTTGTAGCAGCTGTTACACGTTCTCAGGCCCAGAAGGAAAAGGAAGCTTTAAAGCCCCTCTTGAAACCCTTGCCCTCACATGACACTGTATCTTTGGACCCAGATGCTGTGCTGAACTTACAAAGGATGGATCCAACCCTGAATACTGTGCGAGAGTTAGTGGGCAAGCCCCCAAAGACGTTTCACAATGGTTCGACCCAGTTTGTAAAACGTCGTGGCCTGATACATAGGCGTTACACTACGCCTACTATGACTTCCTCTCAGCTGGTTGTGCCCAAGGCTCTTCGAAATACTGTGCTGCGGTTGGGGGCCATGATACACCCATGGCCGGTCACCTTGGTGCACGCCGGACTCTTGAGCGAGTCCAACATGACTTTTACTGGCCAGGTATAACACAGGATGTCAGGAAATATTGCCGCACATGTGATATCTGCCAGAGAACTACTCCCAAGGGCTGCAATGTTTAGAGTCCCCCTCGGATCTGTACCTCTCGTCACTACGCCCTTCAGCGAAGTCGGAGTCGACTTGATTGGACCATTGGACATGAAAGAGGCCCATAACTTTATCGACGATTTGCTCTTGGCTTCTAAGGATTGGACAAGTCATCTGGGATCACTCAGGACTCTGTTTGAGCATCTGCGCCAAGTGCAACTGGCGGCCCGTCCTACCAAGTGTCGATAGGGTGAAGCAGAGATTTTTCTTCTTAGGCCACGTAATTGGTCGCGGATACATGCTGCCCGAGCAGGACAAGGTACAGAAGATTCAGGATGCTGTACCTCCAAAAACCAAAAAGGAGCTAAGGTCCTTCTTAGGGCTTGTCGGTTATATTACAGGAAGTTTATTCCCCACTTTGCAGATATGGCCAAACCTCTTACCGACAACACTGGAGCTAAGAAGCCAGAGACTTTGAAATGGGATTCCAAAGACACAGAGGCATTCCAGTCACTCAAAACTGCCTTGATCCAGCAGCCTGTCCTTCAGTTGGCTGATCCAACGAAACCCTATGTCCTTAGGACTGACGCATCGAGCACAGGCTTGGGAGCAGTTCTACTTCAAGACCAGGGAAGAGGCCTACTACCAGTTGCCTACGCCAGTAAAAAGTTGGTAGGAGCTGAACTGAAATACCATACTATTGAGCAAGAGTGTCTCGCTGTGGTTTGGGCAACTCGGCGCTTTTACCCATACCTTTATGGACGAGAATTTGTCCTAGAAACCGATCATCACCCTCTGGCCTACCTCCATCGCATCCGCCCGGTTAGTCGTCGCGCCTCATGGGCTGGGCCATTGAGCTCCAGAGTTTGGAGTTCACATTTCGACATATTCCTGGTAAAAACAATGTCGAAGCTGACTACCTCAGTCGGATGTCATGAGAAAAATTTCCTGTCTGGAAGAGCAGTTCGTGCAGTTCGTCTTACTGACAAGGATGAAGGGATTTTTACAATTGTGTATATTTGGCGGTTAGATACCCTTAGTATAAATAATTTGCTTCACTTTTATCCGGTAGGTTGCGGGGGCTGCAGCAAACTGTGCCTCAGTGGCACAGTCTTTTTCAGTGGGGGGTATTGTCACGGACGGTCGCCAGCCTACTCACCCTTGCTTTAGCAGTGTGAAACCACCCCTTAGCAGTGTCTGCTGGTTTCACACGAGACTGTCACCATTTGGCTGTCAGTGGAAGGGCTTGGCGTGCTGTCCGTGTATTTTTTTTTTTTTCCTGCATCCCCCACTGCATTTTTTTCTTTTCCACTTCTTGTGTTGGGTGACAGGAGTGTGGCTGAGCGGTTTTGTGCTGCCTGCACGTGTTTTTCGTTAAGTTTGTGTCAGTACAGTTTAACTCTGGCGGAGAGGTAGTAGTGTTCACGAGTTCAGGGTTGGAGGAAGGAGGGCAAGAGAGTGAAGTGGCACTCGGATTTCAACGTTGAGTCGAGTGGGATCGCTGTCCCAGTGCAGTGGGGTCATTTTTTTGTCTGCTTCGGTGCAGATCAGCGGCTGGTCCTTAACCTTTTTGGGTTGGAGGAAAGCGCTGCGTTTTTGGGGGGAATCTCTATTCCCAACCACTGGCACATTTTCCCTTTGGTCGCCCCAGACCGGTTTCCCTTGGTGGGGAACGGCTGAACAGCCCCTCTTGGGGTGTTTTTTACAGTTTCCCTCAGTCGTGTGTGGCAAGGTGGTTGAAGCAATTAGAGACTCCGGTGCTACCGCTGTGTTCGTGGACCAGCGGCTAGTTCCTGAGGATGTTCCCCGCGGCCAAGACTGCCAGGTTACAGGAGTTGAGTCATCCTTTCAGGCGACTCGTCCCACAGTACTGGTGGAAGTTTCAACTCCTTACTTCAAGGGTAAGGTGTGGGCTGTAGCTCTTCATCAACCTGCCTATTCCCTTCTTATTGGCAACACTGTCAGCTTTGAAAATGGAGAGGACAAGCCAGTTTCTACAGAGCTCCCCCCGGAAGTAGTTGTAGCAGCTGTTACACGTTCTCAGGCCCAGAAGGAAAAGGAAGCTTTAAAGCCCCTCTTGAAACCCTTGTCCTCACATGACACTGTATCTTTGGACCCAGATGCTGTGCTGAACTTACAAAGGACGGATCCAACCCTGAATACTGTGCGAGAGTTAGTGGGCAAGCCCCCAAAGACGTTTCACAACGGTTCGACCCAGTTTGTAAAACGTCGTGGCCTGATACATAGGCGTTACACTACGCCTACTATGACTTCCTCTCAGCTGGTTGTGCCCAAGGCTCTTCGAAATACTGTGCTGCGGTTGGGCCATGATACACCCATGGCCGGTCACCTTGGTGCACGCGCCGACTCTCGAGCGAGTCCAACATGACTTTTACTGGCCAGGTATAACACAGGATGTCAGGAAATATTGCCGCACATGTGATATCTGCCAGAGAACTACCCCCAGGGCCGCAATGTTAGAGTCCCCCTCGGATCTGTACCTCTCGTCACTACGCCCTTCAGCAAGTCGGAGTCGACTTGATTGGACCATTGGACATGAAAGGAGGCCCATAACTTTATCGACGATTTGCTCTTGGCTTCTAAGGATTGGACAAGTCATCTGGGATCACTCAGGACTCTGTTTGAGCGTCTGCGCCAAGTGCAACTGGCGGCCCGTCCTACCAAGTGTCTGATAGGTGAAGCAGAGATTTCCTTCCTAGGCCACGTGATTGGTCGCGGATACATGCTGCCCGAGCAGGACAAGGTACAGAAGATTCAGGATGCTCTACCTCCAAAAACCAAAAAAGAGCTAAGGTCCTTCTTAGGGCTTGTCGGTTATTACAGGAAGTTTATTCCCCACTTTGCAGATATGGCCAAACCTCTTACCGACAAGACTGGAGCTAAGAAGCCAGAGACTTTGAAATGGGATTCCAAAGACACAGAGGCATTCGAGTCACTCAAAACTGCCTTGATCCAGCAGCCTGTCCTTCAGTTGGCTGATCCAACGAAACCCTATGTCCTTAGGACTGACGCATCGAGCACAGGCTTGGGAGCAGTTCTACTTCAAGACCAGGAAAGAGGCCTACTACCAGTTGCCTACGCCAGTAAAAAGTTGGTAGGAGCTGAACTGAAATACCATACTATCGAGCAAGAGTGTCTCGCTGTGGTTTGGGGCAACTCGGCGCTTTTACCCCATACCTTTACGGACGAGAATTTGTCCTAGAAACCGATCATCACCCTCTGGCCTACCTCCATCGCATCCGCCCGGTTAGTCGTCGCCTCATGGGCTGGGCCATTGAGCTCCAGAGTTTGGAGTTCACATTTCGACATATTCCTGGTAAAAACAATGTCGAAGCTGACTACCTCAGTCGGATGTCATGAGAAAAATTTTCTGTCTGGAAGAGCAGTTCGTGCAGTTCGTCTTACTGACAAGGACGAAGGGATTTTTACAATTGTGTATATTTGGCGGTAGATACCCTTAGTATAAATATTTGCTTCACTTTTACCCGGTAGGTTGCGGGGGGGCTGCAGCAAACTGTGCCTCAGTGGCACAGTCTTTTTCAGTGGGGGGTTGTGTCACGGACGGTCGCCAGCCTACTCAGCCTTGCTTTAGCAGTGTGAAACCACCCTTAGTGTGTCTGCTGGTTTCACACGAGACTGTCACCATTTGGCTGTCAGTGGAAGGGCTTGGCGTGCTGTCCGTGTATTTTTTTTTTTTTTTTTCCTGCATCCCCCACTGCATTTTTCTTTTCCACTTCTTGTGTTGGGTGACAGGAGTGTGGCTGAGCGGTTTTGTGCTGCCTGCACGTGTTTTTTTCGTTAAGTTTGTGTCAGTACAGTTTAACTCTGGCGGAGAGGTAGTGTTCACGAGTTCAGGGTTGGAGGAAGGAGGCAAGAGAGTGAAGTGGCACTCGGATTTCAACGTTGAGTCGAGTGGGATCGCTGTCCCAGTGCAGTGGGGTCATTTTTGTCTGCTTCGGTGCAGATCAGCGGCTGGTCCTTAACCTTTTTGGGTTTGGAGGAAACCGCTGCGTGTTTGGGGGAATCTCTATTCCCAACCACTGGCACATCTTCCCTGGTCGCCCCACCCGTTTTCCCCTTGGTGGGGAACGGCTGAACAGCCCCTGGGTTCTTCGCTGGGCCAGGAGCTGACCAGCATATCTACCTCTTCATCTCCCCCTTTCACCCGCCGTTTTGGTGAGTTTCGTACTCAGTTATTTAGGCAAGTTTTTTTTTTTTTTTTTTTTTTTTTTTTTTTTTTCCCTTTTTTTATTTTTTTTTAAGTTTAAATTCATGGTTAGAAGAACATTCTCTTATAGTTCTTGTGTGTTGTTACCTTTACTGGTAACGTTTTCCTTAGATACAAATTCTCCCGTTTTATTAGGTTTCCTGGGCACCTTTGGAAAAGGTACAAACCTTGGTGACCAAGTCAAGTTTTTTTTGCACTCCTACGTAGCCAGGAATCCAGTCAGAAGGGGTCTTAATTTGTCTTTGGGGAGAAATTAGTCTGTTTTTGGTTAGATTAAGGTTCTAAGACTGGGTTCCTTATTCATATGTCTATATTGTCTATTCTTTCCTTCTCTTATAGTTAGCTGTCTTTAATTGACAAACACTCGGGACGAACGCATCACGCTAATTGGAGTGCCTGTGTGACTAAGATTAAGTCGGAAAATAAGGGTCTCCTATCCCGACGCCCACGCTTTGGACTCGTCCCGTCGTGTTTATCTGTTTTTGTTAGCCCTCTGTCTTTGTGTCATATTTTGTATTGTTTTAAGAATAATTTCAGTACTTTATCCCATTGTGAAAAGGGATGAGATTGCTTGATAGTTGTTTTCCTGTATAATCATTTATAGAAAACAAATGGTAGACTTAATCAAATAGAGTCCCCGCTCACGGTACACACGCATGCGCGCATGCACACCCAGACACACCCTGATAATTTGCCCTGTACACGTATTGATCGTCGCTGCAGGGCGTTGACCCTGTTTGTCTCAGAAGGCCGGATCCACCTCTGGACACCCCTGGAGGTCTGTCACGTCCACCCCTCCCATCTCTAGAACTGACGACGTGGGACCGGGACTTCTCAACGCTGCTGTTCTGGCTGATCCATGTGGCCCTGGATGTGGGACAATTTAGAGCTGACCGTGCGTCGCAGGAACTCAGACTTGGGTGATGTCTAAGTGTATTCGTGCTTGTGTTGTGTTGCCGTGGACGTGGGACTGAAATAGGAGTGAATTACATGCAGGCTGGCATGGTTGACGAGGAAATGGTGAAGTCTGGCTGTTTTGGAGTGACTGAGTGGAAATGGTTGTGATTGCTTGGTGTGTGTGAAGGTTTTTTGACCTGTCTTGAATCTTATTTAGTCTGTCTCTCCCCTATCGTTCTTCTTTCATTATGAAATTCTTTAATTAGTTGGGGCTGGTAGTGGGAGTCCCGGGGGGAAGGAGGTTTTGCTTTTCTTGGGCTTTGGGTTATTTTGTTCCATAGGTAACTTAGAACTGATAGGTTCTTTCCCCTCTTCTTTACCCATTCTATTCTCACTTGGTCTCTCCTCTGTCTTCAGTCTTCTTTGGTTAGGCCTCTCTCCCCCCATGGAATGAATGAGTATTGTCGATTTATAATTAATAAACTGTTATTGTCTTTGTAAATCCTTGGGTGGTCTGGTTGAGTGAGTGTTTTTGGGTGTTTGCTATCAGTTATTGCCAGTGTCGAATTTTCCCCCTTTGTCTTTCCCTCCCTTACAAGGTCCTTAACCTTGACAGGGTTTTCTTTAGCAACATTCTATTTTTTTTTTACCAAACAATTCCGACCCGTTTTCATCGCCTAGGCTTAAGGCTGTGTCAGGCCAACTGACATAGGTTAGAAACGCCAGGGTACGACAAACAACAATGACAACAAGAACGACCCGTTTTCAAAGTTAACGAAAAACATACACAGGCAGGAAAAAAAATCAATGAACAGACAAACATACAAAGGTGGCGCTGTACTGCGGCGACCCATTCTTCCACCAGAAGTTAGCTTGAGGTTAACACAAAGAAATCGGTTGTCACAATAAACTTAACGCAATTACAATAGTACGCGCGTGTCAAGCTTCAACCAAACAACGGCAAGTTTTAAACCGACAAAAGGTAAAATCCATGTCCTTAATCTTGCCAACATCCATACTGAGCAAGTTCATTTTAACCGTTGTCAGCACTCCTGATGCCATCTTTGATAACAGCTTCAGTGCGTAGGCCGAAGTGTAAAGCCCGACGCGGTATGCTACCCCGAACTATCACCGCCACCCCTCTCTCCCTCACCTCCACCGCTCTCCCCGCACCTCCACCCCTCTCCCTCACCACCACCCCTCTCGCTCACCGCCACCCCTCTCCCCTCATCGCCACACCTCTCCCGCACCGCCACCCCTCTCCCTCACCTCCACCTCTCTCCCGCACCGCCACCCCTCTCCCTCACCTCCACCGCTCTCCCGCACCTCCACCCCCCTCTCCCTCACCACCACCCCTCTCTCCCATCGCCACCCCTCCTCCCTCACCGCACCCCTCTCCCGCACCGCCACCCCTCTCCGCACCGCCACCACCCTCTCCCTCCTCTCCACCTCTCCTCCCGCACCGCCACCCTCTCCCTCACCGCCACCCCTCTCCCTCACCACCACCCCTCCCCCACCACCCCCTCCCCTCACCACCACCCCTCTCCCCTCCCACCCCCCTCTCCCTCATCGCCACACCTCTCTCCCTCACCGCCACCCCTCTCCCTCACTGCCACCCCTCTCCCTCACCACCACCCTCTCTCTCCCGCACCGCCACCCCTCTCCCTCACCGTCACCCTTCAACATCACCTCCACCCCTCTCTCAACTCACCGCCACCCATCTCCCTCCTCACCGCCACCCCCTCTCCCTCAGCACCACACCCTCTCCCTCAGCACCACACATCTCCCTCATCTCCACCCCTCTCTCTCACTGCCACACCTCTCCCTCACCGCCACCCCTTCTCCCTCATCTCCACTCCTCTCCCTCACCGCCCCCTATCTCCTCCCTCATCTCCACTCCTCTCCCTCACCGCCACCCTTCTCCCTCATCTCCACTCCTCTCCCTCACCGCCACCCTTCTCCCTCATCTCCACTCCTCTCCCCTCACCGCCCACCCCTCTCTCCTCATCATCCACCACCCTCTCCCTCACCACCGCCACCCTCTCCCTCATCTCCACTCCTCTCCCTCACCGCCACCCTTCTCCCTCATCTCCACTCCTCTCCCTCACCGCCACCCTTATCCCTCATCTCCACTCCTCTCCCTCACCGCCACCCTTCTCCCTCATCTCCACCTCCTCTCCCTCACCGCCACCCTTATCCTCCCTCATCCCTCCCTCATCCCTCCCCTCACCGCCACCCTTCTCCCTCATCCTCCACTCCCTCCCACCACCACCACTCTCCCTCATCTCCACACTCCTCTCCCCCTCACCGCCACCCTCTCTCCCTCATCTCCACTCCCCTCCCTCACCACCACCCTTCTCCCTCATCTCCACCCTCTCCCTCACCACCACCCTCTCCCTCATCGCCCTCATCTCCTCCTCTCCCTCACCGCCACTCTCCCTCATCCCTCATCTCCCACCACCCTCTCCCTCACCGCCACCCTCTCCCCCTCTCTCCACTCCCCCTCCCTCACCGCCACCCTTATCCCTCACAAGTACTCTCTCTCCCTCACTGCCACTCCTCTCCCTTTGTGCCCCCCTCTCTCCCTCACCGCTCTCCTCTCTCTCTCCATCACCTCACCCTCTCCCTCATCTCTCTCTCTCTCTCACACACACACTCACACCTCTCCCTCTCACCGCCACCCCTCTCTCCCTTTTTGCACACACAACACACACACATACGCACACACACACATGTTTGTCTGCACATCTGTCTGTCTGCGCGCGCGCGCTCTCTCTCTCACTCACACACACACCACACACACACACACGCACACACACACACACACACACACACACAGGTGCGCGCGCATATATGTATATATACACGGTGGCCATGAACAGACTAATACAATACAAAACTTTTGTGGATTTATCACCAAAGAGCAACAACAGAAGCAATAACAATAGCATTTTACAGCAGTAAGTGTTGTCATCGTCATTCTCATCATCATCATCATCATCATCATCATCATCATCATCATCATCACCACCATTCACTCACTCACCCACCAACCCAATCACTAACTCACACTCTTCATCCGGTGGTTTGCATCATTGCACTACAGTAACTGATGTCTGGTTCCCTAGGATGTAGAAACCTTTTTGCTTGTTTTGTTGTTGTTATTTCAACCCTCAGTCCAACGTAAATAAGTAGGTGGAAAGCTAGTGGGGGGGGGGGGGGGGGGGGAGGGGGAGGGAAAGAAGGAGTAGGAGGAAATCGAGGGGGGGGGGGGAAAGGAACAAGGGAAGGAGGAGGGGGGGGGGGCGGGGCCTGCAGTCAAAGATATTTTCTGATCAGAGTTATCGCGTGTCCATCTTCATGAAAAATGTCACATAATTGTCATAGCAATTATCGCCAACATGAATAAAACACAACAGTGGGCAAATGATGTTGTTTTCATTGCTGTCGTCGTCATCGGAACTGTTGCTGTAAATGTGTCCCAGCGACGTCACGAAGACCTATGTCAGACAGGTGTGTTTTCAAGGTGAAGCACGCTTTTGAAAGATACGTAGCAACTAAAGAACGATGCCAGTTTCCACCCTTGTTTGTCGCATGGTATGTCACACGAACACGAAACACGCACAGCAAAAAGCCTGGTTCGAGGGTGTCCTGTAAAGTGGGGCATACCTCACAGGAAGAGGGAAGAAAGCTCTCTCTCTCTCTCTCTCTCTCTCTCTCGTCCTCTCTCTCTCTCTCTCTCTCTCTCTGGGATTCCAAATCGCGATGTTTGGATGAATCGACTCAAAAATATTTGGACTTTTTCGTTTAAACTCATTCCCCACCTCATTACCCCTTTTTGTGAATTGGCTATGGAAGCCTGACCACAAAAGACCATTCATTCATTCTCACTCTGTCAATATAATTATTCTTTACGAACTGAATATTTTATTTGTTAGTGCATCTCCATTGCTTTTGTAGTTCGTTTTCTTTGCTACGATTGTCTTACGCATCACCTTTTTTTTTTAATTAAAGAGGGAGTGGAGTGGGGGGGGGGGGGGGGGGGTGTGTGAGATAAAAAACGGGGAAGGGCTTGTGTTTGTTTTAGGTCATATGCTTGTTTGTGGCTTGTTCCTTTTTTTTATGAGGCATGGCTTCTAGATTTGTACCTGGGTAAAACATTCGTATTCTCTCTCTCTCTCCTCTCTCTCTCTCTCTCTCTCTCTCTCTCTCTCTCTCTCTCTCTCTCTCTCTCTCTCTCTCTCTCTCTCTCTCTCTCTCTCTCTCTCTCTCTCTCTCTCTCTCTCTCTCTGTGCGTGTGCGTGCATGCACGCACGCGCGCGCCATTGTTTTTTGTCTTTTTTTTCCCGCCTTGAAGACTGAAGGAGACATGACACTGACTTACAGATGGTCAACACCAGGGTCGGGTTTCCACTGTAGGACACCCTTTCTCTCTAGCTTTCATTTAAGCACCCTCTCAGATCCCTCAATGCATCGCGGCCCTGACATAGTCCTTTGCGGTAGGCTGGGCGATAAGCAACATTAGCGAGACGCATCGAACCTAGCAGCCTTCGAATGTACACTTTCAGAAGAACATACTGTGAATTCTGCTTTTAATACGTAAAGCGTGGCCATTTGACATCAGGACTGGTCCTCGTTGAGTCGTGGGCACAACAAAGACTCAGAATCGGAGAATTTACGACGGGAAATCAATCTCAGTGCGCATGCTCTGTCAGTGCGCGTGCTGCTACACGAAGAAAAATGCGTCATAATTTTCATCCTTCAAACACCACACAGATACGTGGTGAGAAGTTCCGTGTCAAAGAAACGTATCTCATACGGCAAAAAAAAAAAAAAAAAAAAAAAAAAAAAAAAAATGCGGCGAAAGTCTTGAAAACAGCGGCGATTGCGCTGGCGGCGAGAATAAAGACAACGAAAAAAACGGAAGAGTAGGTCGAGAGTTCCAGCAACTGGCGTTGCACGTGCACGATCGTCTTGTGAATAAATGAGTGTTAATCATCAGATTGTCGACATTTCGGCAAAGCACACGCTTTGTCCCGTGGGGTCACTCAACGTAGTTTTAAAGACCATTTTGACCAACCTGAAGAAGACCAGACCGAGAGACTTTCACTGATTTTCTAGAACTCGGCGCAGAGGAAGTGTCAAACTGCTTTTTTTTTTTTTCAAAAATAAATGTGAAAAGTAATATGTCACCGACGGACGGGAAAGAAATCAGAGTTCGCTTAAAAAGGGAAATGGAGAATAAAAAAAAAAAAAAAAAAAAAAGCTAGAGGAACACATTATACGACCTTGACTCTATAATCCTCACAGCAGGAAAAGGGAAGCGACTCGAAGCGGGAAGGAACAAAAGTCATTAAAACTGCCACAAAGTGTTCGCAGTTTCCGCGTTGTTTTATTTTAGTACGTCTGCGTGGACACGATCACAAATGTGCGTGCACTTGTTAGCAAGTGCCCGTTTGCATTCGTTTGCAGGTAAGCGCGCACACCAACACAATCACGCTGCGTGGGCCAGGTTGCATCCCCTACCCGCTTCCCACTTCACCACTACACACACACACACAGACACACACACACACACACACACACACACACACACACACACACACACACACACACATACACACAGGCGCGCGCGCGCACACACGCACGCACACCGGCACACACACACACACACACACACACACACACACACACACACACACACACATTTGCACGCACGCACGCGCACACACACACACACACACACACACACACACACACACACACACACACACACACACACTTGCACGCACGCACACACGCACACCGACCGACATACACACACACGCATGCATGCATGTATGCACGTACGCATTCAAGCACACACGCGCCCGCGCGCGCACGCGTTCGGCTGAAGGCTTTTTTCCTTACATATGAAACATTTAATTCTAGTTCCAAGACCAAAACGGAGAAAGTAAAAAAGAATACTGATAAAACGGTAACAGACCAATTTCACCGACATTACACACCAAGTATACTACTGTGAGACAATGTTGTAAGCAGACTGATTTATCACCCCGAAGCCCAGGACAAGAGGAAACACCGCTGAGTATTTAGTTGAATTAACACCGTAAATTTAATTTTGAGTTCGTTCTCAGACAGATGTACGTGCTTGAAATATAGTTTGATTTTTAGAAAACTTATGACATTTTTTTTTTTTTTTTTTTGCGGAATAGATCGCCATACAATTAGATTAAAAAATATCGATTTGTAAGAAAATAGTCATGATTATCAATTTTCTTCAGAAAGGAGCGTTGAAGCCAACACCAACTCTTACTCCCACCCAACGATTTCCCACAACTTGTGTTCCAGCGCAGTCGGTCATTGCTCTCCATCTGTTTGATACTATACTGCTTGATGTACCAAGATTTATGTTAGATAATGTTGTGCCCGTGCAGCTCGCAGAAAAGGCAAGTTCCAACGAGGTTACAATATGTAAAACTGACTTACACCATTTTCGGAAAAGACTAAACTTACACTTTAGGATGATTGATTAGATCAACCAATCTCACCTGTTTCACAAACGCTATGTAACATTTCTGGCGGGTGTATGTTAGTTTGAATATAACATGGAACTAACATACTGAATATTAGTTAATGAAAGCAAATAAAAGAAGAAGAAAAATCAAAAGGTATACGTAAACAAGACTGGGGCAAAAATGTCGATGTATCATAAAACCACCTGTCATTAGTGCTTCTGAAGCTGTGTTCCAGACCACATACGACAAGAAGTCTTTTCCACTCATCCTAAATTTTGCTTAAGAACATTTTGCTTGCAAGGCGTTAAATCTGGCTTATCATGCGTACACTGTGGGGACATATTCAGAGGTAGGAGCGTCACCATTAGATGAGCACCGTTAGAAAGTATGTCCTACGGATTTGAACATATGAAAGCAACGTTGAAAATAAAGTTAATTTGAGATCTCACATTCATTTCCCTGAAAAGTCAGACTCAAAGTTTCCGCGTACTATAATCAGGACTTACACTTTATGTTTATTCCACTCACGCTTTATATTTATACCACTCACATTTTATATTTATTCCACTCATACTTTATATTTATTCTACTCACACTTTATATTTTATTCCACCTGTCAGAAATCAACTATGAGGGTGTTAACGAAATTTAAACCGTCGTCCTCTTCTGGTCTGCTATATAAGGGGAGCAACAGAAAGAAAAGGAACGATACGCCAGACGAGCAGGCGGACACTAAAGGAATACTCGCATGTGAGTGGATTACTCGTTATCTTGTAAATGAAATGACTTCTTGTGTGGATTGTTGTGTTCTCTCGACGCGAATAATACGCCATAGAAAGACTCGCTGACCGCCCAGACACCTATGTGTGCAAAGAGGTCCACTCAAATGATATGACAGACAGCTTTTGCCAGTAGTATTGTTTCAACCTGTAACCTTTGCCGGTCAACCAAACCATCGGTGTTGTGAGAGGATATCACGGCAAAAGATCAGCTTGTAAAGTGGTCGTCTAAAAGTTGAAAACATACAACGTAAAAAAAAAGTGCAAGAATGTTTAAAAATCGACCTGTACAGCTTTTTTTTTTCTGCGTGTGGAGTTGCGTTGTGTTTCTGTTGGCCGTGCTGCGGATTAATGGAGCAAACGGAGACGCACTGGCATGCAAAGCGAGACAGCCTCCAGACAAAACCATTCCTACAAGAATCGTCGGTGCTGGTCTTTAAATAAAATGCCTAGATAGGAGGAAATCTTCAGCACAGCATTTCCACAGTGACAAAACATGCTACCTTTCAGTACTGTCAGTATGGTTTGTACATCATACTGTTCCATCAGTAAACCCAAATCCCCGAAAGTACACGCGTACAGTCAACTCCTGTGATCAGAAGCATTTGCTCCTAAGAAA
>JADBJO010000433.1:275000-282500 GCA_016801955.1 Conus betulinus | reverse complement strand
CACACACACACACACACACACACACACACACACATCACTCTACTCTCTCTCTCTCTCTCTCTCTCTCACACACACACACACACACACACACACACACACACGCACGCACGCACGCACACACACACACACACACACACACACACACACACACACTTCTACTAATCTCTCTCCCTCTCTCTCCCAGCCCCCCCCCCCCCCCCCCCCCTCCACTGTGAAACTCTGTGTATGTGTGTGTGTGTGTGTGTGTGTGTGTGTGTGTGTGCGAGCGCGCGCGCGCACGCGCGCGTTCGCGGTGTCCGTGTGTGTGAGTGAGTGTGTGTGTGAGCGCGCGCGCGCGCGCGCGCGCGTGGCTGTCCGATTCGCCAAATACTGTCACCTTTCCCCACGATTGGTGTCGACTCGACGCAGCTGTCACCTGTTGCAGTTGCTCCAGCCTCACTACGGCCATGTCGGCTTTATGAATAACAACACTAGCTACAAACAACAAACAAGACAGATTATCCCATCACATAAACCAGCAACGAACTGCCATGTCGGCTTTATGAATAACAACAATAGCCACACACACACTGAAAAAAAAAAAAAAGACAGATTATCCCATCACATAAACCAGCAACGTGCAGCACCTTGCAGTGTCAGAACAGTAAGATGAATGACTTACAAAAAAAAAAAAAAAAAAAAAGAAATATGATAAAGAAAAAAAAAAAGAGGAAAAAAAAAGAAAAGAAAAGAAAAAAGGAAAGAAAGGTCGGAAGAAAGTGAGAAGAAATGAAATTAAAAAGTACAAGAAAGATAGAAAGAAGAAAAGGAAAGAAAAAGTACCCAGACTTTACTTCGAGCGCAGTCAGGAATCCGTTGATTTGTTCTACATAAACCGTTTAAGTGAAATTCTGGTACTTTTTTTTTTTTTTTTTTTCCTTTTTTTTTCTTGACGCATTGTGTTACGGCACAAATTGTCGCTCTGGCACAGATTGTTGCAATGGATCGTTGAGATTCCATTGATGTCTCATTTCTAGCGGGTCATAGCAGAAATGGTGTCGTTAGGTTCACTGACGTGTATCCCCTGGAAAACTGTCTTGAACTTCTTTTTCTCTTTCAGTTTTCGCCTGTAGTCACCCCACTCTGACAACCAACTTGATCTTAATGTTTGAGAAACGTTTAAGTAACAGCGTTTGAATTGCGTTTAAATAACAACGCGTGTGGAAAAACGTTTAACACAAACGAACAAAACAAATCAAAGAAACGAAATCCGATCCAGAGATCAAT
Organism: Conus betulinus; assembly: GCA_016801955.1. NCBI lineage: Eukaryota > Metazoa > Mollusca > Gastropoda > Neogastropoda > Conidae > Conus > Conus betulinus. The sequence continues at coordinate 281,234 of JADBJO010000433.1, read as the reverse complement.
AGACACCGCTGTTGTCTTTGACATGGGCCGCAGAAACTTAGCTGGAATGTACCAGAGTCTAAAGCACCCCTTGCCCTGTAATCTCACCCGTGGGAGTACAACAGCTTTACTCATGATTGCCTAGATTGTCGACTTTCAACAGCTTCATGACAACATCACAGTGCATAGCATGACTAAGCAGTTTCCTATGGGGGACCAAGGAGCAGTGTATATCAGTGGGATGGGTGGTATTGGGTGGATGAAAGGTGGGCAGGTGGGGGTTGTGAGTGGTAGATTTGATCGTGCTCTGGCTTCGAGCGAGTGTGACTTCATAGGGTTACACACACACGCGCGCGCGCGCGCGCACCCCCCCCCCCCCCCCCCCCCCCCCCCCCAAACATTACATGACAATAGAATTCCAGTCAACAGAACCAAAGCACGTGCTACTTTCACTGCTTTTATAATCGGCATGCATAAATTGTGCCTTCAAGCAAAACGTTATTGTGGTAGGCTAGTAAATACACTGACTTTAGTGTAATGACTGATGTAGAAATCTGTCGTATCACAGTCATCATCACAGAATTTTTATAGAAACGAGATCACGGCCCATTCATTCAAAACCCAAACCAGAACACGGACGGGGCGAACAGAGCAACTCATACGATGATTACCACACAAACCATGTCGGGGCAATAGCACGTGTCACGCTGATGATTTGCGTCGTCAGGTTCAATAGAAACTGTCGCCGACAACAAATTCGTGCCGGAGCTTTAAGTTGTGCCCTAACGCGCGGGACGAATCGGCGCCGGCGACTATTTGTGCCGTAACATACGATGTTATCATTTCTCAATTGCACCAATCGTATGATGCGGAGTTCCATCATTGCATGAGCTCTCTCTCTCTCTCTCTCTCTATCTCTCTCTCTCTATATATATATATATATATATATATATTATATATGCGCGCGCGCGCGTGTGTGTGTGTGTGTGTGTGTGTGTGTGTGTGTGTGTGTGCACGCACGCACGCAAGCACGCACGCACACACACACACACACACACACACACACACACACACACACACACACTCTCTCTCTCTCTCTCTCTCTCTCTCTCTCTCACACACACACACACACACACACACAAACATCTCTCTCCTCTCTCTCTCCGCTCCCTCATTTTCTCTTTTTCTCTACAACCTACCCCCCCCCCCCCCCCTCTCTCATCCTCTCATCCAGGGCTGGGTGGAAAAAAGAATTTGTATGGCTTATCTCATTATCCTGGTAAAATAAATTTTCTTTCGTTCGTTCGTTCCTCCGACATGTCCTGCCCACCAGGCAGGCAACAAGTGAATCACCTCATCAGCTCAGTGCAGTCATTAGAGCTTCGTGACTCGGTGCAGCAACACGGCAATTATAGAACACAAAGTGTCTCTTTGCTCTCACGTTGTTCGACGCGTGATCAGTCTGTTTCGCTCTCCTGTTCTTTTTCTCCAATGACGTCACTTGTCAACTGCGACGCTGTTGACCTTTGCTGATCAATGGCTGGTGGTTCCAAGGTTTTTGGCTGAGTGGGTGGGTGGGTGATTGCGGGATTTAACAAGCAGAGATGTTGACTGAAGGGGGGGGGGGGGGGGGGGGGGGGGGGGGAAGGGTGGGGGGGAGGCATGGGGGGGGGGGATCAGAGGAGGCGTGGCATGAACAGACTGATCGTTCGGTGTGGATGAGATGTGGTTGACTGGTAATTTATTTGCTTGCTCGATGGATAAAACATCAGAGAGAGAGTCGATACGAACAGAATTTTAGCAGTATTTGACCTTGGACGTGAAAATCATTGATGTCGGTCAAAACCACACAAACAGTATCTTCCATTTTCCAGAGTAATAACAATTTTCCCGAGTAGTAATCATGTGTAAAGAAACCAGCCACCCATTTAGAGACTTAAACACAGGAATGCACGAGGGCAACATTTGAACAACCACGACATTCTTCTGTCAAGACCTTGACCTTGCCATCTGAAGTGACTTCTGACAAAGAATAAGTACAATGTTATCATTGAGAAAGGGACACAATACCTACACGTTTACCAGATCCCCGACATATTAAATAAACTTAGCGCACCTAATAAGAGCGTAATTATTTCAATTTCAAAATCAAGAGGAATTTTAAATTCCACCCCAAATCCTAAGATGCTAGCGTATAGATCCTCAATCAAATGCTATATGACCTAAGTTATTCCACATGGTGACGAAAAAAAAAAGAGTGAAAGAAAGAAAGAAAATGTATTTGATTTTGTTTACACTCACTTCCGAACAGTTTATCATCTTTGCCACGTACCTAGTTTTGAACTTAAAGCCTCAAAATTAATCGCAAAGATACCGATCACGTGACCGCCGGCCATGTGACAGACAACAGGTGTGTGTGTGTGTGTGTGTGTGTGTGTGTGTGTGTGTGTGTGTTTTGGGGGTGGTGGTGTCTCTTACAAATCTATCCTTTTCTTTCATTACAAACATTGTGCAGTTCGGAACTGTGTTGTCAACAATGGATGCTTTTTTCATTTGTTTCCCAGTCTGTCGTTCTTCTCTGCGTACGCAGGCTGATACTCCTGCAGACACTCCCTATATGGACAGGCAAGTATTAATCCCGTCTACCCAACAAAGAGAGTGGAGTTTTGTATGACCATTTTTTTTTTTTTTATCCCGCCATTAAGGCAGCCAGACTCCATATACGGGGAAGGTGCATGCTATGTGTAACGTGTCATCCATACCAACGGCCAAACTGGCCTTCTCTGTCGAAAGTTGGTGATGGGATTTTACGTGTGTGCAGATGTTATGCGTGCGTTCACACACGGATCCTCGGTTTATAGTCTCGTTCGAAGGACTGTGTATGGGAAATGGAGTCAGAACCAATGTTAACTCCTAGGAAAAATCCCCCTGCTCCGAAACGGCCTGGCGGAGATTAGAACCCGCAACCCTTGGATTACGAGTCCGGCGCTCTACCAACTGAGCTATTCCGCCCCCCCCCCCCCCCCCCCCCCCCTCTGGACAATTACACAGACAAGAAACGCCCCCCGAACCCCACCCCGTTACATCTGCCCCCGTCTGGACAATTACACAGACAAGAAAACGCCCCCCCATACCCCACCTAAAGTGACGTTACATCTGCACCACCGCGCACCCCTATCTGCAAGGAGTGAACTACCCCCATCCCCCACCTAAAGTGACGTTACATCTGGCTCACCGCGCACCCCTATCTGCAAGGAATGAACTAGTCCATCCCCCACCTAAAGTGACGTTACATCTGCACTACCGCGCACCCCTGTCCCCTGCAAGGAGTGAACTACACCAGGCTTCAAAAAACAAGAAGGAAAGGGAATGAGAAATCCGTATGTTTGCAACAAAGAATCACCCTGTCTGGTGTTCAGGAGGGATATTTCAGAGATTAGAACAAATATGATGGGTCATACTCACGCGTCCTTGACGGTTGGCTGAGTGTATAAAGAACGTGGATAGTCTCAGAAAGAGAGGCATGAAAGGAACTGATAAAACTCTGTACATTGGCGACAAGAGCATCATCTTGTAAGGTGTTTATAGAATATTTCTCTCTCTTTATCTGTGTGTGTGTGTGTGTGTGTGAGAGTGAGTGAGTGAGAGAGAGAGAGAGAGAGAGAGAGAGAGAGAGAGAGAGTGTGTGTGTGTATATACGCGCGTGTGTGTGTGTGTGTGTGTGTGTGTCCGAGTATGCGTCTGCCTCTGTGTGTGTGAGTGTGTGTGTGTGTGTGTGTGTGTGTTGTGTTGTTTGTTTGTTTGTTTTTTGGGTGGGATGCTTGAAACGTATTTCGTGACACCTGGATTTCTCCGGAACACAAGATGCAGGCTAAAAATAACACAGATAACCCATTACCTTGTCCCGACACGAAGTCCAGAGGAAAAGTGACGTGTGAAGGCCTTCATAGCAAAACAAAACACACCCAAAGAAAAAGAAAAGACCCCCCCCCCCCTCCCGACACACACACACACGCGCGCGCGCGCGCGCGTTTCGTGATTTTATTTTTTTTTCTAGAATTCTGGAATTCCGCGGTAGTGTAGCATACATAAGCCCCTGCCGTAAAGACAAGTACTCTTTCTTTTGTGCGACGCAGAAGCCATTGTACACCCGTTATTACTCGCTTTGGTGATAATGTTAAGCAAAAAATGAAAAGAAAAGAAAAAGGGGGTGGGGGAGGGGATATAATCTAAATTAGCTGTTTGTCAATTACTTCCTGCGACGTGATGTTGGTATACACATGACAGCCAACAAGTCAAGGCTATAACTCTGGGGCATCCTGAATTTCTTGTTTTAGAACACGAATTCATTACGATCTGAGAAACATTTAAATTAGGCTATATTTTCTTCCCCCTGGAGGGGGGTAGGAAATGCACAGTACGTCCGTGTGTGTGTGTGTGTGTGTGTGTGTGTGTGTGTGTGTGTGTCTGTCTGTCTGTCTGTCTGTCTGTGTCTGTGCGTGTGTCCTCCCTATCCTAATCAAATTGGAAAGTCACGTCTCTGCACTCCATCGACAAACCAGACTGTCACACCACAGCGATATTTTCCAGTTCTTGTGACGGGAAGAAATTCGTTATTCGTCAGGTTCCCTTCCCCCTCATTTACATTCTACCCCAATGACAACAGGTTGTACAGGTGCTGCAATAATCGTCAGGTTCCCTTCCCCCTCGTTTACATTCTACCCCACGACAACAGGTTGTACAGGTGCTGCAATAATCGTCAGGTTCCCTTCCCCCTCGTTTACATTCTACCCCAATGACAACAGGTTGTACAGGTGCTGCAATAATCGTCAGGTTCCCTTCCCCCTCGTTTACATTCTACCCCACGACAACAGGTTGTACAGGTGCTGCAATAATCGTCAGGTTCCCTTCCCCCTCGTTTACATTCTACCCCACGACAACAGGTTGTACAGGTGCTGCAATAATCGTGAGGTTCCCTTCCCCCTTTTTTACATTTTTACCCCATGACGTTTAACATTCCCCCTTTTTTTACATTCTACCCCACGACAACAGGTTGTACAGGTGCTGCAGTAACAGCTTTGGCCGTCGGGGATCTAGCCTGTCCTCTGTCCTCAGTCATAGGCAACTAGGTAGAGGGTTGTCACCAGAGACGCGTTTTACAGAGGCAAGACGCTGGGATTTTTTGCGAGTTTGGCGAGTGGCAATTTCATGCGCACACTCTAGCAAGGCGAGGAACGGGCAAGAAATCACTAGCACATCTCAGGGCTCTCCAGCGTGTGAGAGAAAAATGGCCGACAGCTGTAACGTTCTTTTGTCTGGCGGAGGGTAAATATTAGCGTCCTGCGGTCGGTGCGTGAAACGATCGGAACGCTATTCCTCCAACAGCCAGAACAGCGTGAAGAAGTGGACATAACGTTAATTTGAATTTTGTCCAGCGCTCGGGTTTTTTTTTTTTTTTTTTCCCCCTCCCCCTCTCTCTCTTTCGATTTGCTCGCCGCAAACACAGGGCAGCCACTCGCATGTCCTTGCGACTAGGAAACTCGCCTCAGGTCTTTTTTTTTTTTTTTTTTTTTTTTTAACGTTGCCAATCGTGTGGTTCCCCAGTCTGCCTTTGATCGTCGATCTGTTGCTGAGCTGTGCAGGGTGATCTGAGGTGTACAGTTCATGGGACGAAAGAATTGCCAAATATTCAGAATACAGTAAGTTTAAATAGCACGACTTGCGATCTTCGCCCAGGTCTCACCACCCAATCTGTTTGTCAGGTGTTAACAAATCAATTAATGCACCGTAAGGGAAAATCGTTTGAAAAAATGTGATTTACATCCTTTCTTCCCACGTTACACGATACACGATATTTTATCTGTCCTCATAGAATACAAGGAAAATTCGTCTATTTGTCATGTATCATCAAAGCAGTCAAAGCACTGTATAGTGGGGAAAAAAATAGCGAAACTGTGTTTCATTTTAATGCCTTTCCACTCGATCTTTCAAAACTTCGACGAGGTTGTGTTATCCCATCCTTAGCAGGAAAGCTGAAGTTTTTCTTATCCCCCGGACACATGCATACCACTGCTACTATTGCTACCACTACTCACCACACCACACCACATTACAACACACACGTGCGCGCGCGCGCGCGCACTCAAGCACACACGCATGCGTGCATGTGCTAAAATACATTCCCACTACTACTACTACTACTACTACTACTACTGATGTTGTTCCTGTGGCTGCTGTTGCTGCTGCTACTGCTGT
>JADBJO010000433.1:265000-270000 GCA_016801955.1 Conus betulinus | reverse complement strand
GGACCAGGAAAGCAACGTCTGCTCATATGACGAAGCAGAGACATGGCCATGACCCCAATTAATGCTGATTCATGCACCAAATCACCTAGCGGAGTAAAGAACCGCAGCAGAGGCAGAAGCAGTTGTTTCGCTCGTTTATTGATTCGGGTATTCATCCATTTACTTCTTTGTTTGTTCATGTATGTATTTGTCCATTTGATTATGCAGTTTTTCATTTTTTTTTTTTATTCATTTATTCATAGAGTGGCAGAATCTCTAGCTACGTGCATAAACATTCCACACATTTCTGTCGAGAACGACCTCCCGACATTTAAAAAACGTGAGAAACGTTTCTTCGTTTCTCAGGTTGTAGTGTGAGGTTCACCAAGGCCCATAATTTGGTGTGTGTGACTTTTCTGTAATCCCATCATTAAAATAACAGCCCGGATATGCCCTCTGGCGGTCGGCCGGGTTACACAGTGTGAGAACCGAATCTTTGAGGTAGCGACACTGTCTTCGCGGATGATGTCTGAAAATCGAGCACTACGGTGCATGTTCTGTTTTGTTCTTTTGTCTTGTTTTGCTACGTGTGTTCGTTTGTTGTTTTGTTCCCTTTTATTGTTGTTGTTGTTGATGTATTCATTCACCCCGCAGGACCCTGCGTTATTCATACTGAAGGGAAGGTTGGTTTACCTACGCCATGACTCCTGATATTCTTCTGTCCTCGCCTTGCTCTTTCTCTGTCTGTCTGTCTGTCTGTCTGTTTGTCTGTCTGTCTCTCTCTCTGTGTCTCTCTCTCTCTCTCTCTCTCTCTCTCTCTCTCTCTGTCTGTCTGTCTGTCTGTCTGTCTCTCTCTCTCTCCCTCTCTGTCTGGCTGTCTGTCTCTCTCTGTCTGTCTGTCTGTCTGTCTCTCTCTCTCTCTCTCTGTCTGTCTGTCTGTCTGTCTGTCTCTCTCTCTGTCTGTCTGTCTCTCTCTCTCTCTCTCTTTCTCTCTCTCTCTCTCTCTCTCTCTCTCTCCTGTCTGCTGTCTGTCTGTCTGTCTGTCTGTCTGTCTCTCTGTCTCTGTGTCTGTGTCTGTGTCTCTGTCTGTCTGTCTGTCTGTCTGTCTGTCTGTCTGTCTGTCTCTCTCTCTCTCTCTCTCTCTCTCTCTCTCTCTCTCTCTCTCTCTCTCTCTCTCTCTCTCTCTCGTAGTCTGGATTCGAACCTACACCCCAAGGAAGATATAGCGGTTCGACGTCAAGTCACCTTGATATGGACGTCTTCACCTCTGACCTCATTGGATACCTGTTGTCAGTTGGGAAATTGACCCCTGACCTCTTGGATACTTGTTGTAAGTTGGGAATTGGCCTCTGACCTCGTTGGACACCTGTTGTAAGTTGGGAAATTGAAGCCTCGCCTCTAACCTCACTGGATACCTATTGTAAGTCGGGAAATTAAAACCTCGTGAAGTACACTTTTGTTGTGCCCCGACCAAATTTAGCTAGAACTCCTCTAAGCTGCTTCGGTCCGTCTCATAGTATACCTGTTGGGAAATTGTTCTGACCTCTTGGATACTTTGGTCCCTTTTCACCTCAGAAATCGAGAGCTGTTTCCGTGAGATCATGAGCTAATGCGCATACAAACTCAACATCTACGGCGAAGACTTTGGCGTAGAAGACAGATTCCTTCAAGCTGCTTCTTGACCTTGTAGATGTACCCTTCTCCCTATCATACTTTGTTATGGCTCTGTGAGTTCAGTCAGAATCATTTGATTTAATAAACATTAAGTGGAATACGTCATCCAGTTTCGTACCAGACTAGCTGAAGGTTTCTGGGTGCGTTGCTCCCCCCCCCCCCCCCCCCCCCCCCCCCCCCCCCCCCCTCCCTTTCTGTATTACGAGTCCCGTGCACACTGTCATCCATTCTTTTCAGTAAATCCCCATCCTGTGTTAAGGATGTCACAGCTGTTTCAGACGATCATTTTGCCGCCTCTGCCGTGGAGAGTGTTATCGCCGAAGTTTCTGCTGCTGACGTGGTCATCTCTCTGATAGTATCGATGGCATGTATCATCATCTCTCTGTGCGCTTGGGGATCAGACAGTCCAACTGCTATGTGCGCTCCTTTGGGTTAGCGCTGCTTTGCATGAATTCAGATGAGTTTTCACTGTCCGTTTGCCCTTGCAGAGTGGACACACAGATTCACCCGAATTCCTCCATTTGAGGAGTTTGTATTCGGGGGCGTGAGGTCATGTACAAATCTCAGCAAGAAGTTTGATAAATAAGATGGGTCATACGCCAAATTTCATTCCAAAATGACACTTTATCGGAGTGTGATTTTCCTTGCTGTCGGCAACCCCTGTTGACCTGTTGAACTGTCTTCTGGTTATTTCGGCATTTTTTTTTTCTTTATTTGTCCTGTGTCACCATTGCCTCCCTTTTCTTTTCCCTTCGCCTTTGATCACCACTTTAATACCAGATTTACCATACTGGCAAATGTAGGTAAAGTTTGGACCGATTCAGTGAAACATCTGTAGAAACCTAATGTTCCTTGATAAATACCTTTCTGACGTTTTGCATACAGTAAACTGTAGATTGAGATTACTCATTTTCAAAGACTGTCCCAAATCTTTACTATGTTCACACTCTCATTCAGCTTTCATGTATTGAGTAAGATATTATGATACAATACACCGTCTTTTTCCATAACAACAACAACAACAACAACAACAAAACAACAAAATATTCAATGGTCTTCTGACCATTAAGGTTTAAGTAAGTATTCTCAGACAACTTGCAAATGCATTCATACGGTCGAAGTCTACAGCGTCCCTCATACTGTCAAAATATACAGCGTCATCTTATACGGACAATATATACAGAGTCACCTTCATACGGTCAAAGAATAAAGTCATGTTCATATGGACAATGTAAACAGAGTCACATTCATACGATCAAAGTATACAGAATTAAACAGCTCTTGACGAGCAAAGCCGATTAGAACGTTTCGTAAGGGGAGTGTTGTCAGTGCAAATACAGTTATTGTGTACATACTAAAACGGGCAGGTGATTTGACAGGGCTTTGAGGAAAGCTATTTAAAGTATGTCTCGCGATGAATGAGCTGTTGGAGATGCCCACTCTGGGATCTGAATAGATCCCAGAGTGATTACAAGAAAGCTTATGATCCAAAGATCGCCTTGCAGTCTGACATCATCTTCAAGGAATTTCATGGCCATACGGTAAGGCTGCACGGTGTTGAATGCGAATTCATTTGAATGTAGGCAAAGGATTATTCGTGCTGTTTGCCATTTGAGAATAAGTCTTTCAGATTATTTCACAACGATAGATGTCAGAGCTACGTGGTGGTAGTCGTTCGGTACATTCTCTTTGTCGTTGTTGTTTGACAGTCCTGTGATAAGTTTTTCATTACTTCGTCTTTTAATTTTCAGCAGGAAAGTCATTAATTAAAAGTATCTGGTAAAATGGAGTGGTGGTGTTCAAAACAATAAATTTTCTGGAGAATGTTTCACATCACCAGGACCTGTACATTCGCTGCCATTGCCAAGAGCCATACATCACAGATGTATTGCACACTCAGACTTAACAGCATCATCACACGCACTTGTCACCCCAAACGACTCATTGCATCATACTTGCGCATTCACGCACCACTGTGCTGACTTTCGCCATGTAAAATGAAGCGCTGATCCGAAACTGTAACCAAAAAAAAAAAAAAAAAAAATCGCGGAGTGTACGCTACTGTGGCTACTCCTCGTGAAAACCCCACAGGGACGTTTAGGCATTTGCATGTCTATTCGTTGATCTGGTTTCATCGATACTACTGTGCTAGTGCTGATGTTGTATCACGGTCGAGGCCAGGGGAGTTTTGGTGCATGCATGAACAGCACGCATCAGAAGTTGTGTTTGTCATGGAAGCTTTCGTGTATCCTTCGCTCAGTCTCGTTTTCCCTTTGTGTACCTTTCAAGGAATCGTCATAGAAATCTCCTTGGTTCTTGACTGATTCTGCTGTTGCCACTGCCTGGCTACAGTGAACATGACTGTGTCAGCCACTTTTCCTTTTCGCACAGCCAGTAGTGTCTGTTCTCAGTGATACATAATGCAAGAGAACAAAAATCCGAATCGCACGTCGTTAGCCTAAACGCTACTGCGCAGTTTAACTTTAATGCGGACCAAATTTGCCACCGGCATCATTATTTTAGCAGGAACTACGGTAATCTGCAACGCTTAATGGACGAGACTTTATGTCCGAAAGAAATCAATAATGGATGAGGTCAGATGTCTGGCGCTGCTCATTAAAAGTATCTAAATAGTTGATACATCTCCCATGCTTCCTATGGCTGTGCTCTTTTATACTGTATGTTCGCTAATAAGGCGAGTACATTGAACGAGCACTGGACGTGTGTGGCGCCATATATGGTAAAGCTGTTCCTAACCGGAAAGTTTGTGGTGGGCAAAGGTCATAGACTTATGACAGATCCTTGTTAATTTCCGATTTAACCTATTTCGAACTGCCCTTTGTGTTGTCACACACTCCGTTTGTTTCTAAACTCAGCGCGAGCCCTTTCTAGAAATTCATGGGAGGCGGCGTGTCTTTGTTCACTGATGAAACAGCTCGCATGAGTGAAGGAACCGTTCAGAATTTTTACCTGTCCAGTTAATTACGGCCCAATAATAAAAATGAGAAACCGTATGTGGAGTTGCATGTTGAATACACGACAAGGGGAAAGTCGGTCAAGTCACCGCCAGAGATCGCTACCGGCTTTCACTCTGCTGTCCTGTTTTATAAGTGTTGCGTGGACCGTTAAAATCATTTGTAACTATCTCGTTAACCATACATTTTATCTATCATTCGTTTCACTCCAAAACACCGTAAACTTCTTCCTTCTTTGACAGCAGGTGCATGCAATCTTTTTCGTTGTTTTAACTATATCGGGGGAGGGAGCAGGGAAGAGGGAGAGGAGGGGGGGAGGGGGGGGCTGGCGGCAAGTTTTGGTGCAGTAGCTATTCTGACGATCAATCTCGA
>JADBJO010000433.1:257500-260000 GCA_016801955.1 Conus betulinus | reverse complement strand
AATGGTCCGTTTAAACATCTACGGCTACGCTGAAAATATTTTCTTTCGGAGGTGGTCGTGCCACGGGTGTCTTGTTAGAACCCTTGGAAGCTAACCCTTTGAAAGTGAAGCCTTTCAGCAGGTCACCTGTGTTTAGAGTTTATGATTCTCTCTCTCTCTCTCTCTCTCTCCTCTCTCTCTCTCTCTCTCTCTCCTCTCTCTCTCTCTCTCTCGTGTTGCTTAAGAGGACGTCTTTCAAGTTCTGGGTCGAATGCCAACAGTACAGTAGCTCTACGTAGCTGTGTAAGTGACGAAGACACAGGGGTAGAGATCCACGTAAGAACAGTTCAGCAGTTTGCAAGAATGTTAAGCACTAACCCCCACACTCAACCGAATCTTTCCAGACACCTTTTTTCTGGATTTTGTATTTTTATTTTTAAACCAGAGCGATCATTGAATGTATTATGCACTCATTTGTGTTCAACAATCATACGTAGGTGCGCTTACTAGATGTTAGTACCGTTTTTATCTGTTTGTTCATTTGATTTTTTTTTTCTCTATATTTACATGTGATCTGTGCTATCGGTCATCCCACTGACCGAGATTGTTTCGTCTGTTTGGCCTAAACACACACACACACACACACACACACACACACACACACACACACACACACACACACACACACACACACACACACACACACACACACACACACACACACACACACACACACGTGCGTATGTGTGTGTGTGTGTGTTGTTTGGGGGGGGGGGGGTGCGTGCGTACTTGCGTGCGTGCGTGTGCGTGCGTGTGTGTGTGTGGGGTGTGTGGGTGTGGTGGTGTGCGTGTGTGTGTATGTGCGTGTGTGTGTGTACGTGCGTGTGTGTGTGTGTATGTATGTGTGTGTGTGTGTGTGTGTGTGTGTGTGTGTGTGTGTGTGTGTGTGTGTGTGTGTGTGTGTGTGTGTGTGCATGTGTGTGTGTGTGTGTGTGTGTGTGTGTGTGTGTGTGTGTGTGTGTGTGCGCACGCACGCGCCGTAAGCAGAGTGGACGCCGTCAGTTTCGTTTTTCCTTTTCTGCGCCCAACTGACCGACCTTTTTCGAAGCGTTTTCATGCAGATGTGTACAGTTCAGATCATGGACCCCAAGTGTTACACATGCACTAAAGAAAAAAAGAAGAAGAAAAAAAATGAAGTGCGCGGTATGATCGTGTTTTTCCTTTACTGATGTGATCTTTGAATTCCTATTAAAAAAAAAAAAAAAAAAAAAAAGAAAAAATCCATCGACTTAAACGAGATGAGTCTTGACGTGTTCCTTCGTGGTCGGCTGGGCTGGAAGGAACATCAATTGAATGAAATCGCAAGACTTTGAATTATTTCACCTTAAGTTGACAGAACTACAGGATTGATATCCTGACTTGGAGAGGCTTTCAAACTGTGACACAGTTATCATTTCCGCATAGAACATGGCGTCCTTTCACGTGACAAAAAACCAAAAAAGGTACATACAGATAGTAAAGCATGATTATTTTCAGTCACAGTGTATTAAGTTACTGTGATTCTTTAGGATTTTTTTTTTCTCAAAAGCATTGCTTCGTACATATAAACAAGAAATGCATACCGTTATATGTGTAACAAGTCAGGGTTACGATTTTTGTTCTCACTGAAAAATGCGGCCAAAAAAAAAAAAAAAAAAAATTAAAGGTTCTTCAGCTACCTGAAGGGCAACTTTATGCTGCTAGATAAACCAGTTCTGGAAAGCTAAATTCAGCTAGGTAAGTAGTGTTTCACATACATCAGAGTTTCTCTGAGAGTAAGGAAACACAAAACCCATTAAAAAAATATCCTATATCTACGCCAGTATAATACATTACTTATTTCATTGGTCTGTTACATTGGTAATGTTGTGTGTATATATTAACTCGGTGTTTTTTTTTTAATGCTGCTTATGTATTTATTTGACTCATCTTCGTAAACTTTGTCCCTTTTTCTGGTATTTTCAAAGACAAATTCGTCAACTGGCACAAAAGGGATCGATATGCATAATCTGCTGAATCCATAAGAATTGATGAATCAAAATAACTAGCAACCGTGCCACGGTGGTTAGCGTCGTGTTTTGCAGGCTCTGAGGTCGTGGGTTCGATTCCCATCAAGGGTATTTATTCGTGACAATTTTTAGCCACGACCAGCTCCTACCCGGGCCTGAGTTAAGTGTAGGCCCAAACAGGGAGACTGGAGCCACACAAGTGGACTTTGATCCACATCATGGATGGGTCACTGAGAGTGTTGATTAAAAGTTCTAGGCCAACACTGTAAGTGTCTGTATCTCTCGGGCCTGATTAACGCCAGGATGCATTATTAAAGGAGGTATAGAATACAATCCGGTCATTTGGTCTCAGGCCGCTATGAAACTCCCACAGCATCGTCTTCATTATCCTCGACGATCGGCATGAAAAAGTCTTGTGAATTCTGTGGCTCTTTATGCCTGTCTTTCTTTTTGATTTCCTTTCCACGTTTACA
>JADBJO010000433.1:245000-250000 GCA_016801955.1 Conus betulinus | reverse complement strand
GCGCGCGCGTGAGCACACACAGACGCGCGTTTTTTGTATGTGTGTGTAAACATATGTGTCGGGATAGGAGTTTTTCGAAATACAGTTAGCTTTCTCCCGATTGATGGTCCCATCGGTGCTGTGTGTATACCTACTGACAATGGTCAAAGGCATGCCAATCGCGCACGCTTGACTGATTTCCTTCACCCATCAAAAGCGCTTCCAGTCTCGGACGCGGTCAGGCTGTCTCACTTCGAGGTGGGGTATAACCTGCCAGGTATAATGGGCCAGGTAAAACCAGCCAGTATCTTTTAAAAAAAGATCGTCCATGGTGTGGTACGATTTTCACCCAGTACCTGTCGGACAGGAAGGCTATTCATGCTATGGTCTTAACTTTTAGTCAGTAGTTCACAGGGATATGTCACAGTCGTCATTTTTAGTCAGTTATTCACGTGATATGTTGTAGTCTTGACTTTTTAGTCAGTGTCTCATAGGATATTTTCAGTCTTAACATTAAGTAAGTGTCGCACAGGATATGGTGTGTTCGCAACTTTTTATCAGTATCTCAAAGGATGTGTTGTAGTCTTAACTTTTTAGTCAGTATCTCATAGGACATGTTGCAGTCTTAACTTGTAGTTAGCTTCTTGTAGTATATATTCATAATTATAGTTTTAAGGTTTAGTCAGTATTTTATAGGATATAATTTAGTCTTAACTTTAAGTTAGTATGCGACAGGATATGTTATGGTCGTAACTTTTAGTAAGCGCATCATGGGATATGTTATAGCCTAAAATTTTTGGTCAGTATCTCATAGGAAATGTTGCAGTCTTACCTTTTAGTCAGAAGCTCATAAGAAATGTTGTAGTCACAACTTTTAGTCATTACTCATAGGATATTACATAGTTCATTTTTTTTACTCAGTATCCCGAAGGATATGCTGTGCTCTAAACTATTAGTCAGTTATCTCATAGGACGTGTTGTGGTTTTAACCCTGGGTCAACTAATCTCAGGCAGAAAATCAGTTTGTCTGGTCGTGGTTTGATTCTTTACTTAACAACTCTCATGTTCAGAAGGCGGTTCATGCCTTCAATGTTAAGTAGGTTACTCAAGGTCTGACCAGCGCGCTGGGCTAATGCGTAGTCAGACATCTGCCAAGTCGTAGCCACGAGACCCTTTCTTCTTCATTTCTGTCATCTTAGTTATTAATTCATTTATCTATCAGCTTAAAATCATGCGCAGTGTGGTCTCAAAACTTGGCGGGTGTGGTGTAGCGTATATGGACTAGTCCGCACGCACTGATGCCTCCTTGGTGAAACTGAAACTGAAAAAGTGTTTTCTCATATAGAAAGATAATGGGGATCATGCCGCTGTGTGCACAGGACTATGTTCCCCCAAGATCTATCAGATGCCTCGGCTCTATCTTTCCCCAAGGCCCATGCGGCCCCCTGGTCTACGTTCGCCATATGATGCCCCATGTTTGTTTTTTTCCACCAGGTCTGTATGTCCCCTACGTCTGTCTTTCCCACCCCAGGTCTATGTGTTTCTCAGAACTATTGTCCACCTAGGTCTGTTTGTCCCCCGGACCATGTTCCTCCCTGGAACTGTATGTCCTCCACGTTTAGCTTCTTCCTAGGTCTGTATATTTCCCCATCTCTCCTCCCCTCCCCCCGACACCCAAGTATAGTAGTCCCTTACGTCTGTCTTCCTCAGCATCCTATGTCCCCTAGGTCTATGTTCTAGTCAGGTCCGTTTGTCCCCAGGTGCATGTTCCCCCGGGTTTGTATCTCCCACAGCACCCCCCCCCCCCCCCCTTTCCCTCATCCCCGCCTTCTTCTCAGATGTATATGTCCCTCAGGTACATGTGTCCTCCGGGTCTGTACCCCCCCCCCCCCCCCCATCCCTCCCCCACGCCAGCCTTCTTCCCAGATGTATATGTCCCTCAGGTACATGTTTCCTCCGGGTCTGTATCCCCCCCCCCCCCCCATTCCTACCCCACGCTAGCCTTCTTCCCAGATGTATATGTCCCTCGGGTACATGTTTCCTCCAGGTCTGTATCCCCCCCCCCCCCCCTCCCTCCCCCCACGCCAGCCTTCTTCCCAGATGTATATGTCCCTCAGGTACATGTTTCCCCCGGGATGTATAAATTTCCCTAGTCTATGTTTCCCCAGCTTCTCTCTCTTTCTGTCTCTCTGTCTGCCTCAACCAGTTTTCAGCCTCTCCCTTTCTCCACTCCTCCCCCTCCCCCTCCCCGTTCCATCCCCGTCTTTCGCTTTCGCACGCAAATGCACGCGCAAGCACGGTTCTCTCCCCTTCCTTCGTCTAGAACTCTGAGGTTCATCTCATTTTCTTTCTTTTTATGAGATCGCTTTTTAACCCATTATTAAGGTAGCCATATTCTGTCCTCGTGCGTGCGTGTGTCTGTGTGCGTTTGTTTCTGTATCCGTGTTGCTCGAGTGAGAGAGAGAGTGTGTATGTGTGCGTGCATGCGCGCGTGCGTGCGTGCGCGCTGTGTGTGTATGTGTGTGTGCGTGTGTGTGTGCATGTGTGTGCGTACTTGCGCGCACGCGCGCGCGCGTGCGTGTGTATGTGTGTGTGTGTGTGTGTGTGTGTGTGCGCGTGCGTGCGTGTGTGTGTGTGTGTGTGTGTGTGTGTGTGTGTGTGTGTGTGTGTGTGTGTGTGTGATCGATCCCGCTAACACACGATGACCCACTCTTGTACAACGAATAGGAGGAACAGTACTTCAGTTTCGTGTTAGGGGTTTCTTTTGTCTCTTATTCTGTTTTTAATGTAAGCGTTTGCATACAGGCTTTCGCTCTAAAGTTTCTTTCCAAGGACTGAGACGGGGTGGAGGTCTGCAGTGACATCGAATCCAAAGAGAACACCTCTAACCTGTCTGTCTCGAACGGGAACTGACCCTAACAATATTGGATCGAGAGATCAATACTTTTACTGCCACGTTAACCTGGCGTTTTTTTTCGGCATGGTTAACTCGGAACGTTCCGATGTTTGTTTTGAAGCCGATCTTTAGAGACCAGGTTTTACGAGTCAAAACGGTCTACATTGTAACCGTTGTCTGTGTTGTAGGATTATCGGCATTTGAAGAAGACAAACAAACGATTTCGTACGTTTGTTCGAAGGTACCACCTTCATGAAAGATGTTACACGGGCATGTTATGATGTGTCGCGCGGGCAGTCAGTCAGCTGAAGTGACATGCTGCTTTTGACAAATGTAGATGTCCCGTTTTTTTCTCTAAAATACATGCGTGCTCATGGTCTTAGAACGTTTTCTTATTCTAAACGTTTGAATTTTGTTTTGTTTTTAAAAGTTTAGTGTCTGTGAGGAGTTGAAGTGAGGGAATAAAAGTGGTGTTGCCCGACCGCTGAAAAGAGCGGAGGAAACTGCATTGTCCTTTCTTTGGTCAATCCGTTTGGCGGCTTCTCTAGGCCTACTGCAAGTTGTTTCTATATCGTCATATAAAACCATTCTCATCGTACATACATCCGCCCTTGACTTAACTAAAGCCTAAGCGCTTGCAAGCTTTCTGAGGAAGAGAGAGGAAGGGGTATGACATAGATGAAAATCAACAAAATCTGGAAACGAATCATGAAGTAGAATGAGAACGTAGTGATAACAGTGTGGCAGTAGGTATGGCAAGTAAAATAATTTTTAAAACAACAACAACAACAAAAAAAAAACGACGGAGATACAGCGCCAGTAGACATGAAGGTAGGTCAAGCACTCACATCAACACCACATGCGGACATCACATGTGCGCCCTCCTCCCTCCCTCTGCCCCCCTCCCCCCCCCCCCCCCCCACCCCCACCACCACAATACTGCTTCCCCCCCCCCCCCCCCCCCTCCCCCCCCCCCCCCCCCCCCCCCCCCCACATTTATCCAGCCACCACAATACTGCTTCTTCCCCCCCCACCCGCCGTAGATCCCCCCTTCGCGCGCGCGCGCGCGCACACACACACACACACACATGCATACTCTCTCACACACACACACACATGCATACTCACACACACACACACACACACACACACACACACACACACACACACACACACACACACACACCACACACACACACACACACACACACACACACACACACACACACACACACACACATGCACACACACACACACACACACACACACACACACACACACACACACACACACACACACACCCCAAGCTGAGAAGCCCAGAAGACGTATGAAAGGATCGTTTCACATTAGAAATAGCAGTGTTTCTAAACTACATTTGAAAGATTTCAAAGAACAAGTATGACTTGGAGAGAAGTGCAGTTTGCTGCTAACAACAGGTGGAGGACCTGGAAAGGACAAGAAGCGCTGGCCACAAGTGCCTGTTCCGTTTGTTTGACAGTGTAGTCCCCAACTGTAATATCGCTGCTGTATGTTTGTTAGTTTTGTTTATTCTGTTGTCCACGCGTGCGCGTGTCAGCTTCACCTTGGCGTATATGAGTGAGATAACTGCCTTTTTCGGACCAGTGCGTGTGTTTGTTCTGTGTATCTCCTGTCAATGTTGGCAGGAATCACAAAAAAGGGTGATTGCCTGCTTTGGTGAAGTTTATATACAAAATGCACGGACATCTGAAAACCTTGTAACCAATATGCAGTTGTGGATATATAGACACAATGTCAACAGGTGCGTGTGACAACATGGCCTCTGTGATAGTGGTATGGGGTTGATAGCACTACACGTTATTCTTAATGGCGGAAGGGTGGCCTGCTCAATAAAGCACTCTGGAAGCAAGATAATCCCAAGACTGCGGTTCGAGTCCACACTGGGCGGGTTTTCTTTCCCGCCAACGGTGGTCTGAACGCTAGTTTTTCGGATGTGGCAATGAACAGAAACCCTGCGTGCAGCAGGCGCTTACAGCATATTAAAGAATCTATAGCTTTAAAAGGAATTGTTTCTAGCCAAAGCTCTGTAGAAAAAAATCGTATTCCATACGCTCAAGCGAAAACATGTGCAGACAAAACAGGCGTG
>JADBJO010000433.1:237500-240000 GCA_016801955.1 Conus betulinus | reverse complement strand
ATTGTTTTTGTTGTTTTACTAGTGTTTGTGGTGTTATTATTGTTTTTGTGTTTTTTATTAGTTTTGTGGTTATTTATTGTTTTTGTTTTTTATTATTGTTTTTGTGGTGTTATTATTGTTTTTTTTTTTGTTTTTATTATTGTTTTTGTGGTGTTATTATTGTTTTTTTTTTCTGGTGTTATGCGGTTGCCAGGTTGTTCCATGGATGGAATTCAGTTGTATGTCAACCTTATACCTGTCTGGACGTTTCTACGAGTTCCTAATATCCCTTTTATTTCCCTTTCTTTCCCTCTTTAGTTGTTTTTACAATATATTTCTATGCTTGTCTTATCTTTCATTCTCTCTCTCTCTCTCTCTCTCTCTCTCTCTCTCTCTCTCTCTCTCTCTCTCTCTCTCTCTGTGTGTGCAAGATTTCAATATGAGGAGGAAAGAAAATGAGTAGAGGGTGACAGAGGATACGCACATATATGCACACGTACTGAAATAGAAAGGTAAATATACAGACAGATGGACGGACCAACGGACGGACAGATAGAAAGATAGATAGATAGATAGATAGATATAACAAACAGGGACATAGAGAGACAGAGAATTTACTTCACGCAACTCATCGTATTTTCCCCAAATACAACCACAGTCATACTGATCAAGCTGCAGTCCCAAACACCAGCAGTTTGTTGGGAGGTATCATCTTAGGGCACCTACCAGAGAATACCCCGCACTACCACAGAGTCAGTAAATCGGCAGTGTCTCTTCTGATCTGACTCACACAAAGCTCCACCTGTTTAGCTGTCGACTAACAATAGCTGTTTTGTGGTCCATTTCGCAACAAATAATCAGCTGGCACCGAACATTTTCATTTTGTGTCGTATTGAGCTGCATTGAATATACTCTTTGTTTTGTTGTGTTGTGCTGTGCTGTGCTGTGCTGTAGTGTATTGCATTGCATTGCATGTTAATGCATTGCATCGTGTTGCATTATATGCTGGGTATGGAATGGCGTGGTATGGTATGGTATGGTGTGGCATTATATTGCAATGAAGAGCATCGTGTTGCGTTGTATTGTGTCGCATTTTACTGTATTGGACTGGACTACGTTGTAGAGTATTGCACAGTATTACATCGCATTGAATTACATTTTATTGCATTGCGTTATAGTGCGTTGCTTTGTATTGTATTGTATTGCATTGCATCGTATTACATTGCATTGTACAGTGTTGTGTTGTGTTGTGTTTGTGTTGTGTGTGTGTTGTGTGTTGTCCTGTGTTGTGTTGTGTTGTGTTGTGTTGTGTTGTGTTGTGTTGTATCCCTCTATCGTCAAAACAGATTTCTCAGTGTAAAATTCGAGCGGCTCTCTCCGGGGAGGAAAATCATCACCAGTGCACGGCGCTACCTTTCAAATTGTATTCCTCTTTGATTTTATTTCGCTGTCAATGTGAAAATTTTCTATGGAATCTTGCTCGAGGTAACTCTTTTACTCTTGCGGGTGTTTTTTACCCACGCTAAATGCTCACTACACACGGGACGTGGGTCAATGCCTCTCTATCCCTTTAGGTATAGTGAACGGGAGGAGAGAAGGGGGGGGGGGAGATTTTCGAGGGATTTGAAAGATGGACCTGAGATTTTTTCCTCCCTTCCTAGTTGAGTGCTGTATCCGCTGGAACACGTTTTCACTTGGCTGAAAATTCAGTCTGAAAGTGACCGTGGGATTCGTGAGGTTCGCATCAGGATCCCGCTCAGGTCAGATTTTCTTAAATGCCCCATCCACTTTAACAATGAATTCTGGTGTCACGATCAACCAGTCGCAAGGACGTTTACAAAATTCAGCGAGGAGCATAGAAACCTGAAACATGGGGCAAAAAGGAGAACCCACACCTCCATCACATACAAAAACCATTCACAGTGGAAGTAACTGTCAATAACGGTTGGTTCCGACTGAAGGACTTCCTTTAATCATACATATTAACTTTGCTGAGGCGTCCAGGATCTGCTGTAAGATCCAGAACCACTGTCTCTGAGATCTTAACACTAAGTTTGGTTGAAATAGGTTTGGTAGTGGTTGTGTAATCTTGTACACAGAGGAATAAACAGACGAACAGACTCAGGCAAAAACACCAATTCCTTGGAGAGGTAATAAGAGAGACAGAAATCACACACACACACACACACACACACACACACACACACACACACACACACTCACACACACATACACACACACACACACACACACACGCACGCACGCTCGCACACACACGCATGCACTCACGCGCGCACGCGCACACACCTAACACACACCGAACACTGCAGTCTCCGTTTCACTTTCCGCCCCTTTAAGACAGACAAATTTCGGTGCAAACAAGATAACTATCATCATTTAAAGATAAGAAGTCGGAAGGGACAGATATGTTATTTGCTCTAACGCACTATAAATAGCAACGGTCTCTGACTGGTTGATAAAACGATCAGTATTTTCACTCTGACACATTCCTCTGGCGCAT
>JADBJO010000433.1:222500-230000 GCA_016801955.1 Conus betulinus | reverse complement strand
AGTCCGGAGCGAAGACATATCCCAAGAGATGCACTTTTTTTGTATCGCAGCTTCTTTCGCCTCTGAATCATGAACAGCTCGGAAAAGAGATGTACTGGCCAACTGCTAGCCCAGTGGTGTGTGTGTGTGTGTGTGTGTGTGTGTGTGTGTGTGTGTGTGTGTGTGTGTGTGTGTGTGTGTGTGTGTGTGTGTGTCTGTGTGCGTAGGAGGGTGGTTCCTTGTGTGTGTGTGTGTGTGTGTGTGTGTGTGTGTGTGGTGTGTGTGTGTGTGTGTGTGTGTGTGTGTGTGTGTGTGTGTGTATGTGTGTGTGTGTGTGTGTGTGTGTGTGTGTGTGTGTGTGTATGTGTGTGCGTGTGCGTGTGTGTGTGTGTGTGTGTGTGTGTTCCTTGTGTGTATGCGTGCGCGCGCGCGCGCGCGCGCGCGTGTGTGTCTTTAGGATGGGTGGTTCCTTCTGTGTGCCTGCGTGCGTGTATGTGTGGTGTGGTGGTGGTGGTGGTGGTTAAGGGGATGGCGGGGGGGGCGTTCTTGTGTGTGTGTGTGTGTGTGTGTGTGTGTGTGTGTGTGTGTGTGTGTGTGTGTGTGTGTGTGTGTGCGTGTGTACGTGCTAGCGTGCGTGCGCGCGCGCGCGTGTGTGTGTGTCTGTATTTTTTCTCTTAAAAAGAGTTCGTCAATAACATCACTATTAAACCACATCCTGATTCTGTCTTTTATATATCAACCATCGTGGGAATGAAAACATCAATAATTTGCAGAAATTCATGACGGGCGTTCAAGATGCCTAACAGCAAAACAGTTGCCGCTGTTCATCATGATCAATACTTCATGTAGTTCGCGGGATGTTCCTCACTCAATTGGACGCCGTAGGTATTCTCTGAAACCAAAAGAAGGGGTCACAAAGTAGTGAGTCTTGACTCTTAATTACAGTCGCGACAGCATGAATGAGGTTTCTGCATTTCGGCACCCGAGCTACTGACAACAAGCCTACGATCTAGACTAAGAGTTTGTGTGTAGACGATCCATCATCCGATCCTTGCCCGGCCCAATTCTGTCCTATCCCTGCCCCCCTCTCCGCTTTGTCGAACTCTGTGAGTCATGTCCCCTTTTCTGCTTGTATCTCGGTATGTCGTCCGTCTGGCCTATGTGCTAAATGCGCAGCTATCGCCACGAAATGAGAAATAAGTCTGTCCTCCCTCCTCCTGCTCCACCCCCCCCACCACCACCCCCCCCCCCCCCCCCCCCCCCCAAAAAAAAAAAAAAAAAAAAAGAAAAAAAATGCATGCGGGGAAGCCCCGTAGCCTGTAAGCATTATCGAGATAATGTTTATGGTATACATGAAGGTAATATCCTCGATCTCTGTGAACGTCTTCATTGCCGAAGGGCCCAATAAACTATCAAGGTTACCTTCTCTCGACAAGTCACGATTAAAAACTGAAGTAGCGTTGCCATATTCTCTCTCTCTCTCTCTCTCTTATGGATTTGATACACAAGCCTCTTAGCCTATAACCATGCCATTTTCGTTCAAAGTTCGTTGTTCCGTGTAGTGGGTGATAAAAACGGTAGAGTATCTCTCTCACTACGTCACGGATGTAAAAGAAATTGCCTTCGTCATTCTCTCTCTCTCTCTCTCTCTCTCTCTCTCAGTAAGGAAGTTTGTTTTTTTTTTAATGTCTTGATTGACCTAACCTCTGCGGTGAGTTGAACTATAAATAACATAAGCACGAACAAACCAAGCCTCTCAAATTGTCTTTATAGAATGCCTTAAGTAAATAAGTTGCAATGTCATATCCGCTATCCTCTCTCTCTCTCTCTCTCTCTCTCTCTCTCTCTCTCTCTCTCTCATACACACACACGCTTGCGCACACACACACACTCGCACCCTGGCACACACGCGCTTACGAGAGACCAGAGACGGATGTTGACAGTTGACGTATGATTACCATTATGTTCACCTGCATGTACACAAATGTGGTGTGGTGTGTGTGTGTGTGTGTGTGTGTGTGTGTGTGTGTGTGTTCAGTTTCTTCAATTTAACGTCCTTCCACTAAAATGTGTCAATTTATCCGGAATTAGGCAAGTACGCTTCAAACTGAGTGTAGCATAGGAGCAAGAGTACTGTAAGTAATGCTAAGTAATTAACAATCTTAGTAATGCTAAGTAATTAACAATCTAATATTAAAGGATAGAACATCAAAGGTAAATGCCCACTGGGCTGTGTAACAAACATTTACAAACTGAGGAAAGAAAAGAGTAGTCATTCAAAATCTTGGACACAGATGACGGACTGGATCCGTCAGATAAACTACAAACGCCCGACTTACGATATAATTCCCTTGCTCTTGGACAATTGATTAATAGATGTCCTACTCCGAGTGTTTCTCCACACATACATCTAATGTTTTTACAGAACTTTGTACGAAGGGAATTTAACCGCATTCTGTGCAGTAAACTTCGAATCTCCCTAGACAGAGAAGCAAGGTAATTGTTTGACGAGGCTTTTGGGTTGATTTTGCCACCAAATTTAACACACCTCTGATAATACTGAGTATCTGAGCTCATTATCAAGTCTCTGAAGCTTTCATCCGATGTTTTGTTTAGAAGAATGTTGCATTCTGTTAAATCCAAAGGAATATTAAGGGGAATTGAACCTCAACATTTCGAGCTGCCTTTCTTGCAGCCTGATCGACTCTCTCATTTGCTGAAATGCCACAATGAGAGGGGACCCAGCAAAAGAATTTGAAGACCGGATTGCTTCAAGAGCAGATCTAGAATCAGCACATACTAGTACGTGACGGACATTTAGATGAAAATAAAGAATATGATTTAAGGACATTAAGATGGCGGCTAGTTCGGCACTGAAAATCGAAAAATTTCTGCCAAGATGGTACATTTTCTCCACGTTTAAGTCAGGTATTACAAAAAGATGCTTCGACTTTAATATCTTTATCAACAGCTCTTGTGCGATCTAGGTTAACCTATGCTCAGGAAGTATTTTCAGCGCACCACAACATCTGTTGAATAAATTGCAAAGCATTGATTGCAAGGCTTACAAACTCGCTCTTGGTGTTCCCATACATACATCCAACTTAGGAACATACAATGAGATTGAGTGCTACCTCTCAGCGAGGTTCGAAAAGTAGCTGCGTCGAAGTTCGTTCTGAAGAGTTTTACACAGAAAAATTTCTGTGCAAAAGAAGTTTGTTTAAATTCTGAAAAAGATTTTGGAAAACGAGCTAGAGGAATACAATCTGATGGAGAGATATAGAGAGAGAATTATTAAAGGTATGAGTTGAGAGTCTGTCAGTTTGCACACAAAGCAAAATGTAAATTATGGTCTTAGGTTCAAACATTATTGCTCTTTTGTACCATAATTATATGTAAAATTCATACAACTTTTGTACCATGACAATATGTAAAATCTTTACAACTATTATAGTTTACACACAAAACGAAAAGCCGTTTGTTTTGCGTACGTATCCTGATTTATTGTCTGTCCACAGGCTGGTTTCTAAGCAGGTGTCCACGTTTCAATGAACAACAGATGCAAAAGGGGGGGGGGGGGGGGGGGGGGGGGGGGGGGTGGGTTGGCGGTTGGGTTGGGGGCTAGGGAGGGAGACGCCAAATCTATTAACACACATTTTCACAACAATAACTAAATGGTTAACGTATTTCACTACAGAATGTGGCAGTTTCCTCGCATTGAAGTCAAGCAACGCAATCGTGGCGTTTTTAAAGTCAGATCATGCTTTTTTTTAATTTCAACTTAGAACAGCATAGTATTCTTAGATTTTTCTGACATTATAAAAAGAAAAAGAAAGACAGAAAGAAAGCAGGAATGAAGGAAAAAAAAAAAAAGAAACAAACAAAAGGTAAAAGAAAGAAAGAAAATGTCCATGAAATCTTTGTCGTCTGTACAAAAAGAGCATATTGTGCGCAACACATTAGTATATGAATAAACCCAGATGCTTTGTATCAAACACCAAAACATTAAGTGAACGTCCATCAGTGAAAAGACACGACACACAGACAGTGCATGGTGAGCAAGAAGGTTAGATCAAATCTCCTTGCATAGTGAGTATCGGTCAATTTCAGAAGAAGAAAATGACAGTGAGATAAATTGGAAAGAAAGAGTCCCGATTGTCAGAAAAAAAAAAGTAAAGAAAACAAAAAGGAGGAAAAAAAGCCAAAGAAAATAGCGGAAAAAAATTGGAGCTTGTTGGGGAAAAAAAGTGCATTTTGAACAGGTTGTGTAGTCCCTTTTATGTACTGAATTACTTCAGCAGAACTGAACACCGCCTGGAGATTTGTAACTTTTTTCAAATACTTGAAAAACGAAGGCTTCAGTTTGGAAAAAAAAAAAAGTCCTTTATTGTAAAAAAAAAAAAAAAAAAGAAAATGACTAACTTAGTCATTCCTGTCCACTTACATCGTTTTAATGTTTGTGGAGAAATGTAATAGCTGCAAAAACAATATAATACAAGTTGGTAGTGGAAGCGGATAGCCTGTCTTGTCCACTATCTGAAGAAAGTTACGTATATTACAGTCCTTTATCATGTCAGATACACGAACAAAGCCTTTGCGAGTCCAATACTCATAAAGTAATATAGCAGGTTGATAGCTGATTTATAGGTTACTACACACACACACACACACACACACACACACACACACACACACACACACACATAGAGTAGTGTGTGTGTGTGTGTGTGTGTGTGTGTGTGTGTGTGTGTGTGTATGCGTGCGCGCGCGCGCGCATTGAGTGTGGACTCTTTAACGTAATGTTTTTTATATTGCCATCACGTTTTTATAGCCTTTGTCTTAAAAACAAAGTGTTTTCGTATGCGTTGAAAATGGTTAAACATGTTTACCTACGACGTAGGCAATTTGACAATCCATTGACACAGAATGTCTCTCAGTCGAAGGTCACCGTTCCACGCGGAAGTGTTTATTTTTAACATGTGTCCTTGGCCCTGGTCGACCTCTGTGGTCAGCTGGACTGTAAATAACATAAACAAGTACTAACTGTGCCCTCAAATTGTTTTCTCCAAAATTGCTAATAGAAAATAAGTTGCAGTGTCAACCCCCCCCCCCCCCCTCTCTCTCTCTCTCTCTCTCTCTCTCTCTAAGTCGTCATTCATTAAAAGTGTGAAGATTCTCATTATATTCAATTTCTAGGCGTGGAACTTCTAATCCGTCTCCTCCACTCTTCTCTCTTATTAGTATTACAATTCTCTTTTTTTCTTATCATTAATATTACAATTATCATTATCACTATCGCTGATATAACCATATAATCTAACTATCCTCCAGTCCCTCTCCATTCTCTCCTTCTGTCAGTATGTTTACAATTATTTCTACAATTACTATTATCATCTTTCTTTGTGAGGTTATTTTATGCATTAATATGATCACATTACCATCACTAATATTATTATTAATAGTGATAGTAGTAATATTCTCTTTACTTCTTTTTATCATCATTACTATTTCAAACCGCATTGTCTCCCCTCCCAGCAGCCTCGTTTCCGTTCCAAATCCATTTTTGCGCCCAATTTGAGGCGGTAAGTGGCCGTCTGTTCGTCCTTCGTTTCATTGCCTTGAATGTTGTTTATCTTGCATGGAGGAGACCAAATAGGTCGAAACGCGTAGTGTTTCTTTTTTTAAAATTTGTTTGTTCTTTCGTTTTACCGCGCAGTTATTCTCCGTTTTGGGTTTCTTTTTTTGTTTGTCTGTTTGTTTTGTTTCGGGGGGAGTGTTGAGGGTTGTTGTTGTTTTTTCAGTCTACGACCAGAGAGCCGACTATAGTGCCATGACCAGAGCAGTTAGTTGCGCGGTGTGTGCCGTAACTCGAAGAATGCTCGTTGCTTTCAGATATGTCGATGGGGAAAAGGGGTGTAAGCGGAGGAAGAGAGAAGAGAGAGAGGAGAGAGAGAGACGAGAGAGAGAGAGAGAGAGAGAGAGAGAGAGAGAGAGAGAGAGAGGAGACGGAGATGAGGAGACGGAGGGAGAGAGAGAGACAGAGGAAGGAGAGAGGAGGAGGAGAGAGGAGAGAGGAGAGAGAGAGAGACAGAGAGAGAGGAGAGAGGAGAGAGACAGAGGACCGGAGAGAGAGAGAGAGAGGAGAGAGACGAGAGAGAGAGGAGAGAGACAGGATTAGACCAGAGAGAGAGAGAGAGAAAGACAGACGAGAGAGAGAGACAGACAGAAAGACAGACAGACGACAGAGACACAGAGAGAGAGAGAGAGAGAGAGAGAGAGAGAGAGAGAGAGAGAGAGCAAGTGTATAAAAAGTTTTCTGGCTAAGAGCATAGATTCATACGAAAGGGGTAAAAAAATTTGAAATTTCCAGAACAACAGCTATTGTCATACCATAAAATGGAGAGACAGACAGACAGAAACACACACACACAGACAGACACCACTGACAGACAAACAAACAGAGAAAAGAAACACACTGAGACAAAAGAAAGGGGGAGGAGGAGGGGGTATGGGGGGGAAGAGACACAGAAACACCAAGACACACAAACCGCGAGAAAAAAAAAAAAAGGGGGGGGGGGGGGGGGGGGGGGGGGGTTTAAGCGCTGTTCCACACCCTACCGGTATAGCGCAGGGGCGGATAAAAGAGCGCGCAGAGCTATAGCCGGCAGGCAATCGATCTAAACAAGACTCTTCAGCCGGCTGCGGTCCGGGGGGGGTCACGCTTCTCGTGCCTGGTGCCGCGCGTGAACCCATCCCTGCTGGTCTTCCGGTATAATAGCATGCGCCGGGGCGCGTTCGGATCGATGAAAAACGTTTGTTTAAAACGATAACGGGCTTGGCAACGTGTGTCCGAGAGAGAGAGAGAGAGAGAGGAGGAGAGAGAGAGGAGAGAGAGAGAGAGAGAGAGAAACAGATAGCCAGCCACAGAGACAGACAAACAAAGATCTTCACGACGAAAGTGCGGACTAAGCTGGACACTAACGCGACAATCATCCGAAGAATATGATTACGATGGTCAAAAACGAAAATCGTCTTTATCACAATCGCTGGCTAATTCAGTCAAAATGACAACAGCTTGGCGATGACTCTGGCTATGTTTGTCAAGGACGACTGATATTGGCCAGAACGTTGGCAAGAGAGAAAAACGACGGTCAACCCAGCGACAATATGGCCACACTGATAAAGACAGTTTGGCGAGAAAATTATTATCATTGTCAAAAAACTGTTGTTCGTCTCAGCAGTGAGAGTGGCAAGTTTTACTCAAAACGGACGATCTGTCTTCGTGAGAATGTAAGCAATGTCTTTAAAACATGACTGACATTTTTTTTGGTGAAAAATACCAGCAACGTTGATCAGAAAGGACATTAGTCATCTTGGCAAAAATACTGTTGTTGTTGTTGTTGTTGTTGTTGTTGTTGTTTGCCTGATTTTTTCTGTTTGTTTTTATTTTTGGTGAAGAGGCGTGTGGAGGAGATGGGTGAGGAAGGTGTCCTGAACCCCTATAATCACTCCCCGATTGCT
>JADBJO010000433.1:210000-217500 GCA_016801955.1 Conus betulinus | reverse complement strand
GCACACGCTACATTTTGGGAATATTTGGTCTTCCAAGAGTTCAAACGTATCTTGTATATTAAACTAGAAATATGTCTAGGATATGTTTCCATTACACATTTTTCTTGAGACTTTTCAATTCGGAAACAGCTATCCAATAACGAATGTATTTCAGAGATATATCTAACTTCAAATTACTTTTGCAGCATTGTCCATTGCCCCGCGTCTGGCTAGTTTATCTGCTATTTCATCCAATAAATACCACAGTGTGAAGGGACCCAGCAGAAGACTACACATAATTCCTGTGGAAATAATGTAATTAATTAGATGCTTTATTTCAAAGATGACATCTTTCCGTGTTTTACATCCCAAACTTTCAAACTTTCTAACACTGCCTTAGAATCAACACAGAAAAAATGTTACAGAAAGAATGATTACTACTATCACAAATAAAGAGTAATGCCATAAGAATAGCATACAATTCTGCCGTAAAAAAGAGAGAATCCTTTTCCAAGGCTGTATGCTTTTTGAACTTTTAAAGCCGGAATAACAACAAAACCCGAACCTGCACTTAACTGGCAAACGGAACCATCCGTAAAAATTTTAAATGATTTGAATATTTGTTTTCTAAATTTTCTCTCACTTTAGAAGTTAAAATGTTAATGTTATCATTTTTCCGGATCAGTGTAATCTACATCAAAGATAGCTTGTCTATGTTCCCATGGAGGCACCGGGGGAACAACAGGAGCAGGTGAGAGTGAAGTGACATCAATATTGCATTTTTCAAAAGAATCTTTCGTGTAATTTCGAATGGGACAAAGATAATCTAGCTGTTGAGCTCTTTTCGGATATTCAACATTTGAATCCATCAACACTTCGTTTTCGACTGAATTAGGTACTGAAAGACTTCTTGCAATATATTTGGCCACAGCTAATCTACGTTGATGACAGTGATAGCATATCAATTTCTTTGTACACCTTCAATGTGTTTGTGTGCACTGGGACACCAAGCGCTAATTTGATAGCTTTGCTGTCTATACTTTGCAATTTTTTCAGTAGACTTTGAGGGGCTGAAAATAAAACTTCTTGTCCGTACACTAGTTTTGATCTTATTAGAGAAACAGCTAGGTGCAGGAGGGTTTTTATATCTTGAGCCCACGGAAATACAAATAATTTTCAATAAGTTTAAACGTTTCCTTGTTTTAGTTATCAAGCTTTCAATGTAAAAACGCCAGTTAAGTTTAGGGTTAAATTCACACCCAGAAATTTTATGTTTTGTGAGTACTGCAATTCAGAGCCATTCAATTTGAAGCTTGGCAAATACAGTGGATTGTCTCCATTATTGAAAAACATTAATTGTGTTTTTTTCACCTGAGAGAATAAGCCCGTTATTTTCCATAAAGTTGTTTAATTTATCTATTTCTAACTGATATATCTTCTGTATATGATTCGTAACTCTCTTGCCAGTATGCTTTCGAATATTTGTATTTATCCACATAGCAATGTCATCAGCATATTGTACTAAACTCACACTTTTGATAATATCTTTGGAAGATCATAAATAAGAATGTTAAACAACATGGGGGCTATAATAGAACCCTGTGGAATTCCGATATCAATGCTCTGAAAAGACGAGTAAAACCTTCCCTATTCTTGTACATATGGATCTCTGCGATAAAAAAACTTTTAAAGTATTGAAACATCGTTCCATTAATTCCTATTTCTTTCAATTTATAAAGTAGTCTCTAGCGTGCCAGATACTATCATACGCTTTTCTGATATCAAAAAAGGTAGCAAGTGTGCTTTTCCGTCTAGCAAACTGCTTTTTAATTTGACTTGTAAGTTTCACCAAATGATCTATTGTACATCGACCTTTGCGAAATCCCGCTTGATTCGCTGGGATTATACTTTCTTTATCACAAAAATATAAAAAGACGTCTTTGGATAATCTTTTCTAACAACTTCCAACATGAGAGGTTAGTGCTATTGGCCTGTAGCTACCAATGTCTGACCTGGGCTTACCTTGCTTTGGAACTGGGACTACAACAGATCTCTTCCAGATACTAGGGAGAGTCCATTAAACCAACATTTTTGGTAAAATGAATGCAGTAATCGTTTCCAATATGAAGGCAAGTGGTATAACAGTTGATAGGATATACCATCTAGGCCAACAGCACTTGAATTTGAAGAAAAAGATTCTAACGTCTCATAAAATTCATCATATGTATATAGGGGCGTTTAAATAATGGGAATGATTTGGTGGTGGATCCTGATAGATAGTTCGTTTTTCTTCCTCCTCTCTAAAACACCTGATAGATGGACTGAGACTAGACAGCAAGTTATTTTCTGAAAATATTTTGACGAATGCCTCAGCTTTCTCCTGTGAGGATGGAAGAGCATTATTATCTAACTTAATTGGGTACTGTTGCAAGCAATAACCATTTTTCAATTTTTTAACCATTTTCCAAACCTTATGGATATCTTTTGATTCCGATATTTTGGATCTACAAAATTCTGAGAAATGTATTCTTTTCGCTCGGGCAACGACTCTGTTACTGTTATTTTTGGCATGTTTCATAGCAGGAAATTGTCATCTGTTCTCACTTTCAGCCAAGCTTTATAAGCTTCTTTTTTAAGAGCTACAGCTATCGCACAATCTAAATTCCACCATGAATTACCAACATATTTCCACTGTTGGGCATCTTTACAAATAGGAATAGATTTTCCGGCAGCCTGTAAGACATGTCGACAAAAACTCTGTATAATATGCATCTATACCTTCATTTTCAATGCTACGGAAAGGTGTATTGGACAAGATCGATTCATACAGAGACCAATTTGCATTTTTATATGAAAACTTTGGATACTATCTTCATTTCCATCTTCTTCATTTTCAATATGCTCCTTTAACTGTATGATGATTGGGAAATGATCGCTGCCCAAAGTATCATCCTCTGTTGACCATACCGAGTTTACTGCCAACTCCGGAGAAATTAAAGATAAATCAATAGAAGTAGGTTTATGAGTGGAAATGTCTGGCAGTCTGGTAATACTACCGTCGTTTAATAAAACCAATTTGGAGTCAACAATATTTTCAACTAAACGGTTGCAAGTTATAGTGGTGCAACCATATTCCCAAAATGGAGCATGCGCATTGAAATCTCCCAGTATTACCCATTTGTTGTTTGACAAAGGAGGTTTTTTTTTAACCAGTCTGTATTATCTGCCTTTGGGCCACTGGGATAGTAAGCAGAAATGATGTTCAAATGTGTCTGCTTGTTCAGTTTTACAGTAACCCCAGTTGCGAAAACTTCAGCATTAGTAGGAGTAGGAGGGTTCAGAGGACAATAATTTAGATCCCTTCTCACATAAATGGCGCAGTTTGAATCTTTTTACCATCATTCCTATAGTTATACAAAGGTGGATGGATAATAAAAATTGCGTATTTTCGGTAGCTATGATGAGCATCTACATTTAGTGATTGTAATGCTAGCACTGAATAATTATGCTGATATATATGATTTTCAAGTGTAAGAGATTTGTTGATATTGACCGACAGTTCCATTGAAATATTAATAAATTATCATTGGAAGTTTTCATAAGACATAGTTAAAAGAATCAAATGGCAAGGTGAAGTTGACGAGTCACCAAGGGACGAATTGCCAACTGTAAGAGTCCCATGTGTCCCCTGCACGAGGATGGAAAAAGCCACGGACCGGGAGCTCCGACACGACCAGCAGGAGGTGGGGGGAATGGCTCGTGGTTCCAGGCGCCTCTCCCGCGTGTCTGATTCTGGCGATGTCTCCGGCGCTGTCTCTGCCAAAAGAGACGATGGACATGCCGCCCCAGATTTCCGGCGAGGATGCTGGTACCTCTGTCGGACGGGTGGATGGCATCCCTCATGAGCCGGTTGTTGAGTGGATCAAGGTTCTCATGAGAGAGAAGAGATGTCTGATGACGAGGAAATTCGGAAAACAGTAAAGCGTTGAATAGTTGTCGTCTCCCCTCCCCTCCAGAATCTGATCTTTGACTGGCGTTGCTTTGCTTATCACGACTTTTGTTTTCGGATATTGCTGTTTGATTTTGTTGACAACACTAATCATCTTTTTTGCTGAAACTCCAGGGTCAGTACTTTTCAAATCATTTATTCCAGTATGCAGTATCACACAATCAATCGGAACTTCTGAACCAATGTTTTCAAGTTCTTTTTCACAGTCTGAGATCTTGAAAGCTCTTTTGGAGACAACTTTAAGTCCGTATGCCTCTCCCAGGCGCCTAGCGTTGACTCTTGACATAACAGAGTCGTGCAAAAAAAGAACATTGGGAAGAGAGTCGGAATGTACCTTTTTAGCGTCATCGGACTTGATGCCACTAGATTTGACGTCAGCCAACTGTTCCTTTTTCTTTGCTTCAGGTGGTTTTTCTTCTGGGGGCTTTTGTGGCACTGACTTTTGCTGGTGGAGTTTTTGCTGGAATAAAATTGTGAGCTGAAGACTTCAGCTTGTCTGCATATGTTGGTATGTTGCTACGTTGTGGTGTGTATCAGAAGATGTTGTTGTTGTTGCTGTACTATTTGTTTGTGTACCACACTTACGGTTTCAGCTTGTTTGTAGCTCCTTTCTTTGTTTTCTTTCGTCAGCTCCTCAACTTTCTTTTCTATGACCGAAATTCTGTCGCAGAGCATTTTGATTGTGCACGTCAGTAATTCTATGGAATATTCAGACTGACCAGTATTTCCATCAGGTTTTTTATTGTTCACATTCAGTTTTCTACATGTTTTATTTCAACACAAGATATAATTTGGAAATAGAGGGGGTTAGTTACCGTCAAGGACACAGACAAACAGAGTACAGGACCAGACACACAATGCATTTTGACCTCCTGGGTCTTCTTCAGGTGAAAACAAATAACATTTAGGACAGTGACAAGAAGAACATGTAGCCACTTAACTAACCCCCTCTCTTTCCAAATTTTGCTTCATTTTCCACCCTCAGTCACTCCATTTGAAAACTCAACACAAGATATATTTCCGCTTGTGCAGATATGTAAAAAGCTACATAAATACACAGGCAGTCAGTTGACGTCATTCTGTTCTTTTTACAAGAGCGCCAGCGCGCGCGGGCGGGCGCGCGCGCGCACACACACACACACACACACGCACGCACGCACGCACGCACGCACGAACGCACGCACGCACACACACTGAGTAAAGGATTGCTTGTACATGAATGCCCTTCATACACACTGCTTGCATAAAGATTCGCACCAGGAAATGTTTGGTCAAACCTGTATCCGCAGTAAGCTTGTGATTTGTGTCATTTGAGCATAGACACAGACACACATGAGAACAAGTTTTATTTTAAAGGTCCCGGTGAGTAAACATAAGAGGTGCAGTCCCACACTCAATCCAAACATGAACAAATATATTTTTCCCATTCAGACATGGCACCATTTCCAAGGTTTGCAATGGCCTTTTGGCATGTTTGGTTAGATCTAGTTGCAAAGTGAGGCGAATACAGGGCGGAATCTCAACAAATTTTGTCTTGTGATTCGTTTGTCTACGTTTTCTTGGCGGTTCGCTATTTAATTACATTTGAAATAATATTTATGTTCTTCCTTAGCGAGTTATTCTCTCCTTTTTTTGTAAAGGATAAGACATGTTTACAGTCACATCTCTGACAACAACACAGTTTCTTTTGATATCTCCTCAATGTATGAACAATATTAAATGCCTTTGTAGGTGCACTTTTCCTCGGCGGAATGCAGCCAGAGAGAGAGAGAGAGAGAGAGAGAGAGAGAGAGAGAGAGAGGGGGGGGGGGGGGAGAGAGAGAAAGAGAGATGTGACCATCCTAAGTTAATATCCATTTCAGAACTTTTAACCGAACTCCCTGTAGATAAAGAAGTTGTGTTGTGGTGGGTCCTAGCCATTGTGGTATTACGGGCAATGAGATAGCGGACAGACCAGCAAAGAAAGCGTTAAATGATCCTGTCAAGCGATCCCATCGGCTACCTTATCCGGATCTTAAACCGCTAATAAATAAGTTTGTAAAGAAACGTTGGCGAAGATGATTGGAGTTTGGAATCGGAAAACAAACTCCATGAGATATTGCCAGGCTTGTCCGAATGGGTACCTTCGGTTTGCAAAACGAGGAAAGAAGAATGTGTTTTTTAAGCAGACTGCATAGCGGACAGTTATCTTATCTTACTCATTTTTTTCCTTTTAAAGAAAGAAGATCGCCCCCACTGTTTTGCATGCGATTGTGTATACACTCTTAAGCATGCGTTGACTGAGTGTGATGATCTCAGTGAGATCAGAGGAAAATATTTTGATAAGATGTCACTTGGTGAGCTTTTTAGAAATGTGCAAGTATCTGTGATATTTCAGTTTTTAAGAGATGTGAACATGTTTTGTAGATTTAGGTGGGGTTTTTTTTTTTTTTTTTTTTTTTTTTTTTTACATTTTAATATTGTAGATTGCATATGCTTTTGTATAACTCGAGTCACGTAATGAACCTTAGTGTATAGCTCTGATATCACGTCTTTACGGTTGAAAAGGCTAGTCCTTTATATAACTATCTGCTGTTGTTATTTTTTTATTATCTTTATTATCTTCTTCTTTCTTGTTGGTGTTGTTGTTGTTATTGTTGTTTCTATCATTTTCACATTCTTATCAATTTTATATTTATCAATAGTAGTTGGTGTAGTAGCAGCAGCAGTAGCAGTAGTAGTGATGGTGGTGGTGGTGGTGGTAGGAGTAGTAGTGGTAGCAGCAGTAGTAGCAGCAGTAGTAGCTGCAGCAGCAGTAGTTAAAGTAGTAAAACCATTTTTGTATTATTGTTATGATCATGATCATTATCATTCATTTGATTACTCATACCTAATGATGAGCTTTATTCCTTTTGTATTTTCTAAGTTATTATGCATTTTTATGTTTCTTAGATTTTATAAAATTACTGTCCTTCCCATCCTCACCATCACTGCAATTGTAATTTTCATTTCTTATTGTTACTATCATTATTATCATTTTTAGTATGTTGTAACTACGACTATTCATAGATTTATCATACACAATCTTATCATTTTGTGTCCCATTTTTATTGTTACCATTACTATTATTGTTACTGTTGTTGTTACTATCATAAATATAGTTATCATTTTATCATCAACATCATCATCATTATCATAACTATAATTGTAACTATTCTTCTCTTTCTTCTTCCTCTTTCTCTTCTTCGTTCTCCTTCACTATTATCATTGTTGTTACAGTTATTGTTCTTATCATTGCTGCTGCGGTTGCTGCTGCTGTTATTGTTGTTGCTATTGTTGTTTTCGTTATTGCTATCCTTATAACTGTTTTTATTATCATTACAATCATTGTACCGTTGTCGTTGTTCCATTTTTTAAACCATTATTATCATTTTATTTTGCATCTACTCCCCTCAGATTCATTCTCTCTTCTCTTCAGTTCCATTCTGTAGTTTTAGTTTTTCACCCTTGCAACAGTGCACCCAGATCCATAA
>JADBJO010000433.1:197500-202500 GCA_016801955.1 Conus betulinus | reverse complement strand
GCCTATGGCATACTATGGATGACAGTTCAGCCTATAGCACGTTATAGATGACAGTTCAGCCTATAGCACATTACGGATGACAGTTCAGCCTATAGCACATTATGGATGACAGTTCAGCCTATAGCACATTATGGATGACAGTTCAGCCTATAGCACGTTATGGATGACAGTTCAGCCTACAGCATATTCAAGTCTGGGTAAGACCGTAAATCTCACCAAAGCAAATTGTAATGAGAATCGCATCCATGACCTAACATCCCACGAGTCCACAACACTAAACACTATGCCTCAAATGGATTTACCATTTTTTAAGCAGACAGGAGCTTTTTTATCAATTCGCCGGAACGCCGGTTGACAAGACCACCTTTAAGCATAACATAAATCTCACAGCTTTCATACACCAATCATGACGGCTTCGGTCGCGAGTCACGATAGACAAGTTGTACAACTGGGAGTCGCTGCTTTCTGCTTCAGTTTATTAAATTCAGTGGTGAGACGTGTGACAACAGAAGTCACCAACACACTAGCAACGGCAAGGGTGTTGACTGAAAGAGCCAGATAAATCAGACACGACCTGAGCCGGAATAGCTCAGTTGGTAGAGCGCCTGACTCGTAATTTTGGTGATCCTGGGGTTGCGGGTTCGAACCTCCGCCGGGCGTTTCGGTACATGGGGATTTTTCCCTCGGAGTTAACACTGGTTCTGACTCCATTTCCCATACAGTCCCTCGAATGAGACTATATAACCGAGGTTCCGTGTGTGAACGCACGCATATCTTGCACACATGTAAAATCCCATCACCAACATTCGGAAGAGGCCAGTTTGGCCGTTGGTATGGATGACACGTTACACATAGCACGCACACTGAATGAGAAATGGAAAGAATGAAGGAAGTAAGAAAATGAGAGTGATCGATATTGAACGATACTGACTGGATGACACGGGAAACGACTGAATGAAGCGCCAGCTGGCAACTCTTCAGTCGGCACTACCCAGGTAAGCAGCCCGTTGTGTGTAAACGAGTGTTGATTGTAAAGCGCTTAGAGCTTGCTCTCTAGCCGAGAATAGGCGCTATATAAGTATTCATTATTATTATATTATTATGTTGAGACTGGGACGCGTTTTATGACACAACATCAGTGGGTTACCTTTGCGACCGATCTTCACTGGAAAATATCAGTTGAGGTGACTTCACCTAACAGTTAAATATTGAAAAGTGCCTCTAATCCAAGATTCATACTGATGTTAATAATTTCTGTTTAACAGATTCGCGGGTTGAAGAAATCTATTGGATACCCATACGATGACCGAGTACGCCGTGCCGTTGGACAAGTATTTACTGAAAACTGTCACAATATTAAAGACACAAGCCAGTTGCTCTCTAGTATGGATAGGCTTGACCCGTGTGGACAGGATTAATTCGTAAATTCCTAGACCCATCCTCAAAGCAACGAAGAAAGATGAAAGTTGACGGAATTAAATCCTGCCTTACAGCAATTCATGCTGATAATTTCGTCTTCAAGGACGACAACCCTACCAGTCGCCATGCGAAGATTGTCATGGAACACCGAATGATATCATCAAAGAACAGTGGTCAGCTTCACCCTTCCCGATCCTCTTATCTTCAGGTCATAGAGAACGTCTGCGATAAGCCTCAGTGGCTGTCAACGTGTGAAGCTGCAGCCCCAATCATTTCCAGTCTTCCGTTACTGGCTGGTTTACCGGTTACAGCTTTTCCGTGTAATTACTGAAACCACTGTCATCCTCGAAATAATCTGAATTATCATCATCGTCTTCCCGAGGCAGGTCTCGCTGAATTCGATAATTGTTATGGCGAAGTTGGTTCTAGTTATCCGGGTAAAGTGGGACAGATTAGACTAAACGATTTCATTATCATTGGTGCGTGGCGTTAACCAAGAGTCCAAATGAACCATTTAAGACAGCATTACGAGTACTAAGAACCGCTTCCCTTCTTGTTAAATAACGGCCAACTAAAAGAAATCTGGACGATGAAGTATTCCTTATCATTGCTCAACCTTGCTGTACAATCTGTGATTTTATTATCGTTGGGTATAACTGTTCCTTTCAAAACTACTGATCATCCCCAAAGAGTTCATGTTTGTGTTGTTGTTCTTCTTCTTGGTTTTTTTTTTTTAATATTTACTTTCATACATTTTAATTCAATTAATGCTGGTCCTCTGAAGTACATGCGGTGGTAATCTCATCGAGGCTTCTGTACATGTTAAAAGAGAAACGATGGAGAAGTCAAGCAAAGTTTGAAAATAAATGAAACTCAAACAGTTTCTACCTGGACTTACTTTTTGGATTGAATGTATCAAGGCCATCACGACTAAGGTCGCCAGAAGTATCAGTGCAATCATTATGTCATGGTTACCAACACTGTTGCTACCACTATAGCCATTGTAACTGCCACTCCCGCAGATACTATTATTATCACAGCGTACATCACGTGCACTGTTACTGTTTTCACCGTTACCATAACTATTATTCTAGTACTGTCAATGTTACCACAGCTTTTACCATCGTTACCATAAATGCCACTGCTGCTGTCATCATTATTACAATACATATACTGCTACTATTAAGTTGGGTGGGGAGGGGGGGGGGGGGGGGGTGGAGGACCAGCATGATGGAAAAGGGAGGGGACGGAAAGCAGAGGAGGGAGGGGAGGGGGGCGCAGGGTTTCTACCGCTTCACCTGAACTAGTGATTTCGTTACGGTCAGTAACGGCTTCATTACATTGAAGGGCTCCATCCAAAACAGTTTCAAGCACTGGAAATATATAGTAAGACGTTATGTTGCGTATTGAATTACTAACTAAATTACACACACACACACACACACACACACACACACACATATATATATATATATATATATATATATATATATATATATATAAAAAACAATGAAACAATAAATTCCAAGGATAAGTACCGAGCACCGTTCCAGCAACTTACAGAGCAGCTAGGTGTTGCAATGACTGCAAGAAATATTGAATTATAAACAAAGCTTGCTCTTATGTCTCAGATTGTAGAAATATGGGGGTGGTAAGCCTTCATATCTGCAGTGGTTGATGATTATGCCATACTGACAGTATGTGCTTGAGTGGTGAATGGGGAATAAATAAATGCTTCTCAAAATGAACCTTCAGCAAGCTTATAGTCTCCAAACAGGGAGAAAACCGAAAAGGCAGAGGAGTCAAATTACCACTTTCCGCGGTCACTGAGGAGAAACAAATCAGGTTTCGAAATACCGGTATCTGACCAGGAATTATATGTTAGTGAGCTTTCTCCCCATTGGAGATGGTCTCCCTCTTTGGAGACTATAAGCTTGCCGAAGGTTCATTTTGAGAAGCATTTTATTTATTTATTTATTCCCCATTTATTTATTCCCCATTCGCCCACTCAAGCACATACTGTCAGTTAGGCAGAATCATCTACCACTGCAGATATGAAGTCTTACCACCCCCATATTTCTACATATTTCTACCCCCATATTTCTACAATCTGAGACATAAGAGCAAGCTTTGTTTATAATTCAATATATATATATATATATATATATATATATATATATATATATATATATATATATATATATACACATATATGTCTGTGTGTATATCTGCGTGCGTGCATGCGTGCGCGCATGTGTGTGTGTAATTATTTCCAAATAAAATATCTGTAAAAATTTCATCGCAACTCGACACAGTACGTTACGACATAACTCAGCACAACGCACAGAGCAGAACACGACGCTCACCGCCTTGGCCGATGCTGCAAACGAAGATGATGAAGGAGACGGCCAGACTCCAAGCGGGGCGGGAAAAAAAAAAAGCCTGGTACAAGCCGTACCCCGTCACCGACCACTGCTCCGCCCCCCTCCTTATTCCCCGCGTACGTCACATACACCACCGCCCCTACTATCCCCAGTGACGTCAGCCAGCCCAGAATCAACGGGATCTGAAACGGGCGTGGTGAAACATTACTGGGTGTTGTTACGATTACCTGTTATGAGCCTTGCAGACACACAAGTAATTTTCGAAAGGATCGCTAACTGCTAACTGAACTTATCTGAATTCATGTACATGAAGCAGTAAGACTAATTCAATTGAGTGGCGTTTTAAAGATGGTTGATGTCTGGTTTAAGCGAACAGATGTTTGTTTACCATGAGTAGATCTAGCCAAGTCACGTTTATACTTTTCGACAGCACTGAAATCTGATTCGTTTTGAGTCACCTTCAGTTTAAAGCCAGAAGATTTTAATAATAACTGTATCACTTACAACACAATTTAATGAAGCATTAAGCGTCGTGAGCTTCCGTTTGTTTGAATCTCCACTGATAAGGCCCATGCCGACAGCCAAGGGAGAAGGATCGTGGGGAGCGGGGGGGGACAATCATGAATCTTCCATTTAACACATCTTAAACTTCCACACACACACATCACTATTGTTGTAACAAATCTGCAGCGGCAAAACCAAAAGTGTAGCGAACAAATTACAAAGAAAATACCAGTGCATACTTTTTATTTGTGGGGAAGGGGGAGGCGAAGAGAGCATATAGTTAGTATTATATGTACAAAAACTATTTATATGCTCATGAACAGGATATCAAAGACAGAAGAGATGTTTTCAAACTTCGGATTCAAGTTTTCACTGGTTTTTGAACTCTGCCTAACATTTTAAAATTTTAGAGAAATCAGAATATTAAATTCCAGGAGCAAATGTATTTTGGGAATATATTATCAAAATAAAAACAGGCAACCTGACCTACGCTCCCAAAACGAAAAAAAAAAAAAAAATGAAAACTACACTTCATACATCAAGAGACAAATTCAGCCTCATTAAACATAACTTTCTCGCCAACCGAAGTGACATTTCTTGATAAGTTCCAGCAAAAATACTGATTTAGCGAAAGAAATGAAAACGACACAAGGTCTAGTGAACGATTCCCCGAGAAGACAGCTGTCATGTCTA
>JADBJO010000433.1:187500-192500 GCA_016801955.1 Conus betulinus | reverse complement strand
GAGACAGAGAGACAGACGGACAGACAGACAGACAGAGATAGTGAGAAAGAGAGGCAGAGAGAGACAGAGGGAGCGAGATAGACAGACTGGAACAGAGAGAGAGAGGCAGTCAGAATTAAGTGTTTTATTTCTAACGCCTATGGATCCGTGTTCAGGCATGTACGGTCGTTAGTTTGTTTGGATATGGATATGTGAGTGTTCTCTTTCTCACACACACACACACACACACACACACACACACACACACACACACACACACACGCGCGCGCGCGCGCGCGCGCGCGCGAACGTTCCCATAAACTAATCTATGTCTCAACACACAAAACAAAATCTAGAATACCACTCATCCATCCCAGCTCCATATCCCAGCTCCAGTCTCTCCCTCTCACGCCCTCTCTCTTCACCCCAACTGACCTCAGCAGGTTGCCGTTTGTGTCTGCAGTTAACAACGCCGTGGTCACAATCTGCAAACCCACCAGCGCCACCAGCAACAGCAATCCCACCCAGGGTACACTGTCACACACAAACATCAGATTCTATCAACACTTGCAGTACCCGTACCATGCAGGGTATACTGACACACGCAATCATCAGATTCTGTTAACATTCCATCTTTCCCCCCACGTTTCCTCCAAAATCGGTTCAGGCGTTGTATACTCGTTGGCAGACACAACACAAACAAACTTATTATAAGGGCACCGGAGAGAGCACATATCACGCGGAACAAAGATTTGCACTTCAGTCAAGATCCACACCAGAACATAACGGGTTCCAGCCTTGGCCACGTCCCTTCTCTCCACCAAGTTTGGTTTAAAATGGGCTCCTTGCTTTTAATGCAGTCGTGCTGAAGAACTCTGGATCTGTTGTTCGATCTACATTCGAACCGAGCTTCTGTCTCTACATTTACTGGTGTCGTGTTTGGGTCATGTTCTGTCTCACTGCCGAGTTTGATTGAAATCAATTAGGTAATTTCTCTGTGGTCTTGTTCACAGTCAGGCAAACTGACAGACGTGCCTGAAAAGATAACTTCGTTGGCAAGGCAACAAACCAACGGACGTGGGTGAAAAGATAACCTCATTGACAAAGCAAGTAACAGACGTGGGTGAAAAGATAACCTCATTGACAAAGCAACTAACCAACAGACGTGGGTGAAAAGACAACCTCATTGACAAAGCAACTAACAGACGTGGGTGGGTGAAAAGACAACCTCATTGACAAAGCGACTAACAGACGTGGTGTGAAAAGATAACCTCATTGACAAAGAACTAACAGACGTGGGTGAAAAGATAACCTCATTGACAAAATGACTAACAGACGTGGGTGAAAAGATAACCTCATTGACAAAGCAACTAACAACTAACAGACGTGGGTGAAAAGATAACCTCATTGACAAAGCGACTAACAGACGTGGGTGAAAAGATAACCTCATTGACAAAGCAACTAACAGACGTGGGTGAAAAGATAACCTCATTGACAAGCAAGTAACAGACGTGGGTGAAAAGATAACCTCATTGACAAAGCAACTAACCAACAGACGTGGGTGAAAAGATAACCTCATTGACAAAGCAAGTAACAGACGTGGGTGAAAAGATAACGTCATCGACAAAGCGACTAACAGACGTGGGTGAAAAGATAACCTCATTGACAAAGCGACTAACAGACGTGGGTGAAAAGATAACCTCATTGACAAAGCAACTAACCAACAGACGTGGGTGAAAAGACAACCTCATTGACAAAGCAACTAACAGACGTGGTGAAAAGATAACCTCATTGACAAAGCAACTAACAACACAGACGTGGGTGAAAAGACAACCTCATTGACAAAGCGACTAACAGACGTGGGTGAAAAGATAACCTCATTGACAAAGCGACTAACAGACGTGGGTGAAAAAATATCCTCATTGACAAAGCAACTAACAGACGTGGGTGAAAAGATAACCTCATTGACAAAGCAAGTAACAGACGTGGGTGAAAAGATAACCTCATTGACAAAGCGACTAACAGACGTGGGTGAAAGATATCCTCATTGACAAAGCAAGTAACAGACGTGGGTGAAAAGATAACCTCATTGACAAAGCGACTAACAGACGTGGGTGAAAAGATAACCTCATTGACAAAGCGACTAACAGACGTGGGTGAAAAGATAACCTCATTGACAAAGCAACTAACAGACGTGGGTGAAAAGATAACCTCATTGACAAAGCAACTACCAACAGACGTGGGTGAAAAGACAACCTCATTGACAAAACAACTAACAGACGTGGGTGAAAAGACAACCTCATTGACAAAACAACTAACAGACGTGGGTGAAAAGACAACCTCATTGACAAAGCGACTAACAGACGTGGGTGAAAAGATAACCTCATTGACAAAGCGACTAACAGACGTGGGTGAAAAGATATCCTCATTGACAAAGCGACTAACAGACGTGGGTGAAAAGATAACCTCATTGACAAAGCGACTAACAGACGTGGGTGAAAAGATAACCTCATTGACAAAGCGACTAACAGACGTGGGTGAAAAGACAACCTCATTGACAAAGCGACTAACAGACGTGGGTGAAAAGACAACCTCATTGACAAAGCAACTAACCAACAGACGTGGGTGAAAAGACAACCTCATTGACAAAGCGACTAACAGACGTGGGTGAAAAGATAACCTCATTGACAAAGCGACTAACAGACGTGGGTGAAAAGATAACCTCATTGACAAAGCAAGTAACAGACGTGGGTGAAAAGACAACCTCATTGACAAAGCGACTAACAGACGTGGGTGAAAGATAACCTCATTGACAAAGCGACTAACCAACAGACGTGGGTGAAAAGACAACCTCATTGACAAAGCGACTAACAGACGTGGGTGAAAAGATAACCTCATTGACAAAGCA
The DNA here is from genome assembly GCA_016801955.1 of Conus betulinus. NCBI lineage: Eukaryota > Metazoa > Mollusca > Gastropoda > Neogastropoda > Conidae > Conus > Conus betulinus. Next base: position 189,613 of record JADBJO010000433.1, on the reverse strand, counting down.
AGCGACTAACAGACGTGGGTGAAAAGACAACCTCATTGACAAAGCAACTAACAGACGTGGGTGAAAAGATAACCTCATTGACAAAGCAACTAACAGACGTGGGTGAAAAGATAACCTCACTGACAAAGCGACTAACAGACGTGGGTGAAAAGATAACCTCATTGACAAAGCGACTAACAGACGTGGGTGAAAAGATAACCTCACTGACAAAGTGACTAACAGACGTGGGTGAAAAGATATCCTCATTGACAAAGCAACTAACAGACGTGGGTGAAAAGATAACCTCATTGACAAAGCGACGAACAGACGTGGGTGAAAAGATAACCTCACTGACAAAGTGACTAACAGACGTGGGTGAAAAGATAACCTCATCGACAAAGCAACTAACAGACGTGGGTGAAAAGACAACCTCATTGACAAAGCGACTAACAGACGTGGGTGAAAAGATAACCTCATTGACAAAGCAACTAACCAACAGACGTGGGTGAAAAGATAACCTCATTGACAAAGCAACTAACAGACGTGGGTGAAAAGATAACCTCATTGACAAAGCAACTACAGACGTGGGTGAAAAGATAACCTCATTGACAAAGCAACTAACAGACGTGGGTAAAGATAACCTCATTGACAAAGCAACTAACCAACAGACGTGGGTGAAAAGATAACCTCACTGACAAAGCAACTAACAGACGTGGTGTGAAAAGATAACCTCACTGACAAAGCAACTAACCAACAGACGTGGTGGAAAGATAACCTCATTGACAAAGCAACTAACAGACGTGGGTGAAAAGACAACCTCATTGACAAAGCGACTAACAGACGTGGGTGAAAAGATAACCTCATTGACAAAGCGACCAACAGACGTGGGTGAAAAGATAACCTCATTGACAAGTGACCAACAGACGTGGGTGAAAAGATAACCTCATGACAAAGCGACTAACAGACGTGGGTGAAAAGATAACCTCATTGACAAAGCAACTAACAGATATGGGTGAAAAGATAACCTCATTGACAAAGCAACTAACAACGTGGGTAAAAAGATAACCTCATTGACAAAGCAACTAACCAACAGACGTGGGTGAAAAGATAACCTCATTGACAAAGCAACTAACAGACGTGGGTGAAAAGATAACCTCATTGACAAAGTGACTAACAGACGTGGGTGAAAAGATAACCTCATTGACAAAATGACTAACAGACGTGGGTGAAAAGATAACCTCATTGACAAAGTGACTAACAGACGTGGGTGGAAAGATAACACCATTGACAAAGCAACTAACCAACAGACGTGAGTGAAAAGATCACCTCTTGGTAAACCTTGGCGAAACAACAAACACAAAGATATGGTGAAAAGGCGATGTTCTTCTTGGCAAGGTACATAACAAACAGACGTATGTGAAAGGAAAATCACCTTGGTGAGGTAACAAAAAACACATGCGTGTGAACAGATAAATTCCTTGAGGAGGAAACAAACAGAAATGTGGGGAAAAAAAAAAAAAGCAAAGCCTCCTCGGTAGAGAAAATATATCAGATTCGCCCTTCTTCTTTAATCTGATCAAAAAGTCACGATGCGCGGCGGGTACTTTTTGGTTTAAAAAAAGAAAGGTGTAAGTGAAATACATTGTGGATCTTGACCCCAGCTTTCATCAAGGTCGTGGTACGGTGATTGGTCAAGGCTGGAGCTACAATTGTACTGAAAGTCAAGGATCGGAAGTCAAAAGTCAAAATCATGAGTGATATCATTTAGATGGCTGAGAAGTAAACTTGCCTCGCAGGTATTGAGCTTCCTGCTTTCACATTTTTGTGCCTCGGGTTGTGAGCCCAGTGCGATAGTAAGACTGAAACTGTAATGATCAAACATGTATCATTTTCCTAGCTGAACACTGTTAGGTGTGCTATTTTCTAGCAAATAATCATCTCTGCCACAGAACAGGTACAGTACAGGTAAACTTTGAAACCCACACGTGGACTCCTTCACTTATGAACAACTTTGATTCCTCGGAAGCCTTACGGTTCGTAACAGTATCTTTTGTCTATGGGTAAGATGAGCAAAACTATGTAAAGATACCTTTGCCAACGTAAAATGTATTTCATGTATGACAGAGTTTCCGAG
>JADBJO010000433.1:162500-172500 GCA_016801955.1 Conus betulinus | reverse complement strand
CATTTCGATTTTTCATGAGCTACATTTAACAGACATGGGTTTCTTGACCTATTTTAGGGGGAGGGGGAATGCAGATGCTAATGATTTCTCACATCGTACGTCTAAGTTAAGCAGCATTGCATACGCCTGATGTAGAAATCTCTCTCACACCCAGACGCCAGACTTTAAACCAATGACTAATACACCGCAAATACAAGTTGATACAGTTTGGACGTCGATCTGTATCCCCATTTGCAAGAATATTTGGTGTTTTAGGTTTAACTCTCAATAACCTTCGTAGAGCAAGGATATTAACTTTTTTTCAATTTCAATACTGAATAATCTATTGAATCAGCAAATAAAAATAAAAAGAAATAAAGAAGTACCACAAAAGAATTGCTATTAATCGTGCACAGTTTTTATTAATATGCATAGTACAGCATGATTTGCCCTGCTCGAAAGATCTTGACGTACAGGTGAAAAACTAAGAGGGGCAGTAAAAAAATAGATGCCAAAACACCCACTGTCTCGCCGTTATCCCCTTTAAAAAGATACAATGCTACTCTTCTACATAATTATCTAAATTCGCACTCAGCCATGTGCCTGAATTATAAAGATTCCATAACTGGGTTTGGAGTCCAACTAGACTTTCCGATTACAGAGTAACATCGTCAGCAATTAAAAAAAGACTTAAATGATTTAAGATTTTCAGGAGACAATGTCACTCCACATCGCCCGTTTTCACTTTATTTCTAAGGCTATACATTCTTGAAAAAAAGAAAACACATCATGACCACAAGCATCACCCTGTTTAACTCCCTGTGTGCATAAAATACACTGTTGGAGTTCGTGGTCAGATCTTGCTGGTGCTTTCACATTAGAAAACACATATCTATACCCAAAATAGCTTCCCTGCCATACCATTTTTTTTTGTGAAGAATAGGTCACAGTAGTTTCCTTGAAATGGAATCAAAGGCCTTTTCAAAATTATTGATTGCTACATAGAATTCATGATTTCATTAAAAAAAAAAAAAAAAAAAACTGCTGCTTTCGTAATCGCCAAAAAAATTTAAACATTTTACCCGTTGTAGTAGGATATCCCGTCGGAAGAAAGTCTTAAATTTGCCAAAAATGTTAAATTATTTCAACCATATTTGTCAGGAATATCAACAAACTCATAGTTTGCTACGTAGATCACAAAGTGACGCACCTTTATGATTACCAGGGTTGTTAACATTATCTTCCTTAAAGCAACGATGGTGCTATAACTGGTTGCATCAGGCCTCAAGATGTATCCCTCTGTCAACAAGCGCCTTGAATAACTGAACAAGAAACCGACAAACATTTCTCAGATTGAGGCATCTGGTCCAGCAGGTTTTTTTTTGTTTGTTTGTTTGTTTTTTTTTCTTTTTTTTTTTTTTTTTAAACTAGCAAAGATTCTTCTTTTGAAATGGGGTCGTCATAATTTCGTCTGTGGTTTCCGGATCAGTCTGTTAACATTTCTTCGAGAGGTTTGTGGACTTGTGCTACTCAATAAGAACAACACTGTGTATGAGCGACATTTTGGATGACGTTTCTATGTACATTACGCCAGAAGTCATTAGGATGATTCCCCACATGAATAAGATCATTACTAGACAAGTGTTGTATTCAATTTTTCCTCGTCTGTAATAACTTAACAATGTTTTCGTGTTTTACAATAATTTGATCTGTCCACGTAATTAAAAAAAGTTCTGCCAAAAAATTCATACGAACTTTCTGGTAGACTTTTTAATTACTTGATATTCTGGGTCAGACCAAATATTACACTTACTAAATTCTTGTCCTCTTATTTCATCTATAAATTGAGTACACACACACACACACACACACACACACACACACACACACACACACACACACACAGCACACGCACGAACGCACATACACACATGTACGTGCGCGAGCACACACACACACACACAGAGCGAGCGAGCGAGCGAGCGATCAAGACAGAGAGACAGAGTGGGTGAACATCCGGCTTTGTCAACATTGTCTGGCGCGCTTCTTTAATGCGCTACGTACTGGACGTTCTTGTTGCTTTGCAGATTCATGACGAGACCAGTCTCTCTGGGTAACTGTTTGTTCGTTTTTTTTTTTTGTTTGTTTTTTTTTTTTGGGGGGGGGGGGGGTTACCCTTTTCTACACAACCGCATTCAATTTCACATGTTCTCCTGACATAAGATCCTCCGCCGCGTAAAATGTAAAATAAAGAAAGCAGGAACCAGACCGCTGGCGGGTAGCAGCGACAGGGAGAGAAATAGAGTATGTGCGCGCGTGCGTGCATCATGCGTATGTCTATGCATATGGATGGGTGGTTAGGTGGGCTGGTGTGTGTGTGTGTGTGTGTGTGTGTGTGTGTGTGTGTGTGTGTGTGTGTGTGTTTGTGTGTGCGCGCGCGTGTGTGTGTGTTTGTGAGAGACAGAGACAGAGAGAGACAGAGACAGAGAGAGAGAGAGTAGTGTGTATGTGTGCGTGCGCGCGCAAGGGCTCTGTGTGTGTGTGTTTGTGTGTGTGTGTGCGTGTGTGTGTGTGTGTGTGTGTGTGTGTGTGTGTGTGTGTGTGTGTCTCTCTCTCTCTCTCTCTCTCTCTCTCTCTCTCTCTCTCTCTCTCTCTCTCTCTCTCTCTCTCTTCCCCCTTCACCGATCACTGTCTGACACGTAACGATTCTCTCACCTTCCGAATCTTTCCCAGAGGTCTCCGACGACTCGCTCCACCCATGGCCGTGGTGGCCGCCACCGTACGCTGCCATCGCTCTCCTCGTCTTTGTAATCGTCTTCGTTGTTGTTGTGTGTGTACGGACCGAGCCCTCGAGCGGTGGGCCCGACTTGTGGTAGCGCAAGCGGGACGTGTTGTTCGGATCCTGGCGGGGGGTAGTCTCCTCCGGGATAGTCAGCAGCGGGTTCTTGCCAGGGGAGTGAAACGGGGTACGGGTTGAGACACGTCGTCCATTTCGTCGTCGTCGTCGTTGTTACTGTGGTGGTGGTGGTGGTGGTGGTGGTGGTGGCGGTTCTCTCAGGCGAGCTGGTCTGGGACCTCCCCAGTTTGGGCGGGGTCATGTGGGGTCGTTCAGGTGGCAAGGTCTTGGACCTGCCCCAGGCTCTGGGTGACGTGGGGGAGGACGGGGATGTGCCTTCGCCGGCCACGGCCCCTGGTGACGTAGGACCATCCGTGACGTCATCAGAGAAACGGAGGCATACGAGGGACGTTCCGCGTTCATCCGAAGGAGAGGTGTTCACCGTTTCTTTGTTTAGCTCCAGGGGAAGAGGATGTAGGTTCCGAGCTCTGAGAATCGTGCGTTGACTGCGTGGCAGGTGTACCTTCCTTTTTTGTAAACACTTCTGGGTTAAGCTGCCCAGTTTCAGCGTCGTCGTCACGTTGACTTTGGCTGACTTCACTGACAGGCTGCGGCGTGTGTTTCGCCACTGGTTTCTGGTGTATGAGGCGCTCCTTTCCGACTGTCAGTCCCAGCGTTAGCGTTCACAGATCCCTGTGTTTGGGTTGATCCTTCCGACTCCGTCCCCTTGCTGGTACCTTTTATGTGCAGAGCTGCATCAGGGTTCTCGTTCATCACGGCATTGTCGTTCGTGTTGCCTGCGTCCACCTCCGTGCTGTCTCCTGGTCTCGCTGTGTTTTCAGGCAGAGTTCCATCACCGTGGATTTTGCTGGCCAAGTCCGAACCTTCAGTGCCGAGTTCTTCATGGTCACTGTCGCGGTCGCCTGCCTCGCTGTGGCATTCAGGGTCCATGTCGCTGTAGTCGCCGTTCTTCAAATACACTGCACCCGATTTGACGTTGAAAGCCGCGCTGACGTGGTTCTGTGTACCCGGTTGACTCAGATCGGTGAAGTCAGACTGCGCGTCCAACGTTTGGAGAGTTTGCTGTCCTTGGGGATATGGCCGCGCCGGGCTGGTGTGTACGTCTTTTGCTGGACCGTCGGATCGAGTCTGCGACACACGAAACACTGGGAGGTGCAGCAGACATTTACGATCACGTTAAGATTCGCGCAAGCAAATAGATGTACGTGCACATGCACGCAGTAAGTCGTTTATCGTCCACATTTGACTATATATGCTTCGTTCCAGTCCCCATATATACAAAGTGTGGCAGGGAATTTAAGCAAAATAAAGCAACAACGACTCTCTCTCTCTCTCTCTCTCTTTTCAATCTTGTTTTTTAATGTGAAAATTTACTGCGCCCGTAATTTTTCCTCACGTATCTCTTCAAAAGGGGCCTTGGTCGTATTCAGTAAATGACCATCCATCCATCCATCCATCCATCTCTCTCTCTCTCTCTCTCTCTCTCTCTCTCTCTCTCTCACTCACACACACACACACACACACACACACACACACACACACAGACTGACTGAAACCATTTACTGTCAGATTAACACAGTGTTGTACTGACACACACACACACACACACACACACACACACACACACACACACACACACACGCCCCCAGTTACCCATCCTTCCGGAAAGCACCACCCTCACCTCCCGAGTCCTGTACTCACCCCCAGATCCCCGTCCCCAGACAGCCTCTTCACCAGCGTCAGCTGAGCCGCTTCCATGTCGCTGGAAGGGATCCCGTGGCTGTTCCGTCCACCTCCCTTCGCCGACAGGCTCCGACCGACTTCTTTGCTCTGAGCTGACTCTGCCTCTAGGCTGTTCCGTTCACCTCCCTCCGCCGGCAATCTCCGAGCGAAATCTTTCTCCTCGGTGGGGAAAGAAACGCGGCTGTTTGTTACGCCACCCTTCTTCGGCGATGTCCCGGTCCGGGTGGCTGTTCTGTCGTCCATGGGTATGTCGTGTGGAGACGTCGAAGACTGTGTGGTCCGAGTCACCGTGTACGGAGCGGCGTTTCCCGTAGAAGCTGTTGGAAATCCGACGTATGATGGAAGGGCTTGTGGTCTGGGGAAAAGAAATAAGAGAGAGAGAGAGAGAGAGAGAGAGAGAGAGAGAGAGAGAGAGAGAGAGAGAGAGAGAGATGTATACAGAGAGAGAGATTCTTGCACACACACACACACACACACACACACACACACACACACACACACACACACACACACACACACATATATATATATAGAGAGAGAGATATATATATATAGAGAGAGAGAGAGAGAGAGAGAGAGAGAGACGCAAGACAGATTTTAGAGACCTAAGAGAAAGGACAGAGAGACTAGATTTTTGAGGCCAAAGCCCATAGTCAGAGAGAGAAAGTGACAGAGACAGAGAGTGAGTAAGTGAGAAACTGACTGATTGGCATGCAGGCTCAGTGTCATCACTAGGGATCCTCTCCACGTCGACTTCAAAGGGACCATATCCGCCACTTCTCTGAACAAGGTCCAACCCTGGTTATGTCACTTCAGTATACAACTTGTTGACAAGGACGAATCAACGACTTTTAGAGGGGAACATGAATTTAAAGTCCACATTGTGACCCTCAAGACAAGAAACACGATCAAATCTGATGGGCGTTTGACGTTTAATTGGGCGTAAAAAAGTGTGTGTGTGTGTGTGTGTGTGTGTGTGTGTGTGTGTGTGTGTGTGTGTGTGTGTGTGTGAGTGTGTTGCGTAGTAAACTCCGTTCCCAATGAATTTGTAAAGTTTAGACCTTTATTTACATTAGCCGCGAATAAACGTTCTTCATGATGATGATCTAATAGTTTGATTCAATATGAATGTGCCCGTATATGTTTCTCTTATTTAGTTCATTTCATTTCCTTAATGCTTTGCTTTTCTTCGTTTGTTTTCGAAGTTCATGATTTTCTATACCCGTTGCTCTCACGACCCAGATTCTCCTTTGTACGAACCTCTTGTGTGTTTTTTTGAAACTAATAAATATAAATGTGTCTACTTATCTGGCGTGGCGTTTTTCGCTTCCTTCCTCCTCTATACACCTTCACTTCATTTCTTACCCCACCTTCACCCCCCTTCCACCTCTCTTACCTCCCTTTCCCATTTCACCTATCCTTTTTACGCTTTAGCTATAGAGTGATTACCCTTTGTCTTTGTAACGACCCCATGCTTCTGGAAATGTTCCTGGAACAAACATCTCTGGCTAAAAAGACGTCAACCGACGTCAATCTAATGCGCCGCACTGTGTCCTCAAAAACAATTCTAGGGTCATGGTGTGTTTTTGTTTATGCGATGATCTTCGTTGTTCTTCTTCGGAGAAGGTGATCATGCCGAAAGGTTACGTCATTTTTCTTTCTCAGTTTCATCCAATATATTGACGTTTCCTGTTGTGTTGAGCGATAAATTCCGTGATGAGAAGAAAATTAAATCACAAGCGATCTGTAAACACCACGAAGGAAGTCAAAAACTTCATAGTATATGGATGGTGAATAGTTGAAGGGAGAAAAAAAAAGGGAGGATTAAGGTCCTTAACTCACTCATGTTTCACAATCTGCAATATAATTTTTGCAATAATCTACTGTATATACTGCAAAATAACTACATAATAAAACACAGACGCGTTTGTACATGACTGTTAACAATTGTGCATCATATCCTTCTGTTTACAGCAGTCAGACAAACTGTACTGCAAACTAGTACTGATAACAATAATAAAGATGTTGATGATAAAGACAGACAACCATCAGGCCGTAATAACCTCATTCTGTTCTCTTGCGGTCTTCTGAGGGTTCTGGATGGAAGGTCAACAACGTCGGCGTGTGTGTCATCACGTCCAACGTGACCACTGTCCCAAGAATCCCATCAAAGAAGCCTTTTCTCTTGTTACAGTCCTCCATGAAGCGACAGTTACTGACACCAAGCCACGCGACTGAGTTATATCTGGTTCAACATATACATTCTCTAGGAATCTAAATGTGTTTTGATGATGATCCTAAATCACAGCACAAAAACAAAACAAATATGGCAGTTAGCATTGGATTCCGTCTGGGGAAAATGAATTTCAGTAAGTCGCCATCTAAAAAGTGGTGTTCGTTACGTATATTTTTCGTGTTAACCGAATTTTTTCATATCTCTATCATGAGCATTATATACTGAACAGATCAGTGTCTACTCAGAATTAGCACACCACATGATTATTTTATTGTGTTTAATTGTCAGCTGTAAACCTTTCAGTCTGTTCTATGTAGCACTCATCAGGGTCAACCCTATTTACTGTCAGGAAAGTGCAATGTATTGTGATCGCACACTAACTAGAGAAAAACAGATCTGATAATAGTGCTTTGGATTTTACCACGTTCTCGCTAGCACGGGAGATAAGATAAGGTGATGTTTGGAAGGTGTGGAGGGAAAGAGGAGGAGGTGGGTGATACTTTAAACGGAAAAATGTGTACCCACCGTTTTTACACACAGGACAGACAACACACTATGACAGGGACATGGTTAAAACCCAATTCAGGCCTACTCAACACTGACAGGGAGACATTCACCGTTGCTTTTGTAACCCTAGGTTCACCGTAAAGCGATACGGCTGCGCCCTGGAATAACCCTCCCTGGCTCCGTATGTGTTTGCGTGCACGCGCGCGTGCGTGTGTGTGTGTGTGCGCGCGCGCGCGCGCGTGTGTGTGCATGTGTGGGTGAGTAGCTGTATGCGTCTGTGTGTGTGCGCGCACAAATGTGTGCGTCTGTGTATATGAGTAAGTGTGTGTGTGTGTGTGTGTGTGTGTGTGTGTGTGTGTGTGTGTGTGTGTGTGCGCGCACACGCGACCGCACGTGTGTGTGTTTGTGTGTGTATAAGCGCGCGCGTGTGAATGAGTGAGTGTGTGCGTGTGTGTGTGTGTGTGTGCACGCGCGCGCGCGCGCGCGCTCACGCACGCGTACGTGCGCGCGTGCATGTGTGTGTGTGTGGGTACGTAACGCAAAGGAACGCGTTGGAGTGGAGTGGGGGTAGGGAGGGATGAGGGTCTGTCTACAATACACCAGCTAAACACCTCGCACACAAACGGATGGGGGGAAAAAAAACAAACAAACAAACAAACAAACAAACTCACCGACGGTCTTCCTCCTGTCATCGCTCTCATCCCGCAGCGCCTCGCCTCCCTTCCCGCTGCCGATCCGCCTCCAGCGGTGGACGACGCTGGACCGAAGCGAGACAACCGACTCGCGCGCCTCCGCTGGAAGCCCACCTCACTGACCGGCCCCTGAGATGGCGTCCACCTGGTCCATCCTCTCCACCAGGTCCAGGCACGTGCCCAGGAAGACCAGCAGCAGGACGAGGCTGAGGGAGACCCTAGGGAACGAGGGCGCGAGCAGGTGTTAGTCAAGAGAGAGAGAGAGAGAGAGAGAGAGGGGGGGGGGGGGGGGGGGGGGGGGGGGGGGGGGGGGGGGGGGAGGGGGAGGGGGGGGGGGGGGACATAAAAAGGAAGTGAGAGACAGATTGAGACAGAAAGACACACACACACACACACACACACACACACACACACACACACACGCACGCACGCACACATATAAACACACACACGCGCGAGCACGCACGCACACAACACACACACACACACACACATACACACACACAGCACACACACACACACACACACACACACACACACACACACACACACACACACACACACAGACTCACACACACACACACACACACACGCAACGCGCGCACACGACAGAGGAAAGAGAGAGAGACAGACAGAGCCAGAGAAAGAGAGACAGAAACAGAGAGCTCAGAGAGAGAAAGCGCCAGAGAGAGAGAGACAGACAGACAGACAGACAGACAGACAGACAGACAGAGAAACAGAGAGAGATGCATACTGACTGACTGAAACCATTTGCTGACAGGTTAACATAATGTTGTACTGACAAAGAGATGCATACATACATACATACGTACACACATCTATACACAGACACATAGAAACATAGACAGCGTGTTCTGCGTGTTTGTCCATATGGGCGCTCGTCAGTGTAATTCCTTCTTTAAAAAAAAAAAAGCAGTTTTCGTCTGATCGTTTCCAGATTTGGCGTGGTGACGCTGAATACCGAGTTAACCGGAAAAAAACGAATCACCTTTGTGCCAGACAGTCCCATCAATCCAATTTGTCTTGTGACAGTGTTGTTCAGCGAAGCGATGTCTAAGGGAAATAACTGTGATAGCCCATTAAAAAAAAAAAACCGTTTGCTGGGACGGAAAGGGGATGAAGTGGGGCGCGGGGCACATGTAAAACAGAAAAAGTTACAGGTAGTAGGAGGGGTGAGAGAGACAGAGAGAGAGAGAGAGAGAGAGAGAGAGAGAGAGAGAGAGTGAGGGGGGGGGAGACAGTGGGGGACAGTGGAACGGGTACTCTCTCTCTCTCTCTCTCTCTCTCTCTCTCTCTCCTTCTTTAACAATATGGAACAGTGGGTAAAAGTCCTTCTACTGCGATATAATTTGAGGGATTGGTGAGGATTGGTGATAAAGGGGGGAAACAAAAAGGGGTCAAAAGAAAACAAAAACAATGCACAACGTTTCGACTCTTAGAGTCTTTTTCAAGTGACATGAAACGACAGTACACGCAAATTTTCCACTGTCTCCCCCCTCACTCACTCTCTGTCGTTTCATGTCACTTGAAAAAGACTCTAAGAGTCGAAACGTTGTGCATTGTTTTTGTTTTCTTTTTGAGACCCCCCTTTTGTTTCGGTCTTTATCACCAATCCTCAAATATATCGTCGTTGTTCTGAAAAAGACCCAGTCAAGTGTTATCAATTTATCCTTCTACTGATTCGAGATTCCTGGGTTCAATCCCCGCTTGGGATGAGAGACAAATTTGAAGAGACTTTCCTGTCAGAGTAAAACATGTGCTGTTTCCAGTCCCTGAATCCTTGAATTTCATGTTACCTTTACCCCTTCTTTGCCCTTCCCTCTTCCCCGTACAAAACAGGATCCATGGAACTGAACAGCGGAGGAAACTAACAGTGAACAATCAGTTCTTCGGTCAACGAAAACTGGATCAAGCGCGGAGCGAGAGGAGTAACACATAACTTTGAAAACAAAAACATTACAGTAT
>JADBJO010000433.1:150000-152500 GCA_016801955.1 Conus betulinus | reverse complement strand
TAACGGTAAACTTAAACATCGGGCATGATCCGTGACCCATAATAAACATACCTACAAATTTTCAGAAAAAAGATCGGCCAAGTACTTTCTGAGACATTCCATAAAAAAAGAAAAACTATTATGGACCGTTACAGCCGTCAGTAACGGTTACAACGGTAAACTAAACGTCGGGCATCATCCGTCGCCCATAATGGACATACCTACAAATTTTCAGAAAGTTCGGCCACGTACTTTCTGAGATATTCCATAAAGAAGAAAAAGCATTATGAGCCGATACAGCCGTTAGTAAACGGCTATAACGGTAAACTAAAACATCGGGCATCATCCGTAAGCCATAGTGAACATTCTGCTAATTTTCACAAAGATCGGCCAAGTACTTTCTGAGATATTCCACAAAGAAGAAAAAAACCTTTACAGGCCGTTACAGCCATTAGTAACGGCTATAACGGGGCAAGCTAAAACATCAGGCATCATCCGTGATGCATAATGAACTTACCTGCTAATTTTCACAAAGATCGGCCAAGTACTTCGGAGATATGCCAAAAAGAAGAAGAACCGTTACAGTCCGTTACAGCTGTTTGTAACGACTGTAACGGTAAAACTAAAACATCGGGCATTATTCGTGACCCATAATGAACATACCTGCAAATTTTCAGAAACATCGGCCACGTTTTTTCTGAGATATTCCATAAAGAAGAAAAACCGTTACAGGCCGTTACAGCCGTTAGTAACGGCTATAACGGGGTAAATTAAAACATCGGGCATCATCCGTGACCATTAATGAACACACATACAAATTTACAGAAAGATCGGCCTCGTACTTTCTGAGATATTCCATAAAGAAGAAAACCCGTTACAGCCGTTAGTAACGGCTATAACGGGGTAAACTAAAACATAGGGCATCATCTGTGACCCATAATAAACATACCTGCTATTTTTTTTTATAAAGGTCAGCCAAGTACTTTCTGAGATATTCCATAAAGAGGAGAAACCGTTACAGGCCGTTAGTAACGGTTATAACGGTAAACTAAAACATCGGGGATTATTCGTGACCCATAATGAACACACCTACAAATTTTCAGAAAGATCGGCCAAGTACTTTCTGAGATATTCCATAAAGAAGAAAAACCGTAACAGGCCGTTAGTAACGGCTATAACGGGGCAAGCTAAAACATCAGGCATCATCCGTGATGCATAATGAACTTACCTGCTAATTTTCACAAAGATCGGCCAAGTACTTTCTGAGATATGCCAAAAAAGAAGAAGAAACCGTTACAGTCCGTTACAGCTGTTTGTAACGACTATAACGGTAAACTAAAACATCGGGCATTATTCGTGACCCATAATGAACATACCTGCAAATTTTCAGAAACATCGGCCACGTTTTTTCTGAGATATTCCATAAAGAAGAAAAACCGTTACAGGCCGTTACAGCCGTTAGTAACGGCTATAACGGGGTAAATTAAAACATCGGGCATCATCCGTGACCATTAATGAACACACATACAAATTTACAGAAAGATCGGCCACGTACTTTCTGAGATATTCCATAAAGAAGAAAAACCGTTACAGCCGTTAGTAACAGCTTATAACGGGGGGTAAACTAAAACATAGGGCATCATCTGTGACCATAATGAACATACCTGCTAATTTTTTATAAAGGTCAGCCAAGTACTTTCTGAGATATTCCATAAAGAAGGAGAAACCGTTACAGGCCGTTCGTAACGGTTATAACGGTAATCTAAAACATCGGGCATTATTCGTGACCCATAATGAACACACCTACAAATTTTCAGAAAGATCGGCCAAGTACTTTCTGAGATATTCCATAAAGAAGAAAAAAACCGTAACAGGCCGTTACAGCCGTTAGTAACGGCTATAACGGGGCAAGCTAAAACATCAGGCATCATCCGTGATGCATAATGAACATACCTGCTAATTTTCACAAAGATCGGCCAAGTACTTCTGAGATATGCCAAAAAGAAGAAGAACCGTTACAGTCCGTTACAGCTGTTTGTAACGACTATAACGGTAAACTAAAACATCGGGCATTATTCGTGACCCATAATGAACATACCTGCAAATTTTCAGAAACATCGGCCACGTTTTTTCTGAGATATTCCATAAAGAAGAAAAACCGTTACAGGCCGTTACAGCCGTTAGTAACGGCTATAACGGGGTAAATTAAAACATCGGCATCATCCGTGACCATTAATGAACACACATACAAATTTACAGAAAGATCGGCCACGTACTTTCTGAGATATTCCATAAAGAAGAAAACCCGTTACAGCCGTTAGTAACGGCTATAACGGGGTAAACTAAAACATAGGGCATCATCTGTGACCTATAATGAACATACCTGCTAATTTTTTATAAAGGTCAGCCAAGTACTTTCTGAGATATTCCATAAAGAGAGAAACCGTTACAGGCCGTTCGTAACGGTTATAACGGTAATCTAAAACATCGGGCATTATTCGTGACCCATAATGAACACACC
>JADBJO010000433.1:137500-142500 GCA_016801955.1 Conus betulinus | reverse complement strand
TTTCATTCTCTGCCGGTGAACCGAGTTAGAACTGCGGTGGTGTGTGTGTGTGTGTGTGTGTGTGTGTGTGTGTGTGTGTGTGTGTGTGTGTGTGTGCGTGCGTGCGTGTGTGCGTGCGTGCGTGCGTGCGTGCGTACGTGTGCGTGTGCGTGTGTGTACGTGTGTGTGTGTGCGTGTGTGTGTGTGTGTGTGTGTGTGTGTGTGTGTGTGTGTGTGCCTACGCAAGATGTTTCAATTAACCCGACAGTTCAGATTAACCGATTTACCCGGTTTAACTGACTTTCCCGACACCCATATGTACGTTATGTGTGCCCAGTTTGTTTCACGTTTTAATGGCAAAGACATCACACGAATTCAGTCAAAAAAAAAGTCAGTTTAAAAAAAGACGGGTCCATACGCTACCTCAATTTTCACCCTCGTCTGACAGGAAAACATTTCCTGTCACGATAGCGCCCTCTGTCGTGAAAACACGTATTACTTCCTTCCTCTTCCTGTACTTGGCCTTTCCGTTCTGCCGTGGAAACGACATGCAACTTGGAGTCATTCTCTGGAGAGAGAGAGAGAGAGAGAGAGAGAGAGAGAGAGAGAGAGAGAGAGAGAGAGAGAGAGAGAGAGAGATGTGAATGCGTACGTGCGATAAATGCGCAAAATATTACGCAGACATTTCATTGTGAATCAGTTGAAAAAAGAAGAAGACAACAGGAAACGTAAGGGGACGGGAAGGAGGCCCCCTGGAAAAAAATGTGTGCGTGCGAGCACGCGCGTGCGTGCGTGCGTGCGTGCGTGCGTGCGTGCGTGTGTGTGTGTGTGTGTGTGTGTGTGTGTTGTGTGTGTGTGTGTGTGTGTGTGTGTTCGCGCGCGCGCGCGCGCACGCATAGAGAGAGAGAGAGAGAGAGAGAGAGGAGAGAGAGAGAGAGAGAGAGAGAGAGAGAGAGAGAGAGAGAGAGAGAGAAGAGGAGAGAGAGAGAGATAGAGACAGAGACGAGACGGAGACTGAGACAGAAAGACAGAGAGAAAACTGGAAGTTATAGCGGGGAGGGGAAAGAAGGTCCATCTCTTTTTGGCTCCTACACAAGCCTTTCACGAAAGCAGTTTTAAACCATTCTTTAATTGGAGGGCTGAAGCTGCCTCGTCTGATTTGTTTGACTGTGACTGTAGGCCAACGACTGTTTCAAATAGTAAGGCCACATCATCAGCCAATAACACATCATCAGCCAATAACAATCTCTCTCTGTCTCTGTCTGTCTGTCTGTCTCTGTCTCTCTCTCTTAATTTGTATCCAACGTGTCAACAGACTAGAACAATGTACGTTCTGCGTCCAGAAGAAGTGGCTCTTAACAAAGTACACGTGAAAATACGTCTTTGTTGCAAACATGTTCCCCAAACTCCGCGTATTGCCTAATCCCATCTTCACCCCATCCCGTCCCTATGCGGAAAATGTTGCCCCCATGTACCCTCCACTGATAACCTCTGCAGTATGCCCATACAAATGGTTGTGCCTTCACTAGTAATTTAAATCTATGGCAGACGAACCTTTCCCTGCTCTTCTCGTAATCCACCATGAAATCGTACCTGTCCAACATTGGCTGCGATTGGCTGATGTCAGAGAGAAAGACAGAGACGTTAAAACGGTCGGTGATCCCCGTGAAAAAAGTCATCCCATGTTGTGTCCTCCCATTTGGGTTGGGGGGGAGGGGGAGGGATGCACGGGGGGGGGGGGGGGGGGGGGGGGGGGGGGGGGGGGGGGGGGGGGGGGGGGGGGGGGGGAGGGGGGGGGGGGGGGGAATTATTGCTGCTGCGGTTGCAAAACTGTATCACTGGTTACATACATCAAACTGATCGACAAGAAGAAAGGGAGAGAGAGAGAGAGAGGAGAGAGAGAGGGGGGGGGGGGGGGGGGGACGAAGTAGTGGGAGAGAGTGAGAAAGAGAAGGTAGAGATCGATTATGGGAGGGAAGTTGAGAGAAAAACAACAAGGAAGGAGGAAGGAAGGAAAACAAACAGGAATAGTAGTAACTGATGATGATGCGACGACGATTATAATGATGATGTGATCATGAAGACGCGCGCGCGCGCGCGCGAGAGAGAGACAGAGAGAGAGACAGAGAGAGAGAGAGAGAGGAGGGGGGGAGAAGAGAGAGAGAGAGAGAGACAGAGAGAGAGACACATAGAGACAGACAGAGAGATACAGAGAAGGCGAAAAAGGACAGGAGACAGACCGGAGGAGGGGGGGGGGGGGGGGGGGGGGGGGGGGTGAAGGGGTGGTAGACAGGGGTAGACACAGGGACACTGATATAAAGTGAGAAAGGAAGGAATATAACAGACACAGAAAATATAATTTCTCTGGTTGTAAATCATATATAAATAAATCATATCCCAACCAGTCCTTCGAAACACACTATAAACCGAGGTTCTGTGTGTGAACGCACGCATAACATCTTGCGCACACGTAAAATCCCATCACCAACTTTCTACGGAGAAGGCCAGTTTGGCTGTTGGTGTTGATGACACGTTATACCTAACATGCACCCTGCGTGAGAAATGGAAAGAATGAAGGAAGTAAGGAAATTGGGGTTAAAGATATTGAGCGATATTGACTGGATGACACGGTAAACGACTGAATGAAGCGCCAGTAGGCAACTACTCAGTCGGCACTACCGAGGTAGGCAGCCCGCTGTGTAAACGAGAATGCGGATCGTAAAAACGCTCAGAGTTTGTCTCTAGCCGAGGATAGGCGGCTATACATGTATTCATAATAATGACAATAACAAAATACTATGTGTCTATAGTGCAACGCCAACTTCAAGTGTTCCTGTTGTGTAGAAGTGCCCTGTTGTCAAATAACCTAATACTAGTTCTGTGCTGAACTCAACGACGGCTCGTTGGGGAATATCTAAGCAGTAGAAAAGTCGACCTCCTCATGCAAGAGTCAAGGTAAATCTAATTGCCGCAATGATATCACAGTATTTCTAGCATCACACATGACGCGGAGGGATGCATATATACTTATTCGTGTCTCTCAAGTCCCTTAGGGCTAACGCTGTCCGTCGGCTTGCGGTGGTTTCTAATCCAATCAACGTGCGTATGTCTGTCTGTGTGTTTAGTGTGTCATAGGAAAACAACTGAATGTATGTGTGTACGTATATTTAAACGTATGTTTCAGTGTCTAGCATTCTGTATGTATGTTCGTCTATGAAGTCGGGTTGCATGAGAGAGCGCGTGCGTGCGTGCGTGCGTGCGTGTGTGTGCGTGTGTGTGTGTGTGTGTGTGTTTTGAGAGTGCTCGCGCGTGCGTATTTTCTGCCCGTTTGTGTGTATGTTTTGCGTGTTTGTCTACACCGTAAGACGATCGAGCATGTATTCGCACGCGCGCGCACTCCCTCCCTCCCTCTCTCTCTCTCTCTCTCTCTTATCTCCACCCCGACCTTCCTTTCATTCGTACCTTGCCTCCAGAATTTCCATAGATATTGGATAGTTGGGTTGCATATAATTCATCACGAAACGAGTCTGCAATGCAAATGAAAATCTTTGTTTCACCCATTCCCACCTCCTCCCCACCCCACCTCTCCTCTCTCTCTCTCTCTCTCTCCTCTCTCTCTCTCTCTCTCTCTCTTCATATGTTCAAGGTAAGAAACATGGTTTCTCTCTGGGGATTCCCCATGTTCTGTGGCGTTCTTGCTCCTTTTCCCGCCCCCTTCCCCTGATTTCCCACCTTCATCTCAGTTCAGTTCAGTTCAGTGGTACATTTAACGTCTGTTCACCATTGATGATATTAGACGAACCCTTCATCTCTCACCACCCCCCCCCCCCCCACCTTCATCTCTCACCCCCACAAGTTTCCCTTCCAGCCCTGCACACTCCGCTCAACCTACCCCCCCCCCCCCCCCCTTCCCTTACTTCTTCTTTTCCTTTTACTTCTCTCTCTCTCTCTCTCTCTCTCTCTCTCCCTCTCTCTCTCCCCCTCCCTCTCCCTCCCTGAAGCATAGGTGGCTGCTTTACCAATATGGATCTGAAATTTGGGGTTACAAAGCTCGCAGTCAGTTCAACAAGCCCAAGCAGGCGAAATTTCTGCACTTCAGAAGGAAAATGATATAATCTCTGGAGGATTACAGCGATTCCCACTGTGCATAGCAGCTATTGCGAGGTATTCTTAACATTGGTTTACCTTTCTGATTCGACTTGATGACAGGTATTCCGAGAAAAGCGTTTAACATGTTACTTTCTATGCACACGAAAGGTCATACCGTAACATGAGTAACCCATGTTCCCGATGTTCTGACTGATAACAGATTGGGGATTATGGTCGTGATTACAGATATTTCATGTGAACAAAGTAATTACCACCGTTTTCGGGAAGAAACCGGTTATTCTCGGCTTTTGAGGCTAGTGGGTTCCCATACGGAAAGAGCTCAGTCCCGTTCTCAATGTGCTCTCACGATCTCACGGGAAAGCCACTACCATTTGTAACTAATGCATTATGCATCGTTGTTTATACCCAGACACCCGATCAATGGGGAATGGCCCAGGGGAGGGTGGAGAGGACGGTAACTGAGACAGACACACAGAGAGAAAAGGGGGGAGAGAGGGGGAGGAAAACAGAGAGAAAGAGAGAGAGAGAAACAGGGACAGAGACAGAGACTAAGGGACAGACAGACACACAGAGAGAAAGGGG
Organism: Conus betulinus; assembly: GCA_016801955.1. Classification (NCBI taxonomy): domain Eukaryota; kingdom Metazoa; phylum Mollusca; class Gastropoda; order Neogastropoda; family Conidae; genus Conus; species Conus betulinus. Next base: position 137,829 of record JADBJO010000433.1, on the reverse strand, counting down.
GGAGAGAGGGGGAGGAAAACAGAGAGAAAGAGAGAGAGAGAGGAACAGGGACAGAGACAGAGACTAAGGGACAGACAGACACACAGAGAGAAAGGGGGGAGAGAGGGGGAGGAAAACAGAGAGAAAGAGAGAGAGAAACAGGGACAGAGACAGAGACTAAGGGACAGACAGAGAGAGAGAGAGAGAGAGAGAGAGAGAGAGAGAGAGAGAGAGAGACTGAGACAGAGAGGAGGAACAAGAAAGGGGGAGAGAGAAAAAGATGGAGGCAGGAGAGAGGAAAAAGGCTTACACAGAGCCAGACAGAGATACTTAAACGACCCGGCAACAAC
>JADBJO010000433.1:97500-112500 GCA_016801955.1 Conus betulinus | reverse complement strand
ATATCGTCTTGGGGCTTTTTCGATCCAGTGGCGACTTCAGCTTTTTTTGTTGTTGTTTTTTTCTTCATGTTTTTGGCACCTGGGTCTTCCAAACGTACAATATTTTTCTCGCCATAAAACGTTGTGTTTTCGTTTCATTTGTTTATTATTCTTGGGAATTGTGGGAACAGGGATCTGCTTTTTCTGCCCATGTTTCTTTTCACATTATACACCAAGCAATTTTAAGTTACGAAACGCTTTCTCTGATTGGCCGATATCATTCACCGTTCGGCGAGAAAAATATTGGGAGGACTGGTGTAATAAAAAAAAAAAAAAAGGATCAGGCTTGTGACAATGTCCAAGAGTTAGTCAGATAGGCTAGTGTGGTAAAATCCGATTTTTGGGGGGCTGAAAGGGCACGAAAAGCCATGATGGCAGGGGATGCCAGGCTAGTTCAGTGGCACAGTACCAGGTTCGCAGGAAAACGTTTAGAGTTCCGATCCCGCAGTCGCCCAATGTATTCACTGGTGTTGTTGCTGCCCATCTTAACACGATGCCCTCCTGGCGGCGTAACGTTAAATAGTCTCCACCCCTAGTTTCCTGAGACGTTTATCTCCGATCGTCTTCGGTATGCATGAACGAAATTAGAATGCCACTGAAGCACATCACGGTGAGAGTACATGGTAAGCTCACTGGCAGACACTGATTTCGTAAACAAGCATTGCGAGTTCAAATCCCGGAGATGTTTAACATATCAGTCGGTGTTTATCGCTGCCCGTCTGAACTTGATGCTGTCCTGATGGTGTAATGGGGACGTTTGGTAAGTCCCTATACTAGCTTATCCCTTGTCAGTTATCCCCGTGTGTTTTTTGGTAGGCGTGGTCATTAAACTGGAATGTATCCTAACTATCATGCATGACGGACACGGGTGAAACGGTAAGCTCACTGCTTCGTGGACACCGAATTCATAGTCAAGACACTGAAAGTTCACCCCCCCACTGAAAGTTCACCCCCCCCCCCCCCCCCCCTTCCCTCTTCCCCCCCCCCCCCACGGCGTCAACATAAAAACTGACATCATCACTATCTTAAAGAGTTGTTATGACTGAGCGTGTTCTGTTTGCTAGGCCCCTTACCTAAACCCTTCACAGAGGATTATCCCCGTCTGCTATACAAGCTTTGGCAAGTGTGGACGGTAAATCTGAATGTAACCGAACTAAGATGATGGCGAGGGTTGCTTTGTTGGCACTAGTGGGCGTGGACGCTGAACGTGAATGGAGCCTAATCAAGAAGGCGCCTCCAGACATTTCCTGACAGTGACTGTCGTTAGAAGTTTAGCACAGACAGCCTGGAAAGTTTGACTGGTTCTGAATGGACAATTCTCCCATCCTAGACAGTCACGTACACTTACCCATCCACCTGCCTCTCCGCGATCCCCAAGACCCCTTTCTCCCCCTTTCCCCCCCCCCCCCCCCCCCCCCCAACCTCCTCTTCCTTCCTCTCTCTCTCTAAATGTATGCGTGGCTTTGTAAGACCTGCAGCCAGTTTGCATTCGGTCTGTCTGGCACTAGGCACTCCGAGGGATTAGTATAGAGTTACTTCATGTTGTTCACGTAGCTGGGAAACATGACGATATTCATTTCGCTTTTAGACATCTGGCGCTAAAAAGCTTGAGGGAAAATCTATACCACCAAACCATCAGTGTCCGTTTGGCATTGCTATTATATACCAAACATACAAGTCTGAAAATTAATCAGAAACTGAGTTTACCTGCAAATACCTTTAAAACGAATTAGAGCTTTTGTCAGCAAGTATATGTAAAGGGAACTTTGTTTTTCAATTGCACATGGCAACTGTATTTTTCATTCTTGCATTGTTATTTACACTTTTGGGATTAGACGCCCTTCAGATGGGGCAATAAACCATCGTCATCATACCCACCCCCCATCCCCCACTCACTCTCTCTCTCTCTCTCTAATGATTTGAAGGAAAACATCTTCATTCCTCATGCTCTGAAAATAGAAAAGGTACAAATGCAGTTCAATGTTATCAATAATTTGATTATACACCATTCTATTGTTTGGGAAAATGGCCTGACAAATAAAATCAATCTCTCTCTCTCTCTCTCTCTCTCTCTCTCTCTCTCTCTCTCTCTCTCTCTCTCTCTCTCTCTCTCTCTCTCTCTCCCACCGTGGTCCACTGAGAATTGGCAATCGACGGGCTGTCAATTTCTCGTATAGCTGATATCAAAATTCATCTGTGGTCTCCAATGTTCAAGCCGAAAACTTGTGCCACGCTCTTAGGAAATCTGCTTTGATGAGGCGGGCGGGCGGGCGGGCGGGTGGGCGTGCGTGCGTGCGTGCGCGAGTGCGTGCGTGTGTGTGTGCGTGTTTGTGAGCGTGCGTGTTTGTGAGCGTGCGTGCGTGCGTGCGAGTATGTGTGTGTGCGTGCGTGCGTGCGTGCGTGCGTGTTTGTGAGTATGTGTGTGTGTGTGTGTGTGTGTGTGTGTGTGTGTGTGTGTGTGTGTGTGTCTATTTTGAGAACTGACTGCAACGACATGACAATCCTGATATGGCCTTTTCGGTCGGCAGGGCTACAAGCAATATTCTCGCTACGTCTATCTGTGCCTGCCTGCCTGCCTGCCTGCCGGCCGGCCGGCCAGCCTGCCGGCCAATCGGCCAGCCGGCCGGCCAATAGGCTGGTCTCTCTCTCTCTCCCTCTCTCTCCTCTCTCTCCCTCTCTCTCTCTCTTTTTGAGCAAATCAGGATCGATTCTTTACGCCAACAGCCTCTGTTACGGAGATCTACGCAACAGAGAAGTCCGTGGTCAAACGGTTCGAGAGTTTACTCCCGTAATTGACGGTCGTGAGTTCGAACCACGTGCAGAGTCGGATTTTTTTTTTTTCACGGTGAAAACCCTCTCTCCCCCCCAAACACTAAATGAGCACCTGATTCAGTTCTGGGAAGGTTTAATGACGGGTGAATGAGAAGGATGAACACCGTCCTCCATCATGCCATGCCCTAGACACAGTGAAACTTCAGTTCATGCTGTACAGTGAATACTTTCATGTCTGGACCCTTACCTTTGATCGAAGACACGAAATTTGCATTTGCACATTGTGTGTCCAGTCCTCTGGCAAGAGACGCCAATTTTCGCCAGTACAACGAAGGCAAGCTAAAAAAGATTGCCTGAAAAAATCCCCCCTTCTCGGGGTTCAATGGTTGATGTGAAGATCCGATGGCGAAAAAAAAAAATTTTTTAATGTGTGTGTGTGTGTGTGTGTGTGTGTGTGTGTGTGTGTGTGTGTGTGTGTGTGTGTGTGTGTGTGTGCGTGCTGCGTGCGTGCGTGCGTGTGTGTACATACATACATACATACAAATATACATATAAATACACAGATCTTGATCAAGAATGATACACCTTAACTTTGTCACCTTCTGATCCCTGATGACAAGGATCTTCAAACGCAAACACACGTGCTTACAGTGAATCAAAACCATTCGTCAAGCTGGTCATTCAATATATATGCTTAAATAATGGTAGATAGAGTTCCAAGCTCGTTCCGCAATGAAGGATCTTCATCGGTTTGTGTCATCCGTTTGCAATGTACTCTGTAAGCTAGACAGAGACAGTTATGAAAACTGATGCGCGTTTTAATCTTATCTCAAGAAAGACAATAAATATTAGTCGATAAAACTGGAAAGGGAAGCAACCCCACCACTGCTCATGCCCGGGATGGAAAAGACTTATTTGTTGCCACATGCTGACAGAGCACTCGGAACTACATCCAGTTCTCATTTTTTCCAGTACTTTACCAATACTGCAAGAAGGACTGACATTTATCTTCATTCGATACTTTTCTTAATTTCGTAGCTCTGGTGGCAGCGCCATTTAACGTTCTATCACACAGCTGGTGATTTTGGACGATTACTCAACTTCTTGTATGCGCGAGCGCGCCTGTCTGGGTCACGGCATGATGAAAACTAGAGCCCTTTCCCAGTCTCCTTTCGCCGCTTTTAATCTTCCCTGAAACGAATCAGCTACGCATTTACTGCTAGGCGGACAGAGGTGGGTTTCCAGCCGAAGAAAAAATCCTATCCCGGGAGCGGTTCGAACTCACGACCCGTGAGCTCTGCAAGCAAACGCTGTAACCATCGGACTACATACCACAACGTACGTTTAAAAGTCGATTCTATCAACCATATGACAACTACTTCGTCTCTTCTACATTCAGCAATAGCAAAACTACCCCACAAACCAACAAAAAAGCACGGTGAAGAGAAGGGGCGACAAGGGCGGGGGAGGGGGGAGGGGGGACTGCGGGACGGAGAAGAATATCCAGCTAGGAAGTGCTTTCGGCACGTCATGTCAATTATCACTGCCACTAACGAACGTCCGAATGGCTTCGATTTAACTATCTCTAGCCCCGAACAGTTATGTACGTTCTTTTGAGCTGGGAGACGAACAGCTCGATGCCAGCGGTGTGTGTGTGTGTGTGTGTGTGTGTGTGTGTGTGTGTGTGTGGGGGGTGGGGGGTGTGTGTGTGGGTGGGTGTGTGGGTGTGGGTGTGTGGGTATGGGTGCGCTAGTATGTCTGAGTAGTATCTGTCTGTGTGTGCACTGTGTGTGTGTGTGTGTGTGTGTGTGTGTGTGTGTGTGTGTGTGTGCGCGCGCGCGCGCGCGTGCGTGTGCGTGTGTGTGTGTGTGTGTGCGCGCGCGCGTGTGTATGTTTGTTTGTGTGTGTGTGTGTGTGTGTGTGTGTGTGTGTGTGTGTGTGTGTGTGTGTGTACGCTCGTGTCTGTGTGTACTCTCTGTGCGTGTGTGAGCGCGCGCGCGCCTGTGTGTTTTGCATGTATGTGCGCGCGCGTGACTGTGTGTGTGTCCGCGTGCAAGCGCGCGCGCGCCAGTGTGTGTGTGTGTGTGTGTGTGTGTGTGTGTGTGTGTGTGTGTGTGTGTGTGTGTGTGTGTACGCACGTGCACGCGCACGCCCTTGTGTTCGTATGTGCGTGTGTATCGGCGTGCGTCTGTGTTCTTGTGAAGATGGGGGAGGGGGGGTGGAGGTGGGGGTGGAGATGTTTGGAGCGGGTACGGGAATGACAGGATTGACCGGAATGAGGGGGTCATATCCCGTGCATATGCATATGTATATATATGAACGTACGTGTGCGCGCGCGCGCGCGCGTGTGTGTGTAGGAGTGTCGGTGGATTGGGAAATTCGTATAGGGATAGCTGGAGACCATTTTGTAAAAAGACGTTTCACATTTCTGTCCTATCTCTACCAGATCCTCTCTTTCGATGGAAATAGAGATTAAGACAATATATCTTACAATGCAGCTCAAAAATAGAGACCTTCCTTACCTCACATTAATTTCTCAAAGTCTCGGAGAAAAAGGAAAAAAAAAGCGTGCGAACGCCAACGCAGCTGAATCAAGTTACGTACATGCTGAGCTGTTGAAAAAAAAAAAATACACGCCTACAAAGTTTTAAAAGAAACAATTCTAGCGTCTGAGACCGGTGTCACACAACAGGGTTTATCATCAAAACGCCTGTCGTCTTCCCTGAATTGAATTTGAAATCTGCGTAAAATTCAACGTCCGCCGACGTTTTGCTCAACAGAAGCTTCTTTAGAACTTGATCTCTTCAATAGACGCAAGCCTCTCTCTCTCTCTCTCTCTCTCTCTCTCTCTCTCTCTCTCACTCACTCTCACACACACACACACACACACACACACACACACACACACACACACACAGAGAAACGGAGGGTGGGAGACAGACATGCATGCATGCACGCACACACGCACGCAAGTATGCACGCGCGTGCATGCGCTACATACGTGCTCGCGCGCATACACACACACACACACACAGAGAGAGAGAGAGAGAGAGAGAGAGAGAGAGAGAGAGAGAGAGAGAGAGAGAGAGAGAGAGAGAGAGCATTCCTATCATTTTCAGTTATGATGCGTCTTAGACCTGATAAATGTGCAGGTTGACGAATTGACAGACAGGCACTATTGCTGAATAGGAAAAAAAAAAGGATAAAAGAAAATAGATGGGGAATGAAGGAATGAAAGAGAAGATAGACAGACAGACAGACAGAAAAGAAAGAAAAGGGGGGAGACGGGAAGAGAGAACAAATCGAAAAAAAAAACCAAAAACTTGACGCAGACTTTCAACAAAACCTAAAGGTCAGAAACATGAAATGTATCAATACAATATATCAGTCAAGGTGACATGTATAAATCATCTGTTCATTCCCAAACTCCAGCACTTACTGCGAACAGCCCAAGGCTCCCGTCTAACATATCCCATGGAATACTCCTTCAAAGAATCGGCACATTTCATACTGATGTTATAACGGCCGGGGTTTATTCCTGCGTCCAAAGTCGCTTTCCACACCGGTGGGAACAAACCCATCTGGTCGGGGTGCACTGACAGCAAACGTCTCCCTGGAATCTCTTTGTCCCCAATCGATGGATTGTTTCCCACTAAGTTCGATGGCTGCTGCTGTATGGACGATGAACGATGATGCAGAGTCGCACATCCCACAAAGTTATCCCACGAAACACACACAACACAGATAACGCCGAACTGTAGCGGTGTTAGAAACCGCCACATTTTCGTTGATGTAAAATGTCCACGCTTTCTCTGATAAATTTTTCCTTTTTTTTTTTTTTTTTTTTCAAACAATAATACCGACGGGCAGTCTCTGAGTTTATCAGCCTGACGACACAGACGACACTGGCCGTGAGCGAATGCTGTACAGTCAGCAGACGACAGTTGGAGATTGGCGGAAGTGGGGAGAGATCACGTGACACCTTCCGCCATCCCCCCCCCCCCCCCCCCCCCCCCCCCACCACCACCACCACCACGCAGCCAGCGCTCCTGCGACAGGAAAGGTTTTGAGTGAAGCCGTATTCTGTGTACTCCTTTGCGCTTTGGCATAGGGGTTTTTGTGTGTGTGTGTGTGCGCGCGCGCGCGCGCGCGCGTGTGTGTGTGTGTGTGCACAGGGTGTGAGTAGCGGGTGGAGCAGGGGCGTGATTCGTAGTTTGTTATCTCTCCGTTTCTTCATACTGCCATCTAATCTATTTCAAAAAGGATTTAGCGCCATTTTGCCGTCATATCTTTAGGAGCTTTTACATGAACACTGGGTCATTTCTTTCTCCTCTTTTCTTTTTTTTTTCTTTTTCTTTCTTTCTTCTTCTTCTTTTTCTTCTTCTTCTTCTTCTTGTTCTCTCTCTCTCTCTCTCTCTCTCTCTCTCTCTCTCTCTCTCTCTCTCTCTCTCTCTCTCTCTCTCTGTTAATTCCTTTTGTTTTCTGTCTGCTTTTCTTTGTTTTATTCATTCGTTCGTCCTTTCTTTCTTGCTTGCTTGCTTGCTTGCTATTATTCTTGCTTGCTTGCTTTTATCATTCTTTCTTTCTGTTATTTTCTTTTCTTTCTTTCTTCTTTTTTCTGTCTCTCTTCCTCCTCTGTCTGTCTATCTGCCTCTCTTCCTCCTCTCCTCTTCTTTCTTCCAGCCTTTCTCTCTAAGTACCAGTCTAACAATGCAGCATGACAATCATTACAAAACCTCGACGGACCAAACCCGTACAAAAGACTTAAGAAAGACGCAACATATACTGCTCAAAACAATTGAAAGGCCACTTGGAAATTCTCTCACTATTTCACAACAGAACGGAAACAACCCAAAACAATGCTTTCGAACTTTACTTCAGCCATTAATCAAAACACCAATGACACAGATCAATGACAAAATTGATTTGAACAGCATGTTTTTGTCACTTTCAAGTCCAGGACCCATCTTTTCAAAAGTCAGAACGCCAGAGATACACAAAAACACAGTCAGTAACGCGTGTGTCCGCCATTTGCTGGATGCACGCGATGCACCTTTGCCTCATGGATTGAGTCAGAGTCCTCAGAGTCATCTGGGGTATTGCCTGCCACTCCTGCTCAAGGAACTGGAACAGCTAGTTGAGGTCAACTGGCGGGGGGTGATTGCTTCGAAGTCGCCGGCCCAGCACGTCCCATAGGTGCTCGATTGGATTAAGGTCCGGTGAGCAGGCTGGCCAGTCCATGTGGATCACGTGTTGCTGCTGAAGAAAGTTGTTGACGACTCGAGCCCTGTGAGGTCTGGCGTTGTCGTCTTGAAGTACCGCGCCTGGTCCAATAGCTTGCAGCGCTGGCAGCACAAGGGGCTGCAGGATGCCATCCCTGTAGCCCACACCGTTGAGGTTGCCTTGCACCATGTGCAGTGGGGTTCTGTAGTTCTGTGCCATCCCTCCCCACACCATTATGGATCCACCACACCATAGCGATCACGCTCGCTCACGAGACCATCGTGATAGCGTTCTCCTTGCCGCCGCCAGACACGGTTCCTGCCGTCATGAAATGATAAGGCAAAGCGAGACTCGTCAGTAAACAATACTCTTGCCCACTGATCTCTGGTCCATGCTAAGTGACGCTGGGCCCAAGCCAAACAAGCAGCAGCACGGTGAGCTGGTGTCAGGACAGGACGGACGGCTGGTCGTCTTGAGCGCAGGTGTGCTTCTCTCAACCGGTTCTGAATGGTCTGGTCACTGACGGTGACATTGCCGGCTGCTTGCAGCTGCCCCCCTTGAGTGTGTCGGAAGTGGCCGTTCTCTGCCTCAGAGCTGACAGGACAACAAACCTGTCCTGCTGCCTGGAGGTGGACCTTGGGCGTCCTGGACGTCTTCGCTCAGCAACATTCCTGTCTGGTTGAAGCGGTCTCTCAAAGTCTGAATGACTGAATGGGCGACTGACAGTCGACGACCAACCTCTCGCACCCCCACGCCCTCCTGAAGCCACGCAATTGCCCGCGCTGGTCATCCTGACTCAGTCGTTGTCTCCGAGGCATGGTTGCAAAAGTACCGTAAACACAGGCATAAATGCCCACCAGTCTCTCAAAACTGGCTGACCTGTGTTCAGATAAGACATGGGTTGCACGTGCACTGCAGTATTCCTGCAGTTCAGATGTGCTCTGTCGCACAGGCCTGTTTGATTTGCACCCTTTTTTTTTCCCTGCAGTATGTGCACATTTCAGTTCACGGCTGTGATGTGCATGACACAGACTGAGTTGATTTCTGATCAAATTCAAGTTGACTGATCAGACATGCAACCAAATTCAGTAAGTTTGGGTGGGTGCAGTGCCGTGTTCTTGGAAAAAATAAGTCAAACAAGGGTACCCTAAAAAGTGGTAGTGGCCTTTCAATTGTTTTTGAGCAGTATATATCTGAATCAACTGTACTATTCATAGGTTATGATCACGACGCTCTTGATTCTTTCGGTTTAATTCTCGTCTGGACGGATGAGTTGAGTTTCAGTTTCAGTTTCATCAAAGAGGGTCACTGCGTGCGGACTAGTCCATATACACTACACCACATCCGCTGACATTTGAGACCACACTACGCATGATCTGAAGCTGATGGATAAATGAATTAACAACAAAGATGAGACAATTGAAGAAGAGGGTCTCCTGGCTACGACTCAGCAAATGTCTGACCTACGCATTAGCCCAACGCGCTGGTCAGACCTTGAATACCTACCTAACATTTGTGTGTGTGTGTGTGTGTGTGTGTGTGTGTGTGTGTGTGTGTATGTGTGTGTGTAGTGGATGTACATGTGTGTGTATGACGTGTGGACATAGGCCCATGTGTGTGCGTGGGCGCATATGTGTGTGTGTGTGTGTGTGTGTGTGTGTGCGCGCGCGCGCGCGCGCGCGCGCGCGCACGCAGGCATGTGTGCACGTTTGTGTGTGTGTATGTGTGCATGCGTGTGTGCGTGCGTGCGTGCGTGCGTGTGTGTGTGTGTGTGTTTGTGCACGTGTGTGTGTGTGTGTGTGTGTACGTGTGTGTGTGTGTGTGTGTGTGTGTGTGTGTGTGTGTGTGTGTGTGTGTGTGTGTGTGCATCTGTGTGTGTGTGTGTGTGTGTGTGTGTGTGTGTGTGCGTAATTTGTGGGTTTGTGTGAGCACACGTATCTGCATAATAGCTATATGTATACATATCTGTGTGTATGTGTGTGTGTCTTTGTATGTGTGCGTGTGCGCATGTGCGTGTGTGTGTGCATTTGTGCGCTTATGTGTATGCGTGTGTGTGCGCGCGTGTGTCGGTGTGGACGTGCACATGCACACATGTGTACATGTGTATGGGTAAGTATGTGTGCGTATGTGAGAGTGCGCGCACGCACGCGCGCGCGCGTGTGTGTGTGTGTGTGTGTGTGTGTTGTGTGTGTGTGTGTGTGTGTGGTGTGTGTGTGTGTGATCTTGCTAACAGACAAACAGGCGTCTTTGAGTCCGTTGCGATGGTGAAAATCTTTGCCCTGGTTCGTGCTACGCAAATGTAGGACTGTTCAGATTTCTCGTCCATCTGGTTTCAACTCACCTCGGCAGAACATACTTTTGAAGTGATCCCTAAAAGTATGATCCCTAAAAGTATGAACATTCACGCACGAAGTCACAACACACACACACACACACACACACACACAGAACCGATTCTCATTAGCTGGAAAGATGGAATACAGCGCAGAGACGAAACTCAGTAAGTATATATTAAGACGGCTCTGTGGTGTGGATCCGGTGTCTCAGCCCAAACCGTTCCCAGACCAGGCTGTCCCACAGTGGACAGTTCGAGCTAGCCTGTGTTGTCCCCCTTTGCGTGTCCCACGGTGGACAGTTCGAGCTAGCCTGTGTTGTCCCCCTTTGCGTGTCCCACGGTGGACAGTTCGAGCTAGCCTGTGTTGTCCCCCTTTGCGTGTCCCACGGTGGACAGTTCGAGCTAGCCTGTGTTGTCCCCCTTTGCGTGTCCCACGGTGGACAGTTCGAGCTAGCCTGTGTTGTCCCCCTTTGCGTGTCCCACGGTGGACAGTTCGAGCTAGCCCGTGTTGTCCCCCTTTTGCGTGTCCCACGGTGGACAGTTCGAGCTAGCCCGTGTTGTCCCCCTTTGCGCGCACACCTCTCTCGTCCAGACTATCTCCTTCACCGGTGTGACGTTCAGTAATTACTCCACGCCCGAAATCACTTCCCGGCGGGTGAGAAAAAGCACGTGCCTGGCACGTGCCGGGCGCGTGCCAAATCTCACCTCCAGGGAAGTAAAACCAGACAGACCTTCCGCTTTGTTTCACAAATCTTTTCACACCTTCAAAGTTCCCAATGGTGTCCCAAACGACGATACATATCAATCAGAGCATAGTGCACCTGAATTTGAGGGTAGTGTGATTTTGGAAATCAAACAGAACAACCCCCTTCCCCCCACACGGTTCTAAAACCACCCTCGGTGACTTATTTCGGACATCGTCTAGGAACAACCACAGACAAAATATGTTCTAAAATCATCCCAGGTGAGTTACTTCGGACATCGTCTAGAAACAACCATAGACATATGTTCTAAAAAGCAACCATAAATCATCCATCCCAGGTGATTTACTTCGGTCATCGTCTAGAAATAACCACAGACATATGCTCATTCCTTCTTCCCTGTCACGTATGGTGGGTTCTTTTTGGCACGTGCCTACATTCCCCCCATGCGGTGTTTCTGGACTATGCTCCAAATCAGTCGCTGTGCAGCAGTGTTTGGACTAGGGTCGGGCGTAGTTCCGCCTCAGTCCAAAGTCATTCCCCCTCTCCCGCCCCCTCCTCCCCTCACATTCAGCTGCAATGTGCTTTGATAGACATGTTGTAGTGTATGGGACACTTTGAGAATGTGAAGCCGGGGAGTGATTTTGGTACAAAGGGGGAAGTTGGTCTGAATTTACTCCGGAAGAAGGGTAGTGGGGGGGGGGGGGGGGGGGGGGGGGGAGGGGCTAGGTGAAAGGGGTGGCTAGGGTGGGGGGGGGGGGGGGGGGGGAGGAGTGTGAGTTTGGGCACTTTCCCTTTCAAACACACGCCAGGGAGTCGTTTTGGGTGTGCGGTGATCACGGAACGTTATGGTCTCCGGAATTTTCTGAGGAACCCGAGATTTTTCACAGGGGACGCAACTCTACCTGCCGTTCAAATTCCATGGCGTCAGAGCTGTTTTTTTTTTTTTTTTTTTTTTTTTTTTTTTTTCTTTCTTTCTTTCTTTTGTTTGTTTGTTTGTTTGTTTTTTTTTCTTGTGTCGTTTATAGTTGAAATAACCCATGATAAAGGGTGCATCTCGTCGCGTCAGTTACACAAATAAAAACGAAATGTTTGCGTTGTCACAAATCCACGTGGAACGTTTCGACGAACGCTTTACCTATCGTTCTTACTGCATACACAGTCGGACCACCACACCCTGTTTACTTCACCGTCGCATTGAATTTTGTTGCGTTTGTTTGATGCTGTTTAATTCCATGCTGTCGGACTATACTTTGACATATCTGTTATTTATTTTCTATATTGCTTCTTTTGTTACAAGTTCGTTTGTTTGTTCGTTATTTCCGTTTGTCTATTTTTTTCTGTCTCGTCTTTTTTGAATTAGTATAGCACCGACTCGGCAGTCATAGGGTGCGCGTCCCGCTGTCGCCCAAAATAGAGTCTGACGAAGAAAACTCATAGGCCAAAAAAATAATAACAATAAGTCTTGGGGAAAAAAAAAGACAAAGAAAAATAGTCTCAGATAAAAAGGAAAAAAAGTTACGTAATGTTATCTTTTGTGAATGACACTGTGCGTGCGTGTGTGTATGTGTGTGTGTGTGTGTGTGTGTGTGTGTTGTGTGTGTGTGTGTGTGTGTGTGTTGTGTGTGTGTGTGTGTGTGTGTGTGTGTGTGTGTGTGTGGTGTGTGTGTGTGTGTGTGTGTGTGTGCATGACGTTTGCATATCTTAGCAAGAAAGGTATGATAACTGACGCTTTCTCGTTTTAATTGTGATCGATTGTTATCAGCAAGCTTGGTAGAAATTTAGTTACGTGTTCATTCCTCGTCTGTTGTTTCTTTTGTCCGTGACTAATGTTACCCAAAACCACGAAACACGAAACCGATTTCAACGAAAATTGTTTGAAAGATGGAGAAATCCACTGAATTTCGGTGCGGATTTGTGCATGGAGTGAACAGATGGTTCGTTCTGCTAGGTTACGCAAAACTACGACACCCGATTTTCACAAAACGGTAGATAGCTGGAATACGGTCCCAAAGCAAACCCATTAAATTTTAGCACGGATCCGGATCAAAGGGCGGATCCAGGATCCGTTAGACTTTGGCAGAAGTCTGCGTTCTCCCAGGTTCTCTTATAGTTTTTTTTTTCGCTCTACCTGTTTGATTAAACAACTGCTCAACAGAGGAGTTCAACCAGATGCCGTTCGGACAATGATGTTCTGCAGAATGACTTTCAGATTGTTTTTCATTTTCTGTCCCTCTGTGACTGCGTTGAGCCAAAGCGCTGGATAGGACCGTAAATTCTCGCATGTGCATTGCATTTTTTGCATTGCACGGTACAACCTGTTCCGATGGTCGTCATATTGTTTTTTCCTATCAAAAGAGAGAGAGAGAGAGAGAGAGAGAGAGAGAGAGAGAGAGAGAGAGAGAGAGAGAGAGAGAGAGAGAGAGAGAGAGAGGAGAATAAGAATATAATGGCAAAAAATGACAAACTGTTTTGGTTACTGTAATATTGTCTCTAGACGTATAATGGTAAACGGATTAAAAAGAAATCAAAAAAATCTTGAGCGTAATTTTACTGAAGGCGAAGCATGCTTCTAAACGATTGTATAACGCTAAACAACACAAACACAAGAAGAGAGAGAGAGAGAGCATACCACTAAAAACTCTCTCTCTCTGTGTGTCACACCCACACCCCACACACATCACACACACGCGCGCGCGCGCGCGCGCGCGCGAAAGAGAGAGAGAGAGAGAGAGAGAGAGAGAGATACAGAGAGAGAGAGAGAGAGAGAGAGACAGAGAGACAGAGAGCTGATCCAAGCCTACGTCTACGTCTAAACCTACGTCGACCCTAATAACATTCAGAAAAAGGCGTGTGTGAAAGGACGACGTGGATACTTTGCGGCACACTCCACACTAACTGTATCTGTCTGCGGATCTGTTCGCAAGAGGAAATAAGCTCATTGGCCGAAATCGATTTTTGACTTTGCTTAAATTTTAGTACTGCACTGCACTGCACTGCGCTGCATGGCACTGTATTGTACTGTACAGTATTTTACTATAGTGTACTGCACTGTAATGTTCTGTATTGCACTGCACCGTACTGTATTGTATAATACTGTATTTTTCTGCACTGTACTGCATTGTCTTGTACTGTATTGTACTGCATTGTTCTGTACTATATTATACTGTATTGTACTGTGTGGTATTATTCTGTATAGTACTGTATTGTACTGCGTTGTCTTGTACTCAATTGTACTGCATTGTTCTGTACTACATTGTACCGTTTGTCTTGTACTGTGTTGTGCTGCATTGTACTGTCGTATTATACTATATTGTACTGCATTGTGTTGTACTTATTGTACTGCACTGTACTATATTGTCTTGTACTGTATTGTATTGCATTGTGCTGTACTATATTGTACTGTTTTGTCTTGTACTGTATTGCGCTGCATTGTACTGTTGTATTATACTATATTGTACTACATTGTACTGCATTGTGTTGTACTGTATTGTACTGCACTGTACTGTGTTGTCTTGTACTGTGTTGTCTTGTACTGTATTGTACTGCATTGTACGGTACTATATTGTACTGTAGTGTACTGCATTGTACTGTACTAAGTATAAACTGTATTGTACAATATTGTACTATTGTATTATACTGTATTGTACTGCATTCTCTTATACTGTATTGTATTGTACTGTATTGTATTATAGTGTCTGGTACTATGTTGTACTGTACTGTATTATACGGTGTTGTACTGCATTGTATTGTATGTAGTGTACATACTGTATTATATTGTATTCTATTATATTGTATTGTACTGTATTATACTGTGTCGTATTGTATGGCATCGTATTGTATTGTATTGTATTGTACTGCATGGTATTGTATTTTTTGCCGTGCCGTAACGTACCGTACTGTGCCGTACCGTAGTGTAGTGTAGTGTAG
>JADBJO010000433.1:62500-82500 GCA_016801955.1 Conus betulinus | reverse complement strand
CCCCACCCCCCCCCCCCCCCCCCCCCCCCCCCCCTTGCTCCGATCCTCCCGTGTAATTTCTCAAAGTATGTGTACAAAATACGGCGAAATTGTACGGGGAAAACGGAACAATTTCGTCGGTTAGGTTACCTCTGTTTGTTTGCTTGTTTGTTATTTTTTTTCTTTTTGTCCTTTTTACTTTATTTATTTATTTGTTTATTTTTGTATAGGTCCCTTTCCTCCAGATCTTCAAATCTGCAGAACCCGCCAATGTCCACTGTGTGAAAAGGTAGAAAAGAGGCTGGGACCACCGTGATGGTGGGGAAGTCTTGACTTTCCTCACCCGATTCTCACTGGCTTTCCTAACTTGTTCAGATCATAAACATAATTTGATTATTGTCCAGCATGACCTGCATCAAAATGGAAAATGCTATCCCCAATACATAATGGGGGGGGGGGGGGGGGGGGGGGGGGGAGAAAGAAATATTGCAAATATAATGCAGAAGCAAAAGATGGACGTCTATGAATATAGGTGAAAGATGTCAATGCCCAGAAAGGAACACACACACACACACACACAAACACACACACAGTCATTTGAGGGTAACGGATGAATGCGCTTGGCGATGGTCAGGAGTCACTCCTTAAAGCTGAAAATTTTTTCTCAATTTTAGCTGCAGAAATAAAAATGTTTTCTTCTATGAAAAGAACAGAAATAACACAAAAGTGGTTTTTTTTTAAATCAAAAACAACAAACAAACAAACAAAAACAGAATATTTTGACTTATTCACTTTGAGATGTAGGATACCCAAGAATAAAAAGTACATTTAGGTAAGACAAAAGAGAGAGAAAAAACAAAATTTACTTTTCATCGTACCAAACTAATTACTACTAATTTCATAATCTGCTCATACAAATTAACATAATCACAGCATCTTGCTTTTGAAACGAATCTCACTCGCTGGAATATTACCAGCGTGGCTGGTTTTTGATGCCATCGCCAAAATTCCTGATCACACAATTTTTTTTTTTTTTCCAATACAGCCATCACCATCTCTATCCAATCTTGACACCTTGTCTTTGTACCTGTCACCATTCACACCGTCTCCCTTGCATGAACGGTTCATTAACTGTGTTTTAAACATTAAAATAAAGAAAAGAGAGAGAAAAGGGGAGGGAAGAAAGAAAGAGGCTGCTTGAATGCGAGCGTGTCAAGTGCGCTTATCTATTGTTAACTTTTAAAAGAGTTTGTCTAAAGATGGCCCTTTGTATCTTCACCTCTGATGAGGCCAACAGACTGTAAAACGATCTGTGACGTAATGAAGATATTTTACATGATATGTCGGCAGTTGAATGACGACAGAGAGACGATGACGGCAGTGTATGACCCGAACGACCATGCAGGACCCTGTTGAGGTCTGTCGTAACTTGAAACGGAAAACGGAGGTCACTGGGTCTTGGTTTCATCAGAGAGAGACAGACAGACAGACAGACAGACAGACAGAGAGAGGCAGATAGAGAGACAGAGAGAACAAGAGAGAGATCAATATTTTACAGCTTTCTTTACGGATTCTTGCTTTACGTAACACTTCTGGTAAATCTTATAAGACACATCATGTACATGAGGCCAGAACCGTTAAACATTAATTTTAGAATGCAGTGTTCGACTTTCGTTCCTGAAATTAAATCAAAATGTGCACAACTTCTTACCATTACCATATTAACACTTTCAACTAACTTGCACAGAGGTCAATTAAACCTACAGGCGACCCTGGAGTTTAAGGTACCAGGCAGGCTCATGGCAGACGCTGAGAACACTAAGGTCACATTCGGATAGAAGTTCAAATCCCACTGGTACCCAACATAAAAATGGCCATTTCTGCTGTCTGTCTTAATGTGTTGTCATTCTGGTGGTGTCACAGTAGTGTAGAATAGGCTCTCCAACCCCCACTCTCCTGGATGTTTACCCCAGCCTGCCAAACCACTTTTTGGTGAGTGCATGCGGACATTAGACTTGGGAGTGACTTTTCGAGTGTATGGGGTCCTTTCCCAACTATAGGTAACTTTTTTTCTTAGATAGCTCGTTTTGCCCAATATTAAGATCACACTGATTAAACTTTGTAAACATGTTTATTTGTATTTGTATAACATTTCTAATTTCATTCATTTTCATCTTTGACAAAATAAAAACAAGATTGAAAAAAAATCATGTTTGAATGTGTGCTGATGTTGTAAGAACAGGACTCTTAAATGCCATGTTTGCCGAGAAATGATGCGAGAACATGCTGATCTAGAGAGAGGGACTGAAAAGGGCAGGGATGGGTGGTGATACCGTTCGATGCTGAGTGAGCACTTGGTCATGCCATACGATTTGTGCACTGCTGTTTGTTCTGGTTTTGACTTGTCAAAATGTGCATATACATGGCTTGTAAATTCATAGAGCATTTTCAGACGTGTTGATATCAGCAATGATAATGCAGGTACACACACCACATGTAATATGCCAGGTTACAAACTCCCATCATTCTTCTATGTCTGATAGGCCACACCTACCCATCCACACACAAACTTGTGAGTTCAGATTTTAATAGCAAATGAAACTCACTTAAAACGATTAAAATACACAGACTCACAGCCACAAATATGGCCAAAAATCAGATAACATACAGCCACTCTTTTCCTCTCGGTCTCATGCATGCACGCACACACACACACACACACACACACACACACACACACACACACACACACACACACACACACACACACACACGTGTGCATGTGCGCACACACACAACACAAATGCACAGACTGAAAAGGACTGATCTGTCCATCTTGTTCTTCTTCCCAGATCATAATGTCCAATCCCATAGTGTTCATATTCGAAACGTTCATGGTTAGAATGTCAACCATTCAGAGGTAGGGGGAACTAATCCCTGAAGCCTCATAAATGGATGTCAAGGCAGTACTATTCAACTGGTTCATTCCAAACATGCTGTGCACAGTTCATGACAATAAACCCAGACTAAATTCAGAAATGAACTTCTCCTATTTCCATCAACTTAGTAAATTACTTTAAAAAAACAAAAAACTAACACT
Organism: Conus betulinus; assembly: GCA_016801955.1. NCBI lineage: Eukaryota > Metazoa > Mollusca > Gastropoda > Neogastropoda > Conidae > Conus > Conus betulinus. The sequence continues at coordinate 79,421 of JADBJO010000433.1, read as the reverse complement.
GTGCATAATCAATCACTTTCCATGTACCCAAGGGAAGGACACACAACACAGGGAGGCTCTTAAACTATGGCCAAAAACAAAAACAAAAAAAGCCCTGGTAGCTGCACTGAAAAAACTCTTAAGTACTAAGTAGACTGCAATACCTTTTTCTTTTAAACATTTTACTCTAACAATCGATTCCTGCAGTCAATGGGATTTTGTTAAATTGCACATCCATGCTAAGTTTTTTTTTTTTTTTTTTGAAAAGCGAAGATGAGAATAAACCAGTCAGCATAGTACAAATGAAGATGGACATTCAAGAAGCAGACATTGTAAACAACACTCAGAACAGGAACAATCTCAACACCTCTACCATGTTGCCCATGACTGATGAGAGCTCTAATGGCCCAAGCATCCATCATGGCGCCCCTATGACCTGCTGTCAATGGACATTGAATAAAGATATATAATCAACTTCAGAGCTGACATCAGCATAACTGTAAAATCTGTATCTGGGTGCATAATCAAAATGATCCACGATACTGAAGTAAGGTGTTGTACACCCTAATAACTTTGAGGGTTGCTTTCCATTCTTCAAACAGGATGAAAAGATGCCTTCCACAGGCCTATTATTAACCCTTCTGCAAGATCATTCACCATTAAATAAGTCAGTACTTTTCCTGCCTGAGTTATGGTCCGATCCATTAACCACACAAGCTGGAAAGTTTTATAAGAATGCATTCAAGAGTTTGGGAAGCTGAAAAGTTTCTCTGAAAAAAAAGGTTGAAGCTTCATCCCTTTCTTAAAAACATTCTTCAGAACTTAAAATGTAAATTAACAGTGAATTTATTTAGAAGTTCAAGTCTAAGATGAAATTACAAAAAGTATTCTGAAAAAAAAAAAAAAACCAACTTAAAGTATATCTGACAAGTCAGGATAGAATGAGGAGTTTGCATTCCTGTTCATGTCTTTGCAAGTGGTATAGGTCTTTCTGTAAAACCATACACAAACACACACACAAAATGTTTGTATAGCAGTTTTTACACACACACACACACACACACACACATACACACAATGTACAGAGGCACACACACACACACACACACACACACACACACACACACACACACACACACACACACACAATGTACAGACAGACACAAAATAAATAGTTAGTGATCTTTAGAGACCCCTCCTTTGAAAGGGCATACTTCATGAACACAATGGTTTAAATCCTCATTCCCACACTGAGGGAAAACATGTATGTACACTCACACAAAAACTGCTGCTCTATAAAATACATACAGTGAAAAGGAATTTTACTTTAAATCTTCATTCCATGCAAGCACACATCAAATCCCACAAACAAAATTTCACAGGAATCCTGAACATTACAAATAGTGTACAGTATTCACAAATATATGAACAAAATGCCAATAAATCATGATTTTGTATCATCAAAAGGAACTGCAGTCATTTCACATTTACTGCAGATCTCTCTCCTGTACCAAAGCTCAGTAGATAATTTTCTATACATACGTATAAAGCTTAGCACCCTAGCAAGAACCTACACACATCAGGAGAGAGAGAGAGAGAGAGAGAGAGAGAGAGAGAGAGAGAGAGAGAGATAAAAGGAACCTTCCAATCAAACAACAAAGAACAAATCAGAATGAAAATTACTACTCATAACAAGAGCCAAGTACAAGAGCATTTAGAACACAGACCCCCACCAACATAAATGTTCGCATATTAACATACTCAGACACATGGGTAATGACAAATAATGTTTAATGTAGACCATTTTACATCATTGGTTACCTAACATGTGAAGAAACTTTGTTACGCTTTTCTTGTGAAGCAGCTTGAAAAAAAAAAAAAAAAAAAAAAAAAAAAAAAAAAAAAAAAATGATCCAAGATTTTTTTCATTTGATTCGGACCTGCACCAAAAGTCCGCCAAAAGTACAGTGGACTGGTCTCCTCTGGGCCCCATTCTTTCTTTTGAGAAAATGTGGGTATAACAGGTTCAGTAGTTTTTATGTAATGCTGCTGACAGACTAACAGACAAATCAGCAGACGCAGTGAAACATAACTTCCTTGACAGAGAAGAGGAAAAGAAAAAGATAATTTTGACTAATGAGAGGACAGAAACCCTATTAAAAATGAGAGAACGAGAGAAACCCAATGACTAATGAAAACAAGAGAGAAACCCCAATGACTAATGTGAACAAGAGAGAAACCCAATGACTAATAAACAAGAGAGAAACCCAACAACTAATGAAACAAGAGAGAAACCCAATGACTAATGAGAACAAGAGAGAGAAACCCAATGACTAATGTGAATACGAGAAACCCAACAACAACTAATGAAACAAGAGAGAAAACCCAATGACAAATGAAACAAGAGAGAAACCCAAAGACTAATGAGACTTAGAGAGAAACCTAATGCCTAATGAGAACAAGAGAGAGAAACCCAACGTCTAATGTGAACAAGAGAGAAGCCAAATGACTAATAAGAAAAAGAGAGAAGCCAAAGATTAATGAGAACAAGAGAGAAAGGCTAATGAGAACAAGGGAGAAACCTAATGACTAATGAAACAAGAGAAAGAAAGACTAATGAGAACAAGAGAGAAACCCAATGACTAATGAAACAAGACAGAAACCTAATGAAACAAGAGAGAAACCTAATTATTAATGAGAACAAGGCAGAAATCTAAAGACGAACAAGAACAAGATAGAAACTTTTGACTTTTAAGAAAGGGACAGAAACCTAATGACTAATAAGAAAAGGACAGAAACCTCCTCATGTCTAATTTGAACAAAACAGAAATCTAATGACATACAAGACAGAAACCTAATGACAAACAAGAACAAGATAGAGAACTAACGACTGACAAGAACAAGACAAAAAACCTAATGACTTATAAGAACAAGAGAGAACTCTAATATTCATACATGAAGAAATATCCACACAAAAAATGAAAACAAGACAGACACTAATGAGAACAAAAACAGAAATGACCAATAAAAAGCAAAACAGACCAAACGACAAAGAAGAAGAAGACAGAAACCTTCATAGTAGTTGAAGACAAAATCCCACAAGAAACGAAAACGTAAGTAATAAGACATACACCAATGACAGAAACTAAATTACTAAGGAGAGCCAGAAGTAAATCCAATGATAAGACAGATACCTTATCACTAATGAGAAAAATCATTCAACCATACAGAAACTCACTCTGAGAAGGAAAAAAAAAAAAGTGAAATTCAAATCATTCAAGATGGGGTGTCCTTGTTATTGCTCAAAGATAATAATGTATGTAATGAAAATAATGTCTGAGCAGAAGCTAACTTATCAGGTGAGTATTAATGGGAGTTAAGAAATGAAACAGATATTGGCATCAAACACACAACTGTGTCAATCCAAAGCAGCGCTCTTCATCCACAACATACACATAGGACTATATAAAGCCGTAAACATTATGACTGCATAAATATACAATCTTTTTTCCTTTTTACAATGGATTTTTTTCACTTTTTTTTCCCCCAGGATCTTTTTTTTCCCTTCTAAAATAAAGGAAATGGCTTCATTTATGAAACCTTAACGATTGCAGACAACGTTGTTACTTTACAAATAAGGCTGCAGATTGATGCATAGAAAGATTAGCAGACAAATATACAGCCATAGACTGATAAACAGCCTGACAAACACATGGATTTAAAAACAAAAACAAACAAAACAAAAGGAAAGTCACTTTCCTCTCAACAGATCCACATGCATAAAATTGGTAACAGAGGATACAACAAACCTCGATCTACAAACAAATCATTTATACACAACGTATTCAGAAATCCCTCCCAACAAAAACTTAATTGAAAAATCCAAGATTTGATTCTGATCAGAAGAGAGGAAAAACAGGGGAATAAAGATATTATGATGGCCTTCCATACTTACTTTCACCCTCATTCTTTTCAGTGTCAAGTAACCACTCACTTCATATCCAGAGACAGGAACCTCTCAAGACTTTTGCAGTTGATATCAAAAGCTTTAAGTCAGCCTGATTGTCGGTCATCTCACTATGCAGGGCTCGCAATTCTCCCCAATTTCACAGATTTCAGCAACAAGTGAAAATGCACAAAAAGAAGAATATTTCAGTGAAAAATAAATAAGGGTTGACCAAAAAAAAAAAAAAAGAGACAATGGAATCCATAGACCACTGGTTGCTTTTAATCTATAAGCTGGCAAACTACACCAATGTCAAAAAATCTCACATCATTTTCTTCAGGAGATCAGGCTGGTCCCTTTTGTCAAGCCAGTTCAAGACATAGGCAAACAATGTCAGGTATCACACTCTGTTGCGGTGTGTTAGCAAAAAAGCTGGAAAGTGAGAGATAAAAAAATGCTCTATGGCCGGACAGACAACAGCACGATACACTACCTAAGGGTCAGATTTGCGCCAGGTTCCACCATTTTGAGTACAAGTTTCAAATATTTTCTGGATGGAGTTGAGATGGGAGGGAGGGAGGGGGTGGGGGGGAGGGCAATGGTATGGCTGCTGGTCCCCACTCAACTTTCCTCCCCTCCCCCTCCCCCCCATAGAAGTTTCGTTTTTCTTTAACAGCGGTAGTCCTGACCATACCTTGCTTTCCTACAGGGCACGGTGGAGGATGAATGTCCCGAGGAAAAAAAAAGCAGCATTGGATGGACAAATAAAAGCCTAAGCTGTTTTTTTACAGCTCCTCTACCTACTATGCTGCACGTAACTGAGGAGAGAGACGATTCCTGACTGACTGAGGAGGCATCAATGGCATTCCTATGCCCTTCTGTCATGTGATAACCATAACATTTTAAATACACTGGAGTTTTTACATCAGCTGCTTCCAATTACCAACATCAGCAGATGTCTCCCTGACTAATTATCCCTGAGGAACCCCACTTTCTCTTGTTGTTGTGGCCTTGCTGATGGAGACGTAAGCGGAATGTGGTGGGGCATAGGAGCAGAGGATTACAACTTATGCAGGGTCAAACCAAGCAAACTGTTGATTGGTTGAGTTAGCCTGGAAGCCACCCGGCTGGTGTCAGGGACATATGTGGCGAACAATCTAGTTGTCAAGGACATGAAGTTCAGAGATGGCGCACATCCACTCTCACAAACAGGGTAAATTCAATGCACCTAAGGTCCATGTTCAGGCTGAATTTGCTGATGCTATCATGCTATTCTCTCCTTTCATTCTATAGTTGTTGAAGTTTGGATTTGTATTGATGCATATTTCAGATCGAGCAGATTCCGCCTGCATATATACATCTATTGCTTTGTATCATGGAGTTGCATCTCTTCTTCAATAATGCTGATTGTCATAACTAACCCTCTCATACACACACACACACACACACACACAACACACACACACATACACATCCACAATGATGAAACTTGCAAAACCTTTACACCATCTATATGAATAGATACGGTTTTCTTTCTTGAACCAAATTAAACGATTCACACACACAGGCAGGCACATATGCATGAGCGCGCACACACATACACACATATGTACTTTTACACCACATGCATAAATCCAAAGGAACAATGAGGCAAATAAAGTACTCTAAAATTTCTCAACTTTTAATATCAGAACCATCCACAATCCTCCAGCAACAACAACCATACCACAACCACACACACACTATGTGTGACAGTTCAAGTAACACTTTCAATCAAATGAGCTAATTAGGTGGTCAATAATGAATGCTGTTTCTGCACAAACTTGCCATAATGAAAGAAAGAAGGAAAATGCCCAATCAGTCTCAAATGCACAGAAAAGTTAATTTGTTAATAATAATCAGTTAAAGTATCAAATACTGCAGATTTTGGCTTCATTGCACTTTGGTTTCTTTTTTTCTTTTCTGATGTTTGATTTTGTTTCAACAACCAGTTTCTTGGTCTAAGAGTGTTATGCTTATCTGCCTGTCCTTGAAAAGAATTGCATGTATTTTTGAGTGCTATTACACTCACACTTACAGCATACATCAGTGACAAGTTTCTTCTGAACACACAATGAGGACCTTTCTATTCATCAGCTACTTTTGTCAACAATCATTTCTTTATTCTCTCTGGTTGAGAATCAATAGCTAGGTACAAACAAAATTTTTATGCTGCCACAAGGATACAGATCTTGCACAGGCATACATGCACAAAAGGTTGTAAACGCATGCACAAATAACTTTTTTTGCATGCACTCACATACTTTCTTGTCTTCTTTTTTCTTTACGCAAAATTTGTCATACATGGGATTGCATACATATACTTGTGTGTATGTGTGCGTCTCTCTCATAAACACACACATATATATACGTACAGAGCAAACTTTGGTTCTGATTTTTCTTTCAGAATTTTGTGGAAAAACAACCAAATAAAAATTACCCATAACCTGTTCCTTACGATGGGCAGGACGAGTGAAGAGAAGGAGCACAAAGCACAACACACTCACCTGTACAAAACGTATACAAACACTTACCTCAAAACATACCTGTACAAAAGGTATACAAACACTTACCTCAAACACACCTGTACAAAACGTATACAAACACTTTACCTCAAACACAGAGGCACACAGATATACAACCTTATGCCCATTTCCCCCACTCCACTTCCCCTGCCCCCACACCTTCCTAACACATGTTCACACATCACTACGCCACCCAAGACTGAAATGAGAGCTTGTTTTGAAAAGCCACATAATGGCCGACTTACTTGTGATATATACCCCATCCTTCTCCACATACACACACACACTATAAGGAAGGATTTACAGAAAGACAGGTGAGAGACACATACAGACAGCTAAGGAGGAGCAGAGACAAGCAGACGTGAACATGGACCAATACAAAAAGCAAGCATCATCATCATCCTCATCCTCATAGAAGTCAGTTGCAGGCAACAGCTCTTTTTGATGCTTAACTCCTCGTGTGCCCCAGTACAGTACGTCAATCCTCTTTCACTGTGTGTAAAAGTGCCTCTGAATGACTAAACTGTCTGTGTTATTGTCATACATTGCTACATGTTGTCAGCAAAATTGTTGAATCCAAGTGACATTATTTCATTTTTTTTCCATTACAGTAACAGCTAGGATGCTATTGTCCTTGATTTAATTATCACAGTCCTGCACCAAATATCCTTGACAAACAGTTGTCACTGAGCACAAAAATGGGTGTGGCACTGAAGGGGTTTATGAATCGACACAACATTCACTTCACTGCTAAATACAAACAAGTATACACACATAGTTACAATAATTTACTTACATACACAGAAACTGCTCCTTCATTTTCTTCTTTGCAGACAGTATCAACAAATGTCCCATCTCTCCCCCACCCCCACCCCCTCTCCTCTCTTGTAGCCTATTTTTCTTCATGGGTGACACTTTTCCAGATGGAAAATAAGTAATGAGGCAAAGGTCCAACCTCTGATTCCCCATGGCTGAAGGGTACTGCTCAGAGGGTTAGGGAGGTGGAGGGGGAGGAGGAGGGCCGAGACTACCTGAAGCTGAAGAAAACCAACATATTTGAAGCAGTTCGGCAGCCTCTAAAATGCCATCAAATGTTTCAAATAGGCTCTCCAGTAAGGTGCAAGGAACTAGCCTTGAAAGCTATTTCTCTTTGCTAATCATGTTAATACTGTAACAAATCATTAAAATAGTACTTAAATGACAGCAACAAAGCCATTAACATTTATCTTTGTATTTCTTTCCTTGAATCCTCAGTCTCCAATGCAAAGGCATCAAATACCTCATTTCTCCATGTAATGATGAAAACAGAACAACGAAAACCTAAAACAGCAGCAGCAGCAGCAGCAACAGCAACATACACACACGACACAAGTATTGAACATTTTCCAGGCATTTTCAGAAACATCTGAACGTTTTTCCTCTTCCCCCAAATTAGGGATTCCTTATCTGGCATTTTCCCTAGTGGCTGATTTCTGACCCCAGGTATAATAGCTTCACCCATGTGTCTTTGTCATACTTCCCAAAGGGAACAAGCTTTAACTAGCACACAGAGTACAGAGATCTATCACATGCTTCTGTCTTGCTTGCACTAAAGTTCACAAAAGCATGTTTGACGTTACTGGCATGTCAATGTTTTCAAAGTTTGTTCTTGAAGCTACTAAATCACTTCCACAGCTTGCATCTCCAAAATCTGAAATAATCTCTTTTTTTTCAAACTTTGTAATACTTTGGAAAAAAGGGACACATTCCCTGTGTTATAAAAAATGTAGTTTTGTACATGAATAAAGCAGTTCTGCTGGCAGCACACACACTCAACTTGCAGCACATGAATCAAAGTGTCTCTTGCAATGCAAAGCCATGTCACTTTCTGGTATCCATCTGCTTTAAAGGCATACATCCTACACATCCCGTATGGACCCCCACTTCCAAACAATCATTTGTCAACAGATCAAAAGTAGCTTTTCTATCACCCTGATCATGGAATTTGGTTTGAAACTTTGTGTTGTACAGAGTTTTTATGTCATTCTAATAATGGAATATTGATTTGAAATTCTGTGTTGTACGAACAGAGTTTGGTCTGAGAATCATGTACTGATGGCGTCAGAAAAGTAACATAACAGCTGCCGTTTTTTTTTCCCAATAAATCAATGGCCTGAATTTCACCATAAAATTGAAATAGACCTGAACAATGCACGCTATTTACAGGTGTTGTGAGACTACCAGACCATGCCATCATAACCACACTTAAGCGCTGCTAGTTGAACAACACAAGCTGTTGCTTTTGCAGAACGATCAATGCTTTGAGGTCTGTGTTGATGGTCATGAACGCTGAACCTGGCTCTTTGTTCTTTCTGTCACCTCATCTAGGCCATCTCAGTGGGTATCATTCCCACCTTGCTTGATCCTAAGCTCTGCACACCACCTGCAGTGTCCACGACAACCCGCAATAAAAGGCTTGACGTCTTTATCAAAATCACATAGCATATTCACACACCACCAACCTCCACACACTCTCTCTCTCTCTCTAAACTATATACGTAAGTGAACAATTTTCACAAGGCTTTATAACCACTACATCATTGCCAAATCATAGGGGCTGTTGCACAGCCCAAGTAAAGCAAAATCATGTAACCCCATCCCCACCCACCCACTGGCAAGACATCGACCCAACAGTCACGGCTATCCTGCAGGTTCCTGGTGTTGGACACAGCCTGGACAGGGAGAGGTCACGCCCATGTTGAATGGGCACTGCACCCATTAACCTCTGCAACAGCTGTGAGCTAATGGGCACCAACCATCTAATAACTTTATTCATGGACTCTACACAACAGTATCTACATGCCAGCTGTTGGTACAGCAGGGATCACTGATCTTTTTTTTTTGTTTTGTTTTTCATGTGCAGATACTATTCATCACACACTGAGGGCTGGAAAATCACTCTTGATGACATTTTTTCTTGTAACAATAGCTGCCCTGATTAGGATAATTTATGGAGAGAAAAGAAAAAACCTACTCCCTTCACTTGCTTCTGCTTTAGAACGGTGAATGATCCTCTCTCTCACAGAAAAAGACTTAAGCACGCGCATTCATTTAATTTCTTGAGCATCACTGATAAACAGATCTACATGGAACGGCTTGCCTCAGTCAGTAAGTGTTGATCGATCATCAGCCACACTGATTTCTCCTGATGCTGCCTTATAGTATTAGTGTCTGTCTCTGAAGAAAACAGAGTTTCTCTGTGTAAAACTCTTTGTGCAAAAAAGGGATGGATGACTGGTCTTGTATTCCAGTGCAGCAGTAACTTGCTATTTCATCTATCTCGAAGTAAAACTGTAACACTGAAAAAAGATCACATCCAGAACATTTTGGTTTCACCAGCATCATCCCTGTCTCTACCTGATAACTTTTTCTCACTCTGGATATTTTTCAATTCTTGAACAGGTCTGTAGAGTCACTGCAACTATGTGGAGTCGCTGCCACTATCTCCTGGATCGTTTCGGGAGCTCCGCGTCTTCCGTGACACCTCCCTTTCGTTTCCTGTTCTGCTCCCCTTGAAACCTGAGGAGTCCAATGATCTGCATGGTAATGTTAGTACATGGACAGCATCCATTTGTCAATCAAAGCAGTAATTCCATCCTACCCTTTGTCCCCTCTCTCTCAAATGAGTGGCAAAATGAAGCAAAAAGCAGGGGAGGGGGGGGGGATGCTAAAATTCCTTTAATTATGTACCTTACTGAACTCCAGTAAACATCCAGTACTTATCATCATTTTTAGTCCACTGATCCTATGACAGAAATTTGCATTTGATGCTCAATGATGGGCGGTGAGAAATCAAGTAAATGTTTCAGTGAATATTACAATTTCAAAGTTCACTTAACTGACTGCATTGAGAATGTCCTTTTTCCTAATCTGTTGACTCCTGTATCATTTATTTCTCCCCTCCCCCCCATCCCACCTCCTTGCACCCCCATTAGTCACCTTAATTAGAAATTACTTACTCCCCTTTCCATTACTCCCTCCAAGTTTTTCCCAACTAGTAAATCAAAATTACTTACTCCCCATTCCACTGCTCCCTCCAAGTTTTTTCTTAACCAGAAAAATCAAAAAGGGAAAGCCAGTCAATACCTTGTTCGAATCTTCTCCACCTCAGCAGGAGGAGTGAAGTTCTGAGGGTTGGGCGGGGGATCATCCGTAAGGTGAGCAGCGATGAACTCTGGCTTCAGGATGTGAGTGACCCCCGACACCAGGGCCTCCAGGTCACTCTGGAACAGGACCACCATGTCCACTGATCCCTCTGACAGTGTTTACTTGACAGATCAGTCACACGGGGTCATTATCAAGGTATGCAAAGCACTCCTGACTCCATCATATGCACAGAAGTAAGCAAAATAGCAAGAAAATCCGAAGTCCATGACTGGTGTCTTCTATGAGGCATGCTGTTTTCTCTCCACTTGTTCACACGTTGTGGTCTGAGTGCTACTGTGTCATCTGACAAGATGTCTGAAGCACTGTGCAAAGTCAGTCTGCTGCAGTTATTCATTATTTCTTTCACAGCATGCACTGGAGGGAGGGATTTGGGGAACAAGTTAGGCGCTTCTTCTTGTGTGCAGGTGTCAAAGATAATATGACTGGGAGCGCACAATATCAGCTGTTCTGAAAAAGCAAAATAATGTGGGCCTTGCATGGAAATTAAAAGTAATTTTTTCAAAGTCTTTTTTTCTTTGCCCTCTCTCATGTGATGAACATGTACACATTCTGTATGTTCAACAGAACTGAGAGAGCCGAGAGCCTTGTCACACCCCTAACTCTCAAAGGTCATCACACAGGATAACTACGCTCGTCAAAGTTACCGTTCCTCATGACCTGCCACAAATCTTCTTGCTTGACATGGTCAAAGACTTTTATGAAGTTGATGAAGTCATGCAGAGATAAATCGGCTTCTACTCACAGCTGAGTTTGCAATGGACTCAGCTGAGAAGACTGGAATCGCGCTATTGAATTTCATCACTTAGTGAATGTCTTTGGGAGTGCTGCTTACATTTTCCTGACCAATATTGCAGGTGTGTTACAGGCCTGGTTACAGCTGGGACATATTATGACAGTAAGTGCAGGGCACAGTCCTCTCATGCAGCTCAGACCAGAACTCCATAGCATCATCTTCGTCTGCAGGGGATATCCATGACAGCCCACATATGTCACGGTACTCCTACAATAACAGGTTATTGTCACTGTATCCATGACATCCATTTTATAAACTATGACAGCCAAGCTACAGGGGCACCTGTCAGAAACGCTTCTAGTTCAGCAGCTCAGTCCTGGCAGTTAGCATCTACTGATATACACTATTTTTCTTGCTGTGCTTATTAGTTATCCGCACAATAATCATACATGAAACACTGTTTAAAAAACTGTAAAAACCTTCAGTAAACTTGTCATAGTCACACACACATCTTACGATCTCAGCTAAAAATGGACAGACCACACAATCATCTTCACATGTATCTGCACATGCACGTAAACAATCAAATACAGGTGAACAAAAATAAACACACACCCAACTGTCCAAGTGTGCTCCATGATTCAGTTTCTAGGATGTACCTTCTATGCAGTTACATATACACATGTCCACAAAACCCAAGTGCCCTACCTCAGACAGTTTGACCTTGTGAGTGTCCACAAAGCAGTGAGAGGCGTCCACCTCTGTGAAGGGAGGCCTGCCCACAACACAAGACGCACAGTGCCTTTTCTCTTTTCTTCTACATTCAGACAGACAGTTTTTCACTCTCACCATCAACTTTCCTTCTTGTGAGAACAGAAAGAGAGGAATCCTACGAACTTACATAAACACAAATGAGTTGATTCATACATCAAATAACAACATTTACACAATTCTGCACCATGATCACCAGTTTCTTTTTTTTTTTTTTTTTTTTAATTTTACATATAATGCTGTAAACAATATTTCTTACACATGAATAAGCCACACTGTCATATATGGCCAACAGACCTGCCACATTTTGAAAATGAAAAAGACAGGTGGGGGGCTGGGGGCCAGCTTAGGCCCCCAGTGGGGTACAAGGATTCTCTTGTCAAATAGTCTTCCTCCAGACAGGCAAAAACGAAGAGATGGGAAAATAGAACAATGCAAAAAAAAAACAAAACAGAATTAGGAAACCTAAATCTTAAGTTGGAGTATTATTTCCAAGAATCTGGTGTTATTGTACTCTATAGACAGCCGGAAACCTATCATAGGTGTGAATTAGTGACAACAGTCAGTCACAGCATCACACAGAATTTGTGTAGTGCCAAACATCAAGACTGCCTCTCATGAGTCTAAGTGGCAATTTGAAATCAAGCATGCACAATGTGCATCCGATGTTCAGATAGCTGATCACACACCTCTCCATGTATTCCATGGAGAGGCACTTCTCCACGTATTCCACAATCAAGTGTTTTTTTTCTTCTTTTTTTTTTATCTTTAAAGTTATACTGGCTATTATAGCTGTGTCCGCAAAAGTGTAAAGATATTTTGGATTAGCAGTCTTGATCACTGGGTATACACACAGCAGCTATGCAGGTCTGCCAATTGACCAACTGTCACATTTTTGTTGTCCATGTTGTTGTCTTTTCACCCACCAAACATACTGATCCTATGACTGGCAAATCAGCATATAGTTTGTATCTTACCCCAGGTCTGAAGACATGAAGAGGAATCCCTTTTCATTTCCATACTGACAAGTACCAGCTTCTTTGTTTTAAGCTTCATGAAGTTGTTAAAATTCTGTTGTTAAATTTAGTTCCATGTCAAGAAAGCAAAACGTTTGGCATATTTTGTTCATTTTCAGCAGACATTTGTGAGGAAAAAAAGCCAGAAATCTGCTTGAAAAGCAGGTTTCAGCAGTCAGTTGGCATTCCTGCAAGTCCAAATGATGCACTGAGACAGAAACCGTCACACATGAACACAATCCAGTACCTGACACTGAGAACAGTGGCTCCACCTGCCGTCAGCAAGCGGCGGAAATTGTCCTCTCGTTTTGGTTCCGTCAGCAGAATGACCCGCCAGCCCTGGTACGCCCCGGGACAACTTTTATTACTCTGCAAACCAACAAAATAAAAAAAAAAAAAAAAAAAAGAAACACAAAGAATAGAAAAAATTTAACAGAAACTGAATACTGTAAAAACTTTCAAAACAACCTCCTAGAAATCCTTCAGAACCAAGTCTCAGGAAGTCAGACAAAAAAAAATCTTGGGCTAACTCAGAACGATAAAAAAAATTTGGCCACTTGTCGTGAACTTTGCTCAACAAGGTCTTAGGAAGTGGGTCTTTACTGGGAGGTAAAATGTGGTTTTGACAAAAACAAGAATGTTCCTGGGGGGAAAAAAGGAAGAACGTTCTTTTCTTTTCATGCCCTTCACAGCCAGAAAACAGTGGGAGGGAAGAGGTGGGCCTGTGGGGAGTGTGTCAGGCTTCAAGCCTCACCTTCTTCATGGCCTGCACTTTCTGCCTCCACTTGTGAGCCGACTTCACCAGGTTCAACGTCTGACTGTCCAGCGTCTGCATCAGGTGACTCATGGCAGGGTTACCCCACTCGTGGTCCTCTTCCTGCCATGCATACATCTCACACCTGTTCATCTCATCTCTCTGTGTTACACCTGCATCAACACATTTGTCTTATCATCCATATACATAATTTGACTCATGGTCAGGTTACATTACTCAAGGCCCTCTCCCTGCCAAGCACACACATATACATCACGGCTGTGAACAGATTTCCAAACAAAAATTCAAGGACGTTTTATCGTGCTTATTCATGCAAACACACACACATACATGGGTATCAGACATGCGGCAGTTTAACAAAGCTAACTTCAAAAAGTGACAAGGCCAGACATCTCGCCTATGGACTTGCACACATACATGCAGAGTTGACTAACAGGTGAGGCCATCACCCAAACACACATACACACACACGCACGCACGCACGCATGCATGCAGGCAGGCAGGCAGGCAGGCACGCACACACACACACACACACACACACACACACACACACAAAATCAACCATCTGTCCACAAGTGACCAGCTGACACATTTCCTACATGTACACAAAGCAAGAGAGATAACAAGAGCAGGAGACACAGAGCATGACCGCCCCCCTCACCCTGACAAAACGCCCCTCCTGTCGGCAGGCGATGAGGTAAGACTTGTGCAGTACCCAACGCCCCGTGGCCACGGCCGCCAGAAACTTCTCATTCTTGATGGCTTCACTGCCAACCACATTTCACAGATTGTCACCACACCACTCGTACAGTCACTTCTCTTGATCTTTCCACATTAACACACCCGCACAATGTAATCAGGCTAACTATACATAATCTCTGAACATCAAAACAAAGTGTCACTACACATGCAGTATTCACTCAGTTTACATGTGACCAATATAAACAATCTGACACAAAAAGATCAATAAAGGAAATGCTGATGTCTGCTAAGCAAAATAATGACAACTATTCACCAAACTTTTGAAGGGGATAAAGTCTGACGACTGTAGACATTTCTGATGTAACAGAACAGCACAAACACCTTCAACATCATTAGCATTTCATTTCATTTTCCGCATGACTATGAATCATGTACACTTGGATCACCACTTATTCTTTCGTGTGTGTGTGTGTGTGTGTGTGTGTGTGTGTGTGTGTGTGTGTGTGTGTGTGTGTGTGTTTAGAGAGAGAGAGTGTGTGTGTGTGTGTGTGTGTGTGTGTGTGTGTGTGTGTGTGTGTGTGTGTGTGTGTGTTTTGTGATGGATACCATTTCCGATGGATAAACAAGGTGATGACACGCAAGTGTATTATGTGTACTCAACAAAGTCAAATACAGAGAACAGACATCACAAAGAGAGACAGTGACAGAGCAAGAATGCCAGCTGCACCAGAGTTCCACTCAAGCCTTACCTACAACAACATGAGTACAAGAAGGATCAAACTGCTGTTTCTCTAGTACTGTTCCACCGAGTCGCTCTATTACCTCTGCAAACTCTATTCTCTCCTGTCAAGGCAAAGAGCACAACAGTCAAGTCAACATTCAACTCAAACAATCAGGCATGCTGTTTTAAACAAAAAAAGGGCAAATTTGAACAGAACACATCTCTTTTAACATGCTTAAAAGTATTGGAATAAAGACAAATCAACAGAATATCATAGAGCACAACATATACCCACCAAACACATTTACTTTAATTCACTTTTGCTTTTATTAAGCACTTTGCTAATTGCTTCTACTGGTAGCATTTCCATCATGGCCTCTTGGTCTGGTTAAGAGCAACAGTGGCTTGTGCTTTAGATAGCTACTAAATGTAATCCAATCATGTTCCCTTACAACTTACAGCAAAATCTAAATGCTACATTTTTTTGCAATGGTAATCACGCTTATTGCCTATCTCTCATATTACTATCATAAAACTCAAGTTCATCTTACACCATAAAATCCCTAGGATATAAATTATTCAGGGTAGGAAACTGTCAAGCTGTTGGTATTTCATACTGAAGCAACTGAGAATACAAGTGTTCCAGAGTTTGCAATTCTGAAGTTGATCTTTTTGTATCTTTCAGGTGGCAGCATTTTCTTCCACCAAAAACCATGAAGTGGTAAAAAGCTGAAAAGGAATCAAAAAGTGGACAGCTGGTACCCCTGAATCTACAGTAGTCTGGGCTCACTGGATTTTCTTGTTACGGAAAATGAACAACTCCGCATCGACACAGAGCTATGCCAAACAAATGCCCCCTTGTTTGGGGAGGTTCAGCCGAAGTTCACCACGACAGCAACAAAAGCAGTCTCAAAAGGATTAGAGCTCACAATGATGCATCAGACCATGACACACACACAGCGGATGTCATGAAACAAGGTGACCACACAAGAGACCTGGTCTGTGAAGAGCATGAATTCACCTACCTGCGGCGCCATGCGGAGGTGAGGATGACAGGTCTGGGTGGCAGTTCAGCCTGGCTCTCCGAGCTTTCCTCACTCAGCAGCTCTATGGGCTGAGGACTGCTCACTTTGGACAGGATGTTGGCGTGGGGGAGGCTGGACACAAAGAGCTATCGAATCAAAACAGCCTCAAGAGTCTTTGAAAAACATGATCAAAGAAAGATTCAGAGGGCTTAACCTTCCCCAAAGTTTATCGTTTACACAGGAGCCATCTCATTCAATCTACTTATTTAAACTTATGAACACATCACAATACCCACACATATTCAATCTACTTATTTAAAACTTATGAACACAACGCAATACACACACACACATTCAATCTACTTATTTAAAACTTATGAACACATCACAATATACACACACAATCAATCTACTTCTTTAAAACTTACGAACACATTACAATACACACACACACACAAGTATATTCTTACCCACCTGCACACC
>JADBJO010000433.1:30000-60000 GCA_016801955.1 Conus betulinus | reverse complement strand
AAGGCCTTTCCAAAACCTGAATTGTTCTTTCAGGAACTAGAAACCCATAAAAAAAAAAAAAAAAACTTACTACAGGGTTATGCAGACTGCAGCACATACTCTGCAGGAAAATAATGATGTAGGTGCACACTCACAAACTGATAACTAAACGCTGTCATGACCCGAATTCTGTCACTGTACATACCCAGTGAATGCTTTCATGTTTCTGCCTGTATTCTGTGAAGAAAAACAATGATACAAACAAAAACATTAAGGAAATTTTGGGAACCGTTCAAACACCTTGACTTTAAGTCTGAATGTCAAGGCCTTGTCACATTTCAAATCTGAAGAACTTTTCACGGACCTCTATGAACCCTGTAACAGCTGAACACACACAATACCCAAGCCCTCATCCTTGTTACCCACCATGTACAACATGCTTGCCTACACACCCTGAAATATCCATGAACAATCTGCCTGTGCCGCCACTCACCTTGTGCTTTGTGCTGCGTCTGCCATGGACTGGTGTGGTGAGCGGTGGCCGACTCAGACAGGTTGCCCGACGTGTTGATCGGGCCTCCACTGGCTGCTGCCCACACACACACCTTATTCCCTCAACGGCCAGTTCTGGCTATAGCAAGAGCTAAGGGGCTGGTCTTGAAACCTTTTATGATCACTGTGATTATCATCGTGGTTCTTGCATGTTTTATATGTCAGGAAACAAAAACCTTTGGCAAGTGGTGCTAATTGTGATATAGGTGGCAGATAAAACACACTCTTCCGCTTAAAGTGGAAGTGGCATCAATGAAGTTCAGCCATTCCCACCTCCTCTACTTCCTTCTCCAATTGTTCTCTCTCCCTTCCTCCCTCTCTCTCTCATATTCAAGAACGAACACAAAAGCATCTTCCAAGAATGCTAAAAATCCAAAAGTTCAGGGAAGGTGGGTGTGTCGGGGGGAGGAAAGAATACTCCTAAGAAGGAAAGAATGTTCCCAAGACAACACACCAATACACAAAAGGAAAGAATACTCCAATGATGACACACCAAAAGAAACGTTTCAATCATGTTTCACCTAGCACATTTTGTACTGGCAACACTTTAACAAACATCTGGTGGAACACTGAAGCAACTTGTCCCACAGAACTCTGCAATACATATATCTTCATATACAGCTCCAGACAAGCGGCCTGACAAAAGACAAAAGCTGTGCAACGCTCCCATACTCACAGTTTCCCTCAGTGCGTCTGCTTCTTTTCTTGCTGGACTTCTTTGACCGACTGAAAACACAATCGAAAGAAAATTCTGGAAAATGCATCATTCCTCTGGCATTATCATATCAACAAACAGGCTGACCATTTTGCTGGTAATGCCTTTTCTACTGGATGCTCAAAAGTTACTAAAACATCCTGCTTGTGGATAATTTTAACAAAGTTTGTTCTGACTAACTGTGCTTTTAACAAATCCAGCGATTTCAATAAAACAGCAGCCCAGAATGAAATATCATCAATACCCTAGAGTTACGTTAGCATGAATGTTTTTTGTTGCTTAGAACATAACACATACATAATATTTTGATCAAAAACAGTTACCTGGAAGAGGCTTGACAGTTTCCAGAGTCTTGCTCAGAGCTTGACGGATTTCGAGGCTTCCTTCATCTTCCATTTTGCTGTCCTGTCAAGCATAAACCCCAGGTACTTTATCAAACATGCTGTTATTCCCCATTAACCCTGTCAAATCCTTTTCACATTCTGCAAGTCCAGCTGAAAAAAGGAATATGTAAGACTGTACTATTTCACCTTTTGATGGAAGAAGATCACAGGGCTGTTTTAAATGCTAGATCACGATACGTCATGCAGTGTTCTGGCAGTTCAATTTCTCTTTTTTATCGACTCTTTTCCTACCTATGGATAACTTTGATAGGTTTGTTCCAAGCAACAACTACGCTGTAAGAAAATCACACGGATTTAAAAAAACGAACTCAAAATAAAACATACTGCCAGAATTTCATTCCTATATCCATCAGTGGTGCCCTGAACTACAGGTTGTTGGTGCACCTGCATCATTAGCACAACAATGGTTGAAATTCATTACAATTAACACTCTGACCTTATGCCCCTAGCATGCAAACGTGGATCAGCAGATGTCAGATAACTGTGATGTGTAAATGACAGCATTTTCAACACAGTCAGAGGTCTCAGTAACAAAATGAGAAACCTTTCAAGTGGATATGCACTGAATCCTGTTTTGACTTGCTCTTGTAAACTCTAGTAACCAATCAACTAATCTTGTAAATTCTAGTAACCAATCTAGTAAGTAATACAAATCAGACTATGACCTCAGTCCGCAATGTTCAAATCAAACCTTAAAGACGCCAAAGGTAGTTCAAATTTGCAAAACAACACAAGTAATCCCCAAGGAAAATATTCATTTTTTTCCCCACTGCATTCACTTTCAGTTTCTGCAAAGCTTTAGTCTAGCAGACTCTGTTCCCCAATTCTCACAAAGCCGACTGTGAATGCTTTTTCAGTATTTACAATATTTACAATCAGAGAAGTACCGCTCACACACTTTTCAACATGCCGGCCAACAGATGCATGTTTGCTTTTCCCAGACCATCCTTGGAAATGCCCATCCCATTCAAAATCAAAGGAGATCTCAGGCAACATGAATTTCCTCTTTTCGCATCATGGTACCTCTGGATGTCTATTTACGTGGTGTGTCTGATAGTCTTTTAAAGTAGCCAAAATGTGTGAAATCAAACCTTCTGACCAAATTCCACTGTTTTAATCACGATCTTAAAAGCTGTGATTAGCATCAGGCAGCTTTCCATCTTCATTGACACACAGACAAGTGCATACAAGCACTGTGCACAGACACCAACAAATACATACACACCTCTTTGGATTCCAGCTCTTTTTCCTGTAAACAAACTTCCTCCGTCTTCTCCCCAGCCTTGCCCTTAGACAAGTCACCGCCGCTCTTCTCATCGCTCGACGACGACAGCGACGATGAAGACCCCCTCGTTTTGTTCCCCGAATCTGCCAACGTTTCACCACCTGCCTCCTTCATTACAGGACCTGTCTCTTTGGTCTTCAGACATTTCCTGGGGCTAGTCTCCTCCTCCTCCACGCTCCCTAGTCGTTTCTTTCCAGTCTCCTGAGGGGTCCTGCCAGAAGCCGTGCCACCCTGCCACTGCCTCATTTCATTCATGCTCTCTTTCCAAGCATCTGACGTTGGTTTCGCTGGGGTTTTCGTGCCCTGGCCCGCCACCCTGTCATGAGAGCTTCGTGGCGTGCTTCTGGCCGAGCGGCGCAGTCCTCTGCCTGGCGTGTCTGTTTTCACCACACCTCCCTGCGCCAGGAACAGATTTCAATAAATCATATGTGCCGCAGTCTTTTTCTTTTCCATTGCTTAGCCATGCAGTGTCAGTGGGGAATAAATAGCAGACCAAGAGACAAGCAGGACAAAGTGCTGAAGAAGAGAGAGGGGATGAGTTCTTCCCCACCCCTCCTCCCCCCTCCACACATGGCCATATCCTCTATGAAACAAACTGCTAAATAAACTATTTTCCTGTACATCACAGTACAAGCTTGACTTGAAATACCCAGAGCAGCAAACAGAAATATATATATTCTTTTTGTAAGTGTGTGTGTGTATGTGTGTGTGTGTGTGTGTGTGTGTGTGTGTGTGTGTGTGTGTGTGTGTGTGTGTGTGTGTGTGTGCACGCGCGCGCGCACGCAAGCGTGCGTGTGAGCTCACACATACGTCTGTGTGTGTGTGTGTGTGTGTGTGTGTGTGTGTGTGTGTGTGAATGTATGTGTGTGCACTTGTGCATGCCCATGTTTTATGTTGTTCGAAGCAGTGTGAAAGGGGTTAAGAATGAGGAAAAAGAGCTATGGGATGGGACAAGAGAGACAGACAGACAGACGGAGACAGACATTTCATTATGATTATTATGAGGCTTTATTTAAGTCTAAGATGTTAACATTAAATCTACTCTGATTCAAATCCAGTTTCACTTAAAAAATTTTGCTCGGTTTATATTCAATATGTTTAAACAGCACAGCTTTAGGTTTATGCAGTCAGTGTGAGTGTATGTACATTTATTTATTCACATGCACTTGCGCAATGTGTTTGCAAGCATGCTAGTAGTTAAGTGTGCAATGAACTATATAACGTCCAAGGTCAATCTTATTTGACAAGCACATCTCCCATTTTCCTTTCCAAACAGCAAAATAAAATTCATCCTGTCCACAATGTTAAGAGATAACATGACAACAGAGGACTGACCAGGTTGAGGTTGGGATTGTAGCTGTGAGGGTACATGGACTCGTCCACTCGACACCTCTGCTCCATGCACTGGTGAAGGAAACACAGAACAAACACAACTGACAGATAAACGCCAGTAGCCATTCTTCCCCAGTAAATTGTAATACAATGTAAAGCATACCTCTCCTTATTTGGAAGACTCAGTCTTGAGCAGTGGATCTAGGTTTTGTTCCAGTACACTTTTGACATTGTCTTAAATCATGTAACTACTAGTCATGCAATATTTTCAGTTTAATTTTTCAGTACCCTTTCATGTATAAGCCTTCCGATTTACTTTTATTCAACCAGCTTATATATCACACTCACATAGAGTCACACATATGGGCTTGTGCTACCACCACTGTCTTAGGGCCAATTTTCCACAAGAAATGCTCATGCCAACTCACACAAGAACACAACCATGCCCACCAGGGATGTAATCTGGCATCCTCCTAGCGAACTGACGAAAACATTTTCAAATGGCTGAAAGAGCTACTGTCCAGTCGGCCAACCGGCCAAAGGTTTTATTAAGAAATCAGTATGGTCTAAGAGCATTTATCAGAGATGTGACCTAACAAGAAATCTGGTTCACAGGTATTTAGTTTGTGATCTTATGGACAGCACAGCCACAGATCAGGCTGCAAATATCATGTTAAGTGCGAGGCTTCCCTTGCCATATTCACTGCATTCTAGAGCTTGTTTCCATACTTGTGACCCTTTCATTTTGACAATCCTACTGCACAATTTCCCTCAGGAGTTAAAGGCTGAGGTATAAAATCAAAGAAATCCAGACTCATACCAGGTCATGCTACGCACATAATATTATACGATCATTTACATACAAGCAAACCAACAGGCAGTACGTACAGCATATAACCAGTAAGGGGACACCACACACTTCCCCTGACTTTTTGCCTGCCGGTATTCTTTGTTCAGGTCATTGGTTCTTCCCTGCAACACACATGAGATGACACTGGTTACATTGTTTGTACCACTTTATCCATGAAATTCTCCTACTCCATTCGATGACCTAGTATTGCCATATTTCTGCTGCTGAATACAGCTGAGTACACAAAATGCTTATGCTCAAATTTTGTTTAACAAAAATGTACCTGGATAATCCAAAATTTTACAATCTAGGAATTTGATTAACCCTTAAGGAAGTTTCAATTCCTTCAACTTCAGTTAAATATAGTCTACTCTTATTTTAATAAAACTTCATAGATTATGAATGGAATTTTCACAAATTCTATTTTTTTTCTCTCAGCCAATAGCATTTTCCTGCTGTTTGTTGTACATCAAGATCTAGTGCCCTCTGAATGGGAAATGAGGCAAAGTACACACTGTCCCTTTTTCTGATTACTGGAATACCATGTACTGGTCTAAAACTCTTCATCTCACAAAACATGCAAACAATCAGTATGCATGCTTGCGCACATATACAAGCACACTCTCTCTCTCTCTTTCTCTAACACACACACACACACACACACACACACGCACACACTAGTCAATCGGACAGAAGACCCCTACTCCCCAACAAAAAAAACACATGTAAATCAACATATACGCACTATCCAAGAGACCATCACAGACAACAGAAACATGTCCAGCTGGAACACTGCTTCTGTCCACAGAGGAGAATAAAACTTCCAACAGCTCTTCCTGCCAATCAGAAGACGCGACTATATTTGGTTCTCAGTTAAAAATTAAATAAAATAATGGATTAACATCATCAGAAAATTTCCTTTTTGACCTCTGAACCTTAAAGGCAGCATTTATCTTGTGTGTACTGAAGACAAAGTGATTTTTACACAAAAAACAAACTGAACTGGAAACAAGACTAAACTTCTTCTTTGTCTTTCATCTCTTTCATGTATAAATACTGATATTGCTGGGCAAGGTGATTAAAAAAAAAACTTTTCATGTATAAATACTGATCCTGTTGGGCCAGGTGATACACAAAATTCTGTAAACTTCCCCAGCGATGGGTTGGAAGAGCTGTGTGAAATCACGTGCTGCTGACCTGGAAGATGAAGTGTGTGCAGGAGGAGGAGTACTGCCAGGTGTAGTCCCCGCCCAGCTCCACCACGATGGTGTTGTACTCCGTCTGGTTCACCCCCAGCTTCTTGCTCACCGAGATCACCACCCCTTCCAGTGGGCCGCGCTCCTCCACCTCATCACATCACCACAGTCATCAGGACTACGTTACTGCTACTTTCATCATTTTCTTCTGCCAATCATCCTGTTTTATCCCAGTCACCTTGTTCAGGATTATATTACTGTCAATGACTCTTTGAATTGATCATCCACTTTCACCATTTATGATAATTTCAGCTTCATTATCGTATTCGTGTTAACCTGTCACAGTGGATTTCCAGTGGTTGATTTGCCAATACAGTACGGTCAATTTTTTTGCCATCTTTTTGTGTGTTTTTTTTTAAAGTAAAACACTATTTAATGTGTAGTAGATGACAGAAAAAAATCCTGAGCATGAGATTTTTTAATCAATTATATAATAAAAATCATATTATCTTGATGAACAAGCAGGTTGATCTGATGATCATTTGAAATAACTTTGAAGCAAAATGTTATGTTAACATAACCCAAAAAGTATGCATGCTTACGTAAAATCACTCATAAATAAATTCAAACTGCACTTAATACGTACATCAGACATGGTATAACATATCACTAGACCAATCCAGAAATTCTGAAAAGAAAAAAAATGGTTTCAATTCAGAAATTCTAATGCAATTAAAAAAAAGTTTTAAATCAAGGCGATCCTAGACAGGGTAGAAAACTAAATAAATGAAAAATAGAAAGGAAAAAAAAATTACAATATGACAGCAACACATACTGTTGTACACATAAACACTTAAGTAACACATCATCTTCTGCAAACAATTTTGATTTTCTGCCCCTATGTCACAATCCAGAAACTTCACCAAACGTTCAAAATTTTATTCTTCTTTTCTCTCCATTTGACCCTGTTGTCAAATCCTATTGTTCTGGAAGAAGTGTTTGCAAACCTGTTGAACTTTTCACGGGATGAATAAAAAGGCAGAATTCTTTTCAACAAATGTTCTTAACTGGAAAAAGATTTTGCCGAAAACCCATACACTTAGCGTTCTTTCTCAAAGAAACCAAAATAAATCCTTAAAATTTAACGAAGAACTTGCAGAGCATCCTCAGCACAGCTGTAATCATGAAGCTGTGGGAATGAAGTAAGTGATATGGAAGGCCTATCTACCTGGGAGGACTGTGAGGAGCTGGGCGCAGGGTCTGAGTTCTGCTGCACAGAACTGTTCTTCACTCCTTCTGCAAGGTGATGCTGCAACACCTCCTCCACACTCTGCAGGGGCAGTCAATCGGACAGGCAGCATTGGTAAGGAATCAACTTTGAGGGTGAGTCAATGACAGTCTCTATGTCAGTGTTCATTTGTGCATGCTTGCATGCATGTGAATATGTAGGACAGACAGGAGTTGGTTCAGCCATGGGCAGATGGTTTTGCTTAGGTATCAACTATGTTTTTGTGCGTGTGTGTGTGTGTGTGTGTGTGTGTGTGTGTGTGTGTGTGTGTGTGTGTGTGTGTGTGTGTGTGTGTGTGTGTACCTGTGTATATGAACATGTGCAGTGTTGAATGTGCACTGTTGCTCTGTAAAACTTCAGTGTTGGAATAGATTTCTCTGGTGACTATGAGCATCCTATTCACTTGCATATGTGTTATGTGTATGTAAGTTCCATCAAATTACTTCTATGTACACACACATTACACAGGCAGCTATAAGGGCACATAAAAGTCTGATAACAGTTTCATTTCTGTATCCATTCTGTTGTTGATTCACTTGTATTCTTCATCAATGGTTTTCTTACCCAATCATACATTAACATATGTATACATACAGGTGAAGGGGAATGGGGAGGTGTGTGTGTGTGTGTGTGTGTGTGTGTGTGTGTGTGTGTATGTACGCGAGAGGGGGGGGGGGGGGGGGGGGGGGGGGGGGGGGGGGGGGAGGGGGCAGAAAAAAGTCCTCACAGCAGTTTTTGATTCATCCAATCTACAAAGATTTAATCACACCCACTCCTTCATTAATTCACTGGTTTGATTATCTCAATGCTATTAATTCACAGAAGTCAACCTCAGTTCAACTGATTCAGCAATCCTCATGGGAAGGGGATTTAGGGGGAGGGCATGTCTCCCCCAGGGACCATGATAAATGGACGCAGGCTTCTACAGCAGAACCACCTTTCCATGCTGGGACACGGTGCAGAGCACATCGAGGTACGATATTGCGTTCAAAATATACAACACATGGATTACAAGTGAATTACCATTGCAACTTTCTGTGTTTCTGCTTTACTGTCCTACCCTCATCTTTTTCCCCTTTTAGAAGAAAACAGTAAGAGGAACAGTAATTCTGTGGTGGTGCCTTACATACACACACAGTTGCAAAGCTGACAATCATGGTCTTCCATCCACTATGGACTTACCAGACTTTCACGCTTTTTCTGTGGAACATCTGGCGACTTGAGATACTCATACACCCCCTGCAAGTACATTAAGCCGTCATGATTTCAAAAAATGTTATAAAGAAACAACATAATTCATGCTTTACTTTATTGCCCTTTTCAACGCTTCATCACATTTATAAGCTCTGAATCCAGCAAAAGGGTTTTTATCAACACAGAACCTCCAAATCAATCGAAGTTCAACTAACCCGAACAAAAGAAAAGGGGGAAAAAAAAAAAAGGAAAAGAGGACGCTTTCAAAGTGACCATTACTACACTTAAATCCATTTGTAGGCCTAGGTCTAAAGCTGTGTTAGTGTCAGATACAAGCTGGATCTTGAATTTCAGCCATGGTAAGCTCTCAACAATAAAACATTCATTGTCCCACAATGCACTTGTGTCCTTTGCAAATGGATGCCTGTGTCAAAGTATGTCGCTATGTAGCTAGATCACAACAGACAAGATGCAATCCTTTCCCTTCACACCATGAAATTCACCCAAACAGTCCAGCATGTGATTTTTGGAGTGTATATGCCCAGGTGATATTCTGGGACTACAAACACACTCATTCCATTGGCAAAGTTGGCAAGCCATTTTCACGCATGCACGCAAGCACACATACGCACAGAAAAAGCGAGGGACAGGAATAAACAGTGAAAGGGAGAGGAAGAGAGTGGTGAATTGGGGGACAGAGGAAGAAGGAGGAAGAGAGAAAGAGGGACATGTCCACTTACTGTGAGGTCAAACTTGGGCCTGTATCCTGGAGCCATGAAGACACTGGGACTCTCCAGACCTGGGGACAGGATAGGTTTACGATTCTGCTGCTGCAGCTCCTGCAAACACATCCACATTAAGATGACCACTGAAAGGTTAAAAAATGGTTGGTGCATATGTGTGTGTGTATGCGTGTGTATGTGTTCATGTATATGTGTGTGTGTGTGTATGTCTGTGTGTGTGTGTGTGTGTGCGCGCGTGTGCATGCGTGTACATGAGCAGGCGCACATGTGTGCATGTGCATGTGTGTGTGTCCATGTGTGCATGAGGGGGTGCTGGATAGTGTGGTGGAGGATAGTGTGGTGTTGGTGTGGCGTGGTGTGGTAAGATGAGTTGTCTATGCGATTTCCTAATCATGGCTAGATGTCTGTGCCTTTGGCTATCAATTTGAAAGTATGTATTCACATAACAGATGTTCAAGATTTCTCTGAATTATGGTGCAATGATTTCTCTGGTGTTTCTCTGGATTTCCTATCAGCAATGTTTGCAGACAATCAATGCTTGTGCTGGATGGACCATATGCTTGAGCTCCACTCTTCAGAAAGTCATACCCAAATATAACTTTCAACAACTTCCTGATTTAAATGAAAGAAAAACAAAAGAAAGAAAACACAAAATTCAAAATCACCTCCACTCGGCTGTGGACCTTTTTTGTCTGTCCCTGGGGTGGCCAGTTTGCCAGGCACTGTCCCCCTGTTGCGAGCAGCGCCCAAGTTCTCCTTCTGACTTTGTGGGAGACGCCCCTGCTGCTCCACCAGGGCCTTGACTGACGCCATCGGGTTCTCCAGGTCATCGGACCTGGTCTCACCCTGCTCTTTGTCTGAGGCGGAAGAACTGGGATGGTCTCCCTGTTGCCGCTGCCAGCAAAGCTCTTGGCGCTCTCCGCTGAGGAGGAAGGTACCATGTTTCTGTCTGTCTGTGGATGTTGTTGTGCTTCTCATTGGCAGTGTCCTTTGGGCGTTTCAGATCCCTTTGGTTGCCCTTCTCTTTGGGATGCTGGGACTTGGATGAATGTGGAACCAACTCCGCAGCAGGAGTGGAGGACCTTCCAACTTTGGTTCTTTTCTCTGGGTCTTCTGCTCTGTCGCTGCTGCTGGAGTCCCTTTCCTGACGATGAGGTGTGGTCTGTTTCTCCCCTGATGTTGGCGACATGTCGGTGTCACTGCTGACGTTGTCTATGCTGAACTTTTCCTCATCTTCTTTCACCCCAGATTTGGCACAAGCAAACAGCCAGCTGTGAACCAAAAAACAAAAGTTTTTTTTGTAAACAATTATACATATTCCTGATTAGGTTATTACATGGATCAGGAGCAATTTCACTCAATAATCACGGTCTGAAAAGACCCTTGAGCAGTGGCTCTATCCCCTCCACTCCCCCTCCCAAAGACTTCATTCCATTCATGAAACATGTCTACGGTACGGCTCTAAAGTCAAAAGACTACAGTCTGACAATCCACAAAATAAAACCTATAGTTTCATGATTTAAATCTGGTAACACTTTTTTTTATTGCATTGCAAATACCATCACAAGAAAATAAAAAATACTCTTTTTTTTTTTTTTTTTTGCTGTCCCAACTTCTGCGCTATCTCAGTGGCAGTGCACCCACACCACTCATTCTGACATCCCGTCCACAGCCACAGCCCGGTCGGCCCGCCGCAGCCCCGGCACCGGCAATCCACAGGGGGAGCAGTCAATGTCAAGTCGTCAAAAGGCAACCCACCGGAAGAGGCACTGCACTGCTGCCGGGTCACTTTGTGGTGTTCAGTGGCACCTGTTCTGATCTAACATACACAGGACACCATCCACTAAGCCTCCTACTGACGACAATAATTGCTTAGTCGCGGAGCCGGTGTGAGAGAGAGAACTCTCCCTCTGGAGGGCGCCACCACATCCGTCCAACGACAGTCCCCATGGACTCGCCGATACCGGTGACCCCGACGGAACCCAAACCAAGGCCACAGATGTGGAGAGGATATCGAAAATGAGGTCACCATGACAGCAGGGCATGAAGGGCCACAGAGAATCCGAGACATTTTTTTATGTTGATCGATGAGAATGAGGATGATTAAGATAATGCTATGGATTTCCATTTCGGTCTGAGACTACGTGTGACAGGGCTGTACTCTACACTTCCTTTCATAATATATCCCGGCGTCAACCAGGCCCGAGAGTTACAGGCACCTGTGGTGTTGGACAGGAAATTTGAGCAACACACTCTCAGAAACGCATCCATTAAGTGGATGAAACTCGACTGTGTGGTCCCAGTCTTCCCAACTGAGTCCGCAGCAACTCAACTCTGGTTAGGAGCTGGTTGGGGCAACAAAACCATATGACTCTGATGGGATTCGAACCCATAACCTCCCAGCCGGCAGTCCGCGACGCTAACCACTTCGCCACGGCGGCTGGTTAAAAAAAATCATTCTCCTGCACAGTAAGCAATGAAGTTCTCGTCAGATAAATATGTCATCTTGAAACCTTTTCAACACACAAAGTTTAATATGGTGACAGCAACCATAAAAGAGAGGGCTGGAGATTACATATTTTCTTTTTTCTACTTGGCAAAATCACAGGTTAACATTTTGCTAGCTCTTCTGATCAAAGAAAATATATAATTACACAGGATATGAACACAAAGCGTTTACTCTAATTCTTTCATGAATGTTTAATTTCTTATACCTTACAGGTTAACAGATCAGCTCATTTCTAGAATTTACATAACTATCACATACACTTTCCCGAGCAAAAAAGAAGAGAAAAAAAAAAAAAAACTATCACGTACACTTTCCCAAGCAAAAAAGAAGAGACCAAAAAAAAAAAAAAAAAAAAACCAAGGAGAGAAAGGCCAGTTGTACACAGGTAAGCCTGATGAACCTAGACAAACCAGTCATAACCCCTATTCCAATGACGCTCCAAACCCGAGTTCAGCAGACTCACTCTTTGGTCAGTGCAGGGATGCTCCAGTTTTTGGCTGCTGTGTACTTGGAGCCAGAGGGTTCCTTGACAATGAGATGGGTGCTGGCCTTCAGCGACTTCTTGGCCTTCCTCACAAAGAACTCCTGACATCTGCAGCACAGCCCTACTACATCATCTACATGGACACAGGCAGTTGAATGTCTTTAACATCAAGAACAGACACCTGGAGTACAATTGCGGATCAACATATACATATGCACAGTTTAATGTCCTATCACATTTAAGAACCAACACCAGAAGAACAAAGGTACAGCACTCACCTATAGTTAATGGTCTATCGTGCAAAGAACTGACCCCTGAACAATATTTTTAACATACAGCACTCATTTATAATTTCAGGTCTATCGTGCAAAGAACTGACACATAAACAATAAAGGCAACTTCAAAGGTCTAATGTCTGTCACACAAAGAATTGACACATGAAGAACAAAGGTACAGCATTCATTCACAGTCGAATGTTTATGACATAATGATGTGACATCTGAAGGTCAAGGATGCTTCACTTATCTACATTTCAAAGTCTCTCACACAGACAGCCAATACCTGGAACACAGTGATACACCTGCAGCACACGCACTAGGACAATGAATCTGAAGCACGAATACCACGATCAAAGAAGGTCACTCTTACAAGCAGCACAAGTTGCAGGAAGGGCTGCTTTGTTTTATAATGTTTTCTAAGGATTTTTTGCGAACTTTAGGCAAGTGTTTGAGTAAGGTTAGGTTAGGGCCAAATAAGGATTAGCATTAAATTTTCGCAGATGTGAAGCCGTTAGTATTTCATTTAATGTTTATTGAATGTCTCTGTGAAATTTGTCCTTTCTTTCATGCTCCAGAGGCACAGAACTTACCAACAGGCACAAAGTTCAATGCTTACTACACAAACAGCTGACACACTGGCTGCAGGGGGACAGCAATGCAATTACCTACATCACTGGCAAACAAACATGAGATTATTCAACACACTTTGCGTAATTCTGCAGGAAGCCTCGCTCTACCACTGCGCACAATGCAGCAACCCATACAGAACTGCATTATCAGGTGGTGACTCACAGCATATATGTATACACATACACTCACTTTCATAAAACTCCCTTTCTCTTTCAATCACTCCCTTCTGTCACAAAAAAAACCTTTTCCAAGGCAGAGAAAGATACATGAAAACACTTGAATATATCACCAGCAAACAGCAAAAAACGAATTCAGCACAGCATTATTATGATCTACAATCAAATTAGTAGACGTAAACAGTTAAGGTGTAGAATGCACGTACAGCCGATACATAATCAGCACACAACCCAGATATAAGCAACCTTAAAATTCAAATTATGAAACTCACACAGCTCCAAGAACATCAGCAATGTGGTTCAGGCAGTCTCTCTCCGTCCCTGTGTAACCACTGAAACAGCACACAACACACAGCAATGTGGTCAATGCAGTCTCTCTCCGTCCCTGTGTAACCACTGAAACAGCACACAACACACACATCAGCCATTTTCCGTTCCATCTAAACAAAAGAATCTCAAGCATCAAATTCTTAAGTAAAGGTTTTTATACTTTTAAAGCAGACATTAAAAACAATGAGGCATGACCATTATGAGAGATCAACTAATGACAGAACAATCATTAAAGTGCATAAATCGTTTTGCTTCCCCACCCCTGGTAAGGTTTTCTACACACTACTATTTTCATTTTCTGAACATGCAGGAGAGTGGGGCTCCCCTCCCCCCCCCCCCCCCCCCCCCCCCCCCCCCCCCCCCATTTTCTTTTTTAGTTTATGTTCATCTCAGAATTTGTCAAGTAACTTTTCTAATTTTAACAAATTGTCAGTGTTCGGCTGCTGCAGAGCTGATGGTTAACATCAATGTACATCTGGAGCCAGAGTTTTAGAGCTTCAAAAAAAGAAAAAAAAAAAAAAAAAAAAACCTAAACCTTCTCTGTCCATAAAGAGCTAGATTGGTTCCTGATGCAGATACTGACAGACTGAAGCAGCAAAAGGAAGGGGTTGGATATGTGGCTATGGATCTTATCTTTAATCTTTAAGGATTATAACAGTACATCTTCTTGTATCTCTGGGTACTTTCCATGTGAGCGTAAATACACAACTACTAGTATCTTATGTCTTGTCATCTTTCCTCTGGTGCATACATGGCCATAAGCAAGAGGAAAGAGCCATATATACCTGAAAACAAACGACAAAGCGCCAGCGACAACAGACAAGAGAACAGAGGCCTCGTCTGACAAGACTGGCTAACACTGCACACCTTATAGACAGCACACATCCCTGCAGAGGCCTGCTGGCTTCGTCAATGTCCATAGGCTGGAAGATTGGGTTGCTGTCAACTGCCAACACCTCTTCTGCTTCGATACACATTTGCTGGGAGAAAAAAAAAGAAGAAAAAAAAAGATGTTTTACAAATGAACCAGTCACAAAGGTAATAAACTGCAACTGATAATTACCCCACCCCCCCCCTCCCCCGCAAATTTAGACTGTTGTTCACTTACGATATACTGAGATAAAGTAATTTTGTAATTTTCTTTAACATTTACTGGTATATACAATTTTTTGGCTTTTTTTTGTACAAACCTCCAAGCCCTCATTTTAAAAACTTACGCTTGTTCTGTTTGTCCGAAGCATTCCTGTTTCCATATAGACCAGACTAACTTCACAATAACAACTTCCTCCCATTGAAGGCTTTCTGGACGGGTTTACACTGACATTCAACAGCATTTGGCCTGACTTATGAAAGTGAACCCATCCACAGAATTCAGTCAGAATATCTTCTGTACTGCAAAAGCTTTATTACATGAGCCCCTCCCTAACCTTTGCTCTGTAGGGTCACCAGACTGGGAACATTATGCTGGCAGTAAAAACCATGTACATATTGATGACTGAATGATTTTTGTTCGTTACTAAACCTAACTCTACATCTTACTCAGTTATCAAATCACTCCTTGTGTAACGCGTGCCACACTTTGCATCTTAAACTCCACACTCTCTCTACTTTGTGATCATTTTGCTCATGAAGTTCAACAGTCTGGTAATAATGTTCTTCTCCATCCTTTCCAGCCTATCTCACCTACCCTTGCCCCCATCCCTCCTACTAGCCCCAAT
This sequence comes from Conus betulinus, assembly GCA_016801955.1. Classification (NCBI taxonomy): domain Eukaryota; kingdom Metazoa; phylum Mollusca; class Gastropoda; order Neogastropoda; family Conidae; genus Conus; species Conus betulinus. Next base: position 44,337 of record JADBJO010000433.1, on the reverse strand, counting down.
GCACCTTCTCCTGCCATCTTTTCACTCCCCAACCAGGCACTGGTGACCAGTCCCCTAATGGCATCTTCCAACAAGTAACCAAGGTAAGGGCCCCCATTTTCAACTCTCTCCTCCCTCTCTTCCTCCCACCACTTATCCCCTTCCATCCCACCCCACCCCCTGCCCTCTACCCCCTTTCCTCCCCCCAATACCCTCTCCTTCTCCCACCACCTTTTCACTCACCAGCCAGGCGTTGGTGACTACCTCTCCCGACGGTCTGCTCTCCACTGGGTAGCCCAGAATGGGTACCACTCCAAAGTCAGGCACTCTCCTTCTGCCTGTCTGGGTCACCACCCCTGCACCAAGTTCAATGCAGGTTCTGCGTTATATATACCCCCATTTTGTTTCCAGTGTACAGGACAAGGGGGCAGCAGGGAAGTAGTTAGATATCTCTGGTGAAATCGCTGAAATTATTTTCGAATGGCAGAAAAAGTTGTTGCCCAGTCAGCTACAGGTTTTACCACCAAATGGGGACAGCCAATGTGGAGTTCACGGATATGCATACAAATACAGGAATCTGGTTCACAGAATCGGTTTCACTTCATATAAAGCATAATCCTGGGCCTAACTGCAAAACATGTAGTAGGTTCCCTTGCCACTTTCCTACTATCTGGCACCCTTTTCCCACTTTTTCGTGTGTTGATGCTTGCAGTTTTGACAATCCTATTGCACTGTTTCACCAAGCAGTCAGTAAAATGTCACCAAAATTAACAAACACTGGACTCACATGGCCAATACCTTCTCTCCTTTGTGGGAAAAAGAACAACTGGAAACCAAACAGTGAATAATTGGTATGACAATGGGTAGTTACATATGTAGGGGAAACTAGAATAGTGTTTGATAAACACATCAGCTCTGCTTTTTTTTTTTTTTTTTTTTTTAGTGAACTCCTTCTATCAGCTGACTGCTTAAGACATGAAGTCCCATACAAAAACCTTAAAATAATGAAAACAAAGTGTTGAATCAAACAGCCTTACACTAAAATTTCTAGCTACATCCCTAAACAGGGTCATGGGGTTACTGAGTTTATCGATGACCTACTAAAGTCAAAGATCCGACTCGTTTTCCCAAAGATGGTTGAACTGTAAAAATGTAAGGATGCTTCTGAAATACAATTCAAATGGACCTCTCAAAATAAATGGAAATACATATGGTGGCAAAGGTGTCTGCATTTGTGTTTGTGTGTGTGTGTGCATGTGCATGTGTGAGCATTCATGCTTGTGTACATGCATGCATATCTGTAGACAATGAAAGTCACACCTTTTATCTGCTGACTGCTGCAAAATCCACCACTGAACAATTTCATTAAAATACTACAAAAAAAGTTCTATTTCAAGATCATGAGCAGCTCCAGTTTCTATGCTCCCCCCCCCCCCCCCCCCCCCCCCCCCCCCCCCTCTCTCTCTCTCTCTCTCTCTCCTCTCCCTCCAGCCTGTACGACGAAGTCTGACAGAGCCGCCACGTCTTCCTCAGAAAACCCAAAGAACATGAAAGCCTTTCTTCCAAACAAACTCCCTCCCCCTGTGGTCATCATCTCACCTAAGAACACACAATTACAGAAAACATGCACAGAAATCAGCAGGCAAATTCCTACCACAAACTAACAAAGTAACATACACAGTGCTGTATGGGTAACTCTGAAATGCTGCTGTGAGTTACAAAGATACATGCGCAGGTTCAGAGCTCTTCTCCAGCTGCAGCTGAATCAACATCGTTTCATGCCTTTCACTGAGAATATGTGGAAAATGAGACAGCAGGGGGGAAAAAAAAAAAAGAGAGAAAGAAAAAAAAAAAAAAAAAAAAAAAGAAAAACTCTTTGTGCAATCACCACCACACGCTTAATTTCAATATGCTTCTAGATAACGCTGAATTTCGTCAGGCTTATGCCAAGTGACAACGTCGCGACCTACTGTGATGTGAACGTATATGCACACTGTAACACACAACCCACCTTTTGGCAACAACGGTATAAAATCTTTTAAAATTACATTTGCATTATGTTTAAGTCAATGCAAACATAAAGAGGTATGCAGCTGTGACTCTCTCTTTCTCATTCTGCATTCTTTCCCTCATTCATGAGCAATTGCGTGACATCGACTATCTGCATGGATGCCAAAAAAAGTCCTTTCTTCCCCATATAAATTTAAACTTGATGAAAAGGAAAATCAACCTGGTTTAATTTTCAAAGTAAAAGATCAAATACCATGCAAGCTTTTCATCAAAACCACAGACAGTCAACATTGACCTTCTTTTTTCCTTTTAATATGAACACCTAAGTACAAAATCTTTCACAAACAAAAACAAATGGAACAGAAACTCACTGTCTGGATCCTGAGTAGCATCATCGTCATCATCATTTTCACCATGGTGATGGTCCTTGTTGCCTGCTGATTGTTGGTCGCTGGAGGTGGAGGCGTTGCCATCCACTTCATCCATCGGCTGCACACTGTCCGGTCTTCTTCTTTTGGAATCTGTGACCAAAACTGCTCATAGCATATTCATATCATCATCAAATGCCTCAAATGTCACCTCTTGAGGGATTGTATACAAGGTCTGAACACTTTAATTCTATAATTTTACCTAAGATTATTTTGATCACAATGGATGTTGTTGTTGTTGTTACTGTTGTTGTTGTCATCACAGCCTGGCTAAAAGACTCCAGGGATCATCTGAACAACTGAAGTACTTGAACACTATGGTACAAATGCATCAGCTGGGGATAACATCATGTGTGTGACCGTTTTTGATTACCCCGCCACATGGGCAGCCACACTCCAAACTTCACGGGATTTTTGAGACTGATAATGTTATGCTAGGAGCTTGTCACAACTGAAGACAATCCCCGCATAAGTATGCAGAGCATAGCAACATTTTGATGTAGCCTTGGTGTTCTAGCCCTATATCAATAGGCCTGACACAGCCTTAAGCCAAGGCAGGATCACAATGGATGAATGTAACAAATTTACTTACATGTGTAACAATGAGAAAAAAAATTCACAACAGCTAAGCTCAACAAACTGAAAAAATAAAAATATTCCTTATTGTTAAAATAAACTCATCTTGTGGGTGTAAACATTGAAAAAAAGCAGATATTCTTTACAGTTTCCATTGCAACAGATACCCATGGTATGTTCCACTTTCCCTTCTTCAATCATCCTCCTGAATATCCACCACAAAAACAATTTCTACCAATAAATGCTGTATGTTTAAAATAATGGTGATGCTTCTTTTCTTTGCTTTTCTACCTTATGGCCACATCAAATCTCAAAACATGCACCACCAACTGACATATTAACTGCTCTATCCTAACGTCCTATCACAGAAAAACTGAATCTTAGAAAAGTGTTTCTTTTCGCGCACTTACTTAAACAAAAATCAAAAGTCCCAAATACTGCACATGAGAAACATGAAAACCTCTGAACCTTGTTTACATACCTGATTATTCTGCCAGAGGGGTAAAATAAATGAAAAATAAGGCATCTGTTTCCCTACATCCAAGTAAGACCCCAAAATGCTCAGTTGTTTACATGTACTTCATTTTTCAAATCGAATTCTGCAATAGCTCACCAAGAAGTGACCTTCTAACTTGCAGTCACTCCTTGAGCTTAAGGAACATGTTCATTGCTTTTAAATGACTTCCGTTATGACTGTTCCTGGGGAACTGGGGTGGGGGGAGGGGGGGGGGGGATCAGAATAAGTCATCCACTCACCATCATCCATGTACTGACTGAGAAGATGCTTCATGTCCACCTCAGTCTCCTTGGTCTTGGTAGTCCCACCCTTGGCATGCATCACTGTCTGCTCAGCTTGGTTGCTTTTACTGTCTTTGGTTTTCTTCGTCTTCGCCAGACTGGCCCTGACACACATGCGATTCATGTGTCCACACCCTTCATTTCATTCCATTTTTTTTTTTTTTTTTTTTTTTTTGCCTTAGCAAATGTGTCAATGGACTAGTTAACAAGCAGGTGTAGTGTCAACGGACTATTTAGCAAGCAGGTATGGTATTGAACTACATACTTTGTAGGTGAAGTTTTACTGAACTGTTCAGCACGCAGCTATGCTATCCTCAGTTTTACCCTCTGGATTCTCCCATTAAAATGGTGCCCTTCTCCAGGTGCTGGCATTTTTTTGTCCTCATTGCAGTGGGAATTTTATCATAAAAAATGTACACAACTTCTTCATGAATCTTAAACACAATCTCTCCCTTATCATGAAAAATCTCAAAGAGCAGCAACTCTTCTTGCATTACAGACAATATCAGATGGAAATCTGTTTCTGTGTGTGAGTGTGTGTGTTCGGGGGGAGGGGGGGGGGGGGGGGGGGGGTCTTTTTCCAGTTTTTTTTCCTTTATTCCTTGCTGGGCAGCAGATCCAACTGCCTAACTGTCCACAACAGGCAAATAAAAATACATAAGCAGTAAATGAACAATTTACAGATGGAATTGAGAAGGGGAAATTCTGGTGTGTGTATGTGTGTGTAGTGTGGCGGGTCTGTATGAGTATGAAAAAGAGAGAGAGAGACTGTCTGCAAGTACTTACATAAATGTAATACAAAGTGTGTGAAACAACAAGACATTATAACTATGGTCAGTCAGTGAGATAAGTCTGACAGCGAAACGAAGCCAGGCTAACAGAACACTAGAGATATGTTTTTTCCTGTCCCTCTAGTGGCATTACTATCATGCTACTCATTTGGTTTTGCACACAGACCCATACCCAGGTTTGCCTTTCCTCAGCCCAAGCATCAGCAACCCAAAAGGAGCAATCAATATCAAGTCATATGAGACAAACCACCAGAGGAGACACAGCACTGCTGCCAAGTCACCTTGAGGGTGTTCAGTGGAGCCCCTTCTGATGCACATACAAAGAACACCACATACACTACTGTCGACAATAACTGCTAAGTTGTCAAGCCAGCAAAAGCGGGAGTTCCCCCTTTCAAAGGCACAACCACGTTCATCCAATAAATTCCCCATGAACTTGCCATTTCCCTCAACTTTCAAACAAACTCACCAACAGATACAGAGACAACACAGAAACTGAGGTCACCACGACAATCACCCTTTGAACAGCCACAAAACATGAAAATTCTTTTCTTTTTTTAATGATGATCACTGCAGATGAGGATAATAAACTAAAGGTTCTATAATTCACAGTCTACATGATAGGGCTGTATTCTATATTTCCCTTCAAACTACATCAAAGCGTCAACCAGGACCAACGGATACAGACATTAGAAGTCTGAGCAACACACTAAAAAGGACATATCCATTACGGAGACAGAACTCGACTGTGTAGGTCAAGTCTCCCATCAGACCACACAGCATATCCAATCTTGGCAAGAGCTGGTCACGGCTAAACTTTCAATATTATATGCCATATTCCCATTAATAAATGCCACTGACAGAAATTGAACCCACAATCTCCCAACTCCTTAGTCCCCACAATGTTAACCACTGCACCACAGGAGTTGGTGCCCAGTAATATTTCCGTTTGAGGTTCCTTCATCTAGGAGAAGCAAAACCTGACCACAGTCACAGTTACGCAAAATCTAACCACCATTTAAATCCCACACGTCAACGGTCACCACTCACAAAAAGAAACATGAAAAACACACCTCTTTGATTCCTGCAACTTTGGCAGCTCAATCTCCGACACAACAAAATGGGGTGAAAGGTAGGAAGCCTCGCCGACGTGACAGGACTGTTGAAAACACTCAGCCAGCCACACTGCGCTCAGTACATGAGGTCTGTCACATAAACCCACTTTCTCATTAGTATGAGGAATTAGCATCAGTTTTGTTATGAATATTTTGCCCTGAGAACCAAAATTCTCAACTGTGTATTTTGAAGAGAGACCCTATGCATCTAAAGAGACTATACAAATTTAACACCCTATTACATTCTCTAATGTAGCGACTACTGATGTCATCATGACATAAACCTGTGTGCACATATGTGCAACTGCAAGTTTTCAAACTTATAATTCTATTAATCTATGCCTACCATTTGGGCATGGACACGGATAAACATACTAAATATCTGCACAAACACAAGCTTGAAAGCAATGCTAATACTAAATTATTCTCACAAGAAAACATTCTTCAAACTCCAGTTTACAAAATAAGTTTTTTTTTTCTCTCTAAATTATGGCAGTCAGTATGTTTTTTTTTTTTTCCAACAGACTGAAAAAATATAACAAAATGTGAAACATAAAAATATCAACATTTGTAGCTTAAATAACACGCATGCATACAAATTCACGCTCGCGCGCACACACACACACACACACACACACACACACACACACACACACACACACACACATTTGCATGCATGTGCACATGGGCATACATACACAAACACACACACACAGAGAGTAACATTACCTGAGTCCATACTGTTGAGAGTATCAATCTCTTTGTCCACCTTGTCCTCCATAATCACATGGGTCACATTATCCTCCAAGTCACTTATCCTGCACAGCCATTGCTGTCAGTTACAGCGACACCTATCTCACAAACCACCACAACAAAAACGTCAGCTGTCAATTCTCTATCATCTACAGAACAACCAGAACTAATGTTGACTCTCTGACACTCTCACAAGACAAAAGTTTTTTTTGCTGGTTAGCTATTCTTAAAACCTATTTAAGCAGTTGCCTTCACCTAAAAGTTACTCAAGGAAGAGCTTTCCAAGAAGAAAGCCAAAAACCCTGGGAAATTTAGTGGTATTCTTCCCACCATTAACACAGTCCTTCCTCTCCCCACAACCCTCCCTCCCTGGCCTCCTCCTTTCTCTTCACCAATCCCCCGCTCTCTCTCTCTCCACACACACGCATGCACGCACACGCAACATAATTACTTGACAGCCCTGCTCCTTTCAGGAGTGGAAGTCTTGACGCCGCCCCACTTCCCCCCTTCTTTGTCTCCTGTCCTGGGTCACTTGCTTACACAGCTTTTACTAATCTTTCACTTAAGAAGCAGCCGAATTTTGCTCAATGTTACAGCAAGACATGTTTTCCTTTTCATCGGGTAGATAAGATGGTAACCACCTACTCTCATTAAGAATTCACATTTTTCACAATCTATGTTTGTATCTCTCTGAAATCTGCAAATTCACAACTGGGAAACCTGCTGAATAACTAACAAGAAAAACCTGAGCTTCTGGGGTTGTTGGTCCTTCATACAACAATATATCAAAACCATGGATGCATTGCTCAAAAGAATCAGTGGGCATCTGCCTGGCTAGTGTGTGCAGCACAGATAGTTGGCCAGCAGAAACAGGAAGAGCAGTGAGAGAGAATTCCAACAACAAAGCTGCAAGGCTCTGTCAGATTTACAAGTCAATAACTCAGCTGCATACCCGGTATCATCTAGGGTACATTTTCCATAAGAAAACATGTGTATGAGATGCTTTTGTCATCATCCAAAACATGTGTATGAGATGCTTTTGTCAACATCCAACAAAGAGGAGGAAAAAAGCCAAACAGATCGCTGCAGTGATTTAAAAAAGAAACCAGAGTAGCTGTCAGACGGAGGTAATAGAAGTCACTCTTATAAAACTCTTGTCATGTTTAACACAAGTAAACGTTGGCAGAGGCAGAAGAAAACCAGGGCAATTCTTTTTTTTTCTTTTCTTTTTCTTCACTACTCTGCAATTTACAGTGACGCAGATCATCCTCTTTGCACTCACTGAAATTCTTCATTTCTTGACACAGAGGAAACTGGCAAGAGAGACGTTCTCTTGGCAGCAGGCGTTACAAATAAATTCATCAAGATTTTACATATGCACATAATCAGAAAGGCATAAACATGAAATTTGATTCAATAAAGTTGAAAGAACTTTGCACTGAATCATGCTGTCATCTTATACATTCACAGTCAAGTGCATTTGCCTCACTACTTTTTTTAACTCCTCGATTTGCGTCCAACACATACTGAATGAAAGCAAATGCAAGTGATGTGAAACATGTCAGTTCTAAATTAGTAACTGTAGTACAGAAAAATAAACCCTGCAGGACCAAAAGCTTACCTGGTAGCCCCTGTAGCATTGATAATTCTTCTACACTTGTTCAGCAGTGATCCCTGGATGCCAGAGCTCAGGTAAACCCTGCAAGAACTCAGCACATGTTCTTTTGCTGCTTGGCTCCAGTCCAGCTTCTCAAAGTTGTCCACGGTTGTGTCGCTCAGTTGCGTCCGCATGAATGCTGTCTCATCAATGTGGGCAGTGGATATTTGCACTGATGTCTGCAATGTTGGGATTGATAGCTGGACATAAAAAAAAAAATTACACACCATAAAATATATGGGATGAAAAGGGTGAATGATGTTACGACATAGACTTTCATCCTCTCTCTCTCTCTCTTTCTCACACACACAACACACACACACACACACACACACACACACACACACACACACACACACACACACATACACACACACACACACACACACACACACAAACTTGTACAACTGAACATTAGATACATGCACACATCTCACATATGCCTACATGCAATAATACAAGCCTGTACACATACGTACACACACAGTTGCTAGCATACATACATGCATGTACATGAACGCAAGCTCTCACACACACACACACACACACACACACACACACACACACACACACACACACACACACACACACACACACACACACACACACACACACACACACACACACACACACACACACACACACACACACACACACACACAATAATTACTTGACAGCCTGCTCCTTTCAGGAGTAGAAGTCTTGACGCCAGAGGAACCTGTCCTGTTAGTCACAGGGTAGTTCTTCTCTTCCTGGCAATAGTTCTTGTCTAGTGAGTCGTAAATCCAGCTCAGATTCACTATGTGGATCTTCCACTTAGTGGCGTAGTCATATTTCTGACCTACACACACACACACAATACATTCACAGATTAAACATACACATTGTTATTTAATCCCATCATCAGACATATAACTACAACAAAACAATACCTAATAAAAGGAAATAAACATTACTGATTTAATACATACTTTCCAAAGACCTGCAGCAATTTCAGTTACATTCAGAAAATGCCTGATGGAGAACAACACCAGAGGCATGGTCCATTACAGTACCCTTCTTTGGCCACTGCACATCTTCTTGCTCTGCAGGTTCATTTGTTTCCTGTCAAGGGCAACATACTCAAGGAATGGAACAGGAAGCTGAGGCCATGCTGACTTATACTACAGCCAATGGTAACTCCAGTTACTTATACATCACTGTGCTGCACCTACTATACATTTCTACACAGCTGACAAATGTTGTCTGTGCACAAGTGTGCATGCATATATACAGGCAAGTCCAATCTCACTCATGTCCACTCAAACATGCATGCTCATTCATACAGACCTAGACACACAAGTACCATCACCTTATCAAACACAATGACAAGGCAAAATATTTTTTTGTCAAATTCATCATTGGTCGCATTTGGGAGACAACAAACACTCATACCTATACACAAACACACATACAGAAAGACACCATACTTACAAAAACCTGCCTCACCTTTCGGCTCTTTTACTATCAGATGTGTGCACTCGTTCATCTTCATTTCTCCAGTATATGTTCCACCTACAAAAAAAAATCAAGCCGGATGAACATCAAAGTTGATACCAACATCCTCAATAGCAACAATGCAGTAAACCTGACTGCCAGCCACAGGCAAAAGACAACTTTCAAGCAGATTTATGACACTACCGTCGCTACCAATGTCATACCTGTCAATCTTCATTCAGTCAAAAACTTGGGACCCAGGAGTTGCAGGAATATTTTGCTTTTTACTCTGACCACATCAAGACTGCAAGGACTCGCACCTTTCTTTCTTATTTTCAAACACCATTCTACTTACTACATTTTACAGGGCAACTTTACCTGCACCCCATTTTCTGATGGTATATTCACTGAATTTAACATTTGCTGAGTGGGTGAAGGTATCTTAATACTTCGGAGGCTTTGTTTCATCTGTTCCAGTTCGGTCTGTTCATTTATCACACCATTTTCCAATGCATACAAACTGAAAGATTTGGGGCTTTAAGGTGATCCTTTTTATCCCCTTGCATCAAAGCAAATTTCAAATTTTCACCATATTAACCAATCTCACAGCATTTCCTTTGATTTCACTGCATTTATTACATACCACATGGGAATCCTTTGCGACAATTTATAGGAGAGCTCACAACAAAAGAGTGCTTTTCCACCATTTCTACTCGCTGAGCCCAGATTGCAAAGTTTTACACTTTTTAGCAACACTTCACCTCACCCTTCCTATAAAAACAGATCTCAAATAAGGTATTTCCTAAACAAAGTTTCAAATTTTCAAAAATGGAGTGACTGATGGCGGAGAATGAAGCAAAATTTAGAAAGAGAGGGGTTAGTTACCCGCCAAGGAAACTGACAAACAAAGCACAGGACAAGACACAGCTTCAAATTGATTTCTTACCTCAAAAAACACAATATTTATATTTGAAGCTTCTTTCTTCAGAAGTTAAGGATCTGCCTATGTTTTTCAGCAAAGAAACATCTGAAAAGTACAACTTCAGTGCAAACTGGCAAGTGATCAATACCAATTACAGAAAAGAGAAAAAACAAATGTCTGGTTGTTCTATGGCACTTTGGTTCTCTCTAGGGACTGTTCTCTTTAAGACCAGGAGATCCTGAGCTTGTGTTCTGGATGGCTTCACATGTTTGCATGGAAGGCCTCATATCATTTTTATTCTACCATTTAACAGTCTTGACCTCATTTCAGATAAGCAAGCATGGTATTTTTGCATTTCCATTTTTTTTTTTTCTTTTTACATCCTTCAAATGTAGACATCAATATTCAGATGGTCTATGTACATGTGTTCTTCATGCATACATACAGAGCATTACAAGCATTAGCCAGTCAGCATTCATACTGAACTTGAAGACTGGACAAGTCTCAACATTAGATCCATGATCTGCTGCGTACATCAGAAGTACTGGTCTCGAAGCACTCTGTTGACATCTGCTGGACAATGGGTAAGAGCTATGTCCAATTGCCATAAAGCAGCCTTCAAATCATTGATGAAAACGTTTACCTTGAGTATTCAAAAAGCACACTTTTTCCCTGACAAAGATTTCAACGAAGATTCTAAACGAACGGAAAAAAAAAACGTCTGATAAATTCTGCATCTTGTCACTTTTCTTTAAAATTACTATGATTAACAGAATAAGACAATACAAACTTGTTAGTTTCTTCTCAATGTTATCAATTACCCAGTGCTTCAAACTTTCTACCCCAACTGATTAGTGATTTGCTCTCAGCACATCCCCATGACAATGGCTTCCTTACCTTCCTTGTTTCCACCAGTTGTTTGACTCTGTGTCGCTCCTCCTGGGTAAGGCCAGATACTGTGATCACCAGACCCTTGAAGATCGGGCACCGGTATTTCTGCATGAACGCTGCTCCGTACAATCCACATATCTGTTCATCAGTCAGTCATGATCACTATCATGACAATAGAATAAAAACAGTACACTGAAGACACAATTCTTGGATCTCCATATTTGAATATTTCAACACTGAGATTTCTCTGCAAAGTCTGTGCTACCATTTCTCAGCAAGTCTTCATACTATCTACTAATGAACAAATACGATCGTCTAACATTGTGACAAGTTTAAGCCATGCTAGTTTTAGTTCTTGATATCAAACTAAACGAGATTAAAACAGATGTTATGGAATGGGACGCCACTCTGCAAGTGACAGGAAAGATGAAGGGGAAATAAGCGAGAATCCAGACATGGCAAGATCCGAAATCTGAAACAGCTAACCACTGTCAGATCACAACTGACCTGTGTTGAGCGATCTCCCAAACCTCTGTCACCCACTCTATAGACATGATGGGGGTATTTCTACTGGCTGCAACCTGCAACAGGTGTAAGTCATCATAACTGTGATGGGTAGACATTATGTATCCCCACGTTTTCTGTCAAACTATCATTCATCTCAGCAAGATGCTCAAATTTTTTTTTCTTCAATCAATATTCTGGGTCCATAATGGCTGACAAGTTCAGAACTGCACTACCATTTCCATAACTTTTCCATTCCATTCTGAGCAGTTTTCAACACTGCATCTAATCTATTTTCACACACAAAAGGTATTGCTACTGTTATCAAAGTCATCAAAATGTCCAGGCTTTGTTTTTAGTGCCATTGCTTAAATTGTAATTCCATGACGTTTCAATTTCAGAAATTTACTTTCTTTCTTTTTTTTTTCAAATCCATGGCCTTCCAGGGTATCCATAACCTATATGGACCCTGTCTATAAGCACTTCGAGCAAACATTATATTCTTGACAAAAGGATTTTACCTCACATCTAGGCTCAAAATGAGTGCATCGATTTAAACAAGCAGCTTCACTGTAAATCTGAAGTTAGACTAAGATGATAGATAAAAATGGACTACATTTGTGTATGTACTAATTTCCCCTTGTAAAATCTTGTGCCTTCCAATCGCAAAATTTAAAAACTACAATCGAAAGAAGAAAAAAACAGAGAAAGCACTCCAACAGCAACTCACAGCGTACTTCTGGCTGCCCACTTCACCGGCCACCAGATGTGTGACATCATCTGTCAGGTTACCTTTGGCTTCACCCGCCATCAGTTCCACCAGATGGTGCATTTGATCCTGAAACCACCACACACACTGCTCACTGCTCAAGTCATGAATGTGGCCGACCTTGAGGCATAACTCCCTCTTTTGCAGGTTATGGAGTGTTGAAGCACAAATAAATGAAGACTTCAAGAACCATTGTACAGGGTATATGAATATAACTGGGGTAATAGAAGCAAAAAACTTCAGAAAAGGGTTGGGGGAATATGGAAGGTGGTAGGAATGGGTGGGGTTAGTAGAGATACCCTGAAAGAGGGTGCAACATTTAGTTCTGATCTGTGATTAAAGTGAATACATCTTTCTCTTTACCGAACCAATTTTGAAATATGCTAGCAAAAAGAATCAAGGCGCTTCTTTACACCTGTGCCTTACCACTAGTGTGCCAATGTATAACAAGCTAAAGGGCAAGAGAGAAGTCAATTGCATCAAAAAGTAATTTGGATAGTTTCCATCATTAGAATATTGGTACATCCCATGCACTCAAAGATTGTAAATACATAATTACACACACACACACACACACACACACACACACACACACACACACACACACACACACGCTGACTGACTGAAACCATTTATTGTCTGATTAACCATAGGTTGTACTGACATTTCAAACAAAACAAAATAACACAAATTCAGAAAAGTACATTTAAAATGATAAATTTGGAAAAAAAAAAAAAAAGACTCTGTCAATTTGTTACTTCAGAGATGATAAAATTGCAAAGAAATTATACATGATACTTAATTAAAAAGAATTGTAAGGTGACCAAAGTCCAAAGAACAGACAAATATCACTCTCTTCCTCTCTCTCATACCCCTACTTACCCCTGTCCCGAGAACCCTCACAAACACACACAAACACACACACACACACACACACACACACACACACACACACACACACACACACCCTGATTGTTTTGTCCATACTGGTGCAGGAAATAGTGACCCCCTTCATACACACACTGTAAATTGGACGTTTTTTTCTGTGGTAATTCCTGCAAACAAAGTATCCACCTTAAACAACTTTCATTCTTGCAAAGACAGTCTTTTAAACATTAACTTAAAGCGTAAAACACTGTTACAATACTTTTTTGAGCGTGCTCTGAAAAAAGACAACTGCTCTTTTCCCTCAAGCCTCTAAAATGATAATCATTCCACCAAAACAGCATTATTTTTCCTACCTGTATCTGTATCTGTCTTTCCCAGTTTCAAAGTAAACAGTAAAAACTACTACTTAAGTAGAATTCTGAAGGTATTAGGTTATGGGAAAAGGGTAGGGTAAAGGAGTAGACAAAGAATTCACGTCACATACAAACAAATAACAGAATGACATCACTATCAAAAGAAGCTTCTCAAACCTGTATGTGTTTATCGAAAGAAACTTGTCAAACATGTATGCGTTGTTTTAAATTACAAGTATATTACATTGTGGACTGAATGGATAGCAAGTTAACTGAACAGGATATCTTACCATTTTGAAGTTCAGACTGGCCAAAATACACTGTGGTCCAAATAACCTGCACAAAGATTTTAAGAAAGTGGCACGAAGATTTTAAGAAAATCGGTTCCATTGTTTTATTTCTTCCTTCACAATGAATCTTGGTTCTG
>JADBJO010000433.1:20000-22500 GCA_016801955.1 Conus betulinus | reverse complement strand
TAGACGATAGAGAAGTTCCTTGATCTATAGATGGAAATTGGATTGTTTTAAAACAAAGTATGTCAAAAATATACATTGTATATGTGGTCATAGCATATCAATTGGTCACATTCCTTCGTGTAACTTAATGAAAAAAAAAAATCATTCCAAATAGTCTGTACAGCCTATTCAAAATGTTTTCCTGTCAGCAAGTGAAACGAATCTTTTCTTTTTGCACTTAGCTAAAAGTCCAGTTGGCAAATATCTAAAATAGATAACAGTCAGTGGTGAGATGAGACAGAAGACGTTTTTTTTAAAAAAAAATCTCTTTGATTAAGTGGATTTCTACTTTTGTGTTATAGCTGTAGATAAGTTAATTCTTTTGATTCGTTTGTATTAACATTTCTCTCGGCCCCGATTTTTGTTTCTTTTTCCTCTAATATCACGTAATGTGGAAAACGTAACACAAAACAAAACAACAACAACAACAACAAAAACAACAACAACACACACACACACACACACACACACACACACACACACACACACACACACACTGCACACAAAAAAAAAAATCAATATTGAGTAGATCAGATTGATTATTCAAATGTACGAGAAGGAATGGATTGTCGCCTTTAACAATGAATATAATGTTCATTTGCATACACCCGTATGCAGTTTGCTCTTGTGCAAGTTTTGTTTATGTCTCTTCTGTTCGTATCCAGGTCATATTAATGAAAAATGTTGTTGTTGTTGCTGTGTTAAATCTTGCAGAAGTTGTGTATATGACCCAACTGCCCACCACACCTTGCTTAGATAATTACAACTTAATTTTAGTGCATCATTATTCTTTTCTTTTTTTTTTTTTACCGTCAGGTTGTTCTGTTTTAATAGCTAAAGAAATGTTAGGGTAAATCTCACTTATCTTTTGCTACGCCATTTCAGTGTGTGTGTATTACGCACAGTTACATTAGATTTGCCCGAGAATGCAATTCAAAGAGTTCTGTAGGGCGTCTGCTATTGATGTCATGAGACAGCTCTCGATTTCTTATCAGAAGAGAACCCGAGTCCTAGAAGCAATGGCAGAAGCAGATGGTAAAGAGTTCCAGCTAGATCTTGATCGAGAAGAAACAAATTTCCTCAGTTACAACAGATGCTCGATGGCTAAGTGGGCGAACTAAACGTCTGTCTCAAGCCGACTTGGTCTTAAAATACCTAACCATCCTGGAGTTGAGTTGCGGGTTCGAATCACGAAAGTAGAGAGAGAGAGAGAGAGAGACAGAGACAGAGACAGAGAGGGAGAGAGAGAGAGAGAGAGAGAGAGAGAGAGAGAGAGAGAGAGAGAGATGCCAACAGATGAACATCTAGGATCATGGTCTGGATGCTGCTAAGCCCCCCCCCCCCCCCCCCCCCCCCCCCCCCCCCGAGTGTAGGGACTGTAGCATCTTCTCTGAAGATGTTTAAAATGTGTCTAGCTCTTTTATTTTTTTTCTTCTTACCAGTGAGCAAGAACTCCGCCTGGTAGACTCTTTAGAGCAGAACACCTGGGGGCGGGACCTGGAGGCGGACAACAGGAAGATGGGTTACAGCCGGGGAGAAATAGAGAAGATTGCCTAGAACCATCAACGTTGTCAAGCAGCTGTTGGCGATGGCCTATGCTCTGGGCCTAAGCAAGTAAATACATGTGAGTTAGGCTGGCTGTTTCAGCGTGCTCACGTAACTTGTTAGGATTGTACACCTTTCAGTGCTACTACGACCCAGTCTGTTTAAAAAAAAAAAAAAAAAAAGTCTTTAGTCCTGTGTCAAGATTTAGCGCTTTGGCCCACATGGCAGCTGGCCCTTGGGGTCGGTCCAGGTAGCCGTTAGATGGACGGGACGGTGCAGAGTTCCTTCATCGTCACTTAGGTACTGCTCTGCGTGCAGTTGTCACGGGGTGGTGCAGGAGGGACCGGGTATCATTCCGATTCATCTATTCCCAGTTCGTCTTTTCTTGATTCAAATCTTAAAAAAGTGTTAGCGAACCGCCCAGAGAAACGCGGACAAACGAGTCGCAAGAGACGACCAAATAGGACAACGAAAATTCACTTAGCTTTGATCGCTTCAGAGTTCAGCGCAAGGAAGGCGTTGAATGCGCTTTTCTTGCGCTGAACTCTGAAGCGATCCAAGGTAAGTGAATTTTCGTTGTCCTATTTGTTTGTATCTTGCCTGAAGAAGATCTAAGAGGTCGAAACGCGCAGTGTTTTGTCTCGTGACTCGTTTGTCCACGTTTCTCTGGGCGGTTCGCTAACATTTATTTAAGATTTGTTTAGATTTCCGCCTGCAGTCGTCTCACTTTGCAACTTTTCTTGATTCGTACATTTCAGTACTGGTGACCCTGATTCGCTTTTTCCAAGCTTGCCAGTGTACTCGATCAGACGCCAGTTGCTCTGTTTGATAAGAGATCGATCACACACGCTCTCTCTCTCTCTCTCTCTCTCTCTCTCTCTCTCTCTCTCTCTCTCTCTCTCTCTCTCTCTCTCAC
>JADBJO010000433.1:12500-15000 GCA_016801955.1 Conus betulinus | reverse complement strand
GTCGAAGCGTCTTGGCCCCATGGTTGCTTGTTTATAATCTTAAGAAAGTTTAAACTTTTCCGTGCTTTATTTAATATGTGGTCAATGTGCTGGTTCCATGACAGTTTTAAGTTAAGATTATACCTAGGAATTTTACTGATTTAACATATTTTATTTCAATGCCATCTAAAGTAAAAACTGGGAGCTTTTCTGGGTCATACCCAGAATTGAAAAGCATTATATGTGTTTTTTTTCTAAAGAAAGTGCGAGCCCGTTTTGTTGTAAAAATACATTTATTTTATCGAGTTCTCGTTGGTATAAAGCTTTTATGTAGTTCAGCGACCTCGAAGGGGTTATTCGTTTCATGGTTACTCTCATCCAAAGGCATATATCATCAGCAAATTGAGCTAATTCTGTGCCTTTCGATAAGCCTTTGGGTAAATCTGCCATTAAAATATTGAATAAGATAGGAGATATTACTGAACCTTGTGGCAGTCCCATTTGCAATGTTCTCGGATTTGAATAAGTATGTTCTATTTTTGTTTGAATTGATCTATGTTCTAAGAATTCTTGAACATAATTATATACATGTTACCCGCTAATTCCAACAGTTTTTTAATTTGTATAATAGTCTACTATGCCATACTTGATCATAAGCTTTTTTTACGTCAAAGAATGTAGCTAGTATGTTCTTTCGTCTTGCAAATTGTTGTTTCACTTGAGTTGTAAGTTTGACTAGGTGTTCTACTGTGGATCTGCCAGTTTGAAATCCAGCTTGGTTAATCGGTATGACATCATGCTTCTTACAGTAATAAGATAATCTATTTAGTACGATTCGTTCCATTAATTTACAGGTATGGGATGTTAAGGCGATTGGGCGGTAACTGTTTATATCAGTGCGAGGTTTTCCATGTTTATATATAGGAACGATAATGGAATGTTTCCATAACCGAGGTATTTTACCATCATTCCAACATTTTTGAAAAAAAAAATGGAGGAACTGCACAACGTTTGCTGGTAGGTGGCGTAGCATTTCATTCGAAATACCATCAAGGCCGACTGAAGTTTTTCTTGCTGCCTAATTTACTAAGACATTCTTGAACTTCTTGTAGTGTTATAGGGGCGTTTAGGTAGTGGTTATTCCCAGGATCTTTATTACTACTTATATAATGCTTATCCTCTTGTTCCCGATATGATCTATTTTTTTTCTGTCAAACTATTCATGCTGCTGTTTTTTTTGGCAAACATGTCAACAAAAGCTTCAGCTTTATCAGAATTTGAAGGGAAATTAGATTTACCGAGTTTGATAGAGTATTGTGGAAGTTTAATTCCATTTTTCATTGTTTTTAATTTTTTTTTTTTCATACTTTTTGCAAGTCTTTGAAATTAGATACTTCATGTTTGCAAAAAGATGACCAGTATTGTCGCTTTGCCTGAGCTATAATTCTATTCAATTTATTTTTTTGCTTTCTTTTTTTCTCAAGAAGATTTTCAGCGCACTTATTTCGTTTGTATGCTTTTAATTTTAACTTTTTCTCCTTTTTTGCCTCCTCACAAGCTTCATTCCACCAGACATTGCCCAAATGCTTTTTAGAAACCATAGATTTTATCCTTGGAATTGACTGATTTGCGGCAGACAGCAAAGCGTTTTGAAAGAGATAATATAGTTTGTCAATATCTTGGGGTAACGTCATCACAGTTTATTTGAAACGTTCTTAATAATTCTGAAAACGTATTCCAGTTTGGCCAGCTTATAGTTAAATTTTTGGAACTTTTTCTCGAGTCTGATCAGTCGGTTCAGATCTTGCGTTTTCAAAATTGATGATTATAGGTATGTGATCGCTGTTCAATGTGTCATCAAGGGTATTCCAATCACATATAGTTGCTAGATCTGGAGAGACTACTAACGTTAGATCTATAGCGCTTGGTTTGTGTTTAGGATTGTCGGGATGCGCGTTATTCTGCCGTCATTCAACAGATAAAGAGATGAGTCCACCAGGTTCTCAATGAATCGGTTATTTGTTACTAATTGGCAGTCTTTTTTCCCAAAATGGAGAATGAGCATTAAAATCTCCAGTGATTAGAAATTTGTTGTTTTGATCTGTCCGCAAGGTACGAAGCCATTCGGTATTGGCATCATCGGGCCCTTGCGGCAGATAAACTGACACAATCGTTAATGTGTCTGAGCCAACCTGGACTTTAACAGCGCAAGAATGTGACCCTGGAATGTCTGGTGGAACAGGACTAATACACGTGTGTGTGTGCATGCGTGTATGCGCAAGTGTGTGTGTGTGTGTGTGTGTGTGTGTGTGTGTGTGTGTGTGTGTGTGTGTGTGTGTGTGTGTGTGTGTGTGTGTGTGTGTGTGTGTGTGCGCGCGCGCTTGTGTGAATTTCTGTGTGTGTGTGTGTCTGTGTGTGTGCGTGTGTGTGTGTGTGTGTGTGTGTGTGTGTGTGTGTGTGTGTGTGTGTGTGTGTGTACGTCTGTGTATATGTGTGTGTCTGTGCGTGCGTGTGTGAGTGC
>JADBJO010000433.1:0-2500 GCA_016801955.1 Conus betulinus | reverse complement strand
CCCCTAAATTCTTGTCGAATTCTTGTGTGTACTGATAGCAGATCGGTTTCCCCAGTCCCAAAATAAAAAAATTCGGCTTGAGATTGCATTAGAAATTAACCCAAGTCATTCACCTTTATCACTTAAAGGGGATCACTGTTACGTTTTATTGGGTACCATCTCACAGTGGAATTGTATCAAATGAAAAGGTGATCACGTAGCAAAAAGAGCAGCTAGAAACATGGAAAGCACAACTTCACTAATATACCTTAGATCTTTCAGAATGCTATTCCTTAATTGACAAACAGACTGAGAAGCTTCAAACAGTCCTTAAAGAACTCGGAATCTCAGTACTATCCATAACTGTATTGCATACAGTTCGGAACACAGAACAAAACAGCAAAAAAAAACTTATCTAACTATATGCCTAAAGATGTAAGAAGCTTAATCCACAGATTACGTTACAATTCACTGAAAACACAAATTCAGTAGAAATGTAGATGTATGTGTGGAAATGCACTAAGTGTTTCACATTTGTAATTCATTGCCCCAAAACAAAGAACTGATTCATGGCTTGGTGGTAATACTTCCGATATATCGACGTCATCACTCTCTAAAATGTTGAATGATTATTCGTTTCTCAGATTAGTTAGTCAAAGTTTCTTACAGAGTCCAGTTGGCATTTTTCTTTAATTGGAAGTTTTTGTTGTTGTTGTGTTTTCATTTTTTTCAACACGTAGTAGTATTCAAAGCTCTACACGCTTTCTCCCCCCTATCCCTCCACCCGTTCTTTTCATAAGCACGCATTCACATACCACACACACCATTAACACATCGTTCTGATATCACTTTTAGTGAGAAGACGTTAAATTGAAGAACAACACACACACACACACACACAAACAACACACACACACACACGCACACACACACACACACACACACACACGCAACTCACACAACGCACGCACAGACACACACATATAACACAGAGACCGTACACACACACACACAACACACCAACACACACCACACACACAACACACACACGCACACACACAGACCACACACCACACAGAAATTCACAAGCGCGCGCGCACACGCACACACACACACACACACACACACCACACACGCACACACACACACCCACACACACCACACACACACACACACACACTGCGCATACACGCATGCACACACACACAACACACACACACACAGGAAAAACACACAAGCGCGCACGCGCGCGCGCGCGCGCGCGCACCACCACACACACACACACACACACCACACACGCACGCACGCACGCGCACGCACGCGCACGCACGCACGCCACACACACACACACACACACACACAACACACAACCACACACACGCACGCAAGCACAACACACACACACACACACACACACACACACACTTGCGCACTCGCGCATACACGCATGCACACACACACACACACACGAGAAGTCAGTGTAGCCATTTATATGAAGAAGAAGGTGTAAAGTACACGCCGTGTATTAGTCCTGTTCCACCAGACATTCAGGGTCAATTCTTGCGCTGCGTTAAAGTCCAGGTTGGCTCAGACACATTAAACGATTGTGTCAGTTTATCTGCCGCAAGGGCCGATGATGCCAATACCGAATGGCTTCGTACCTGCGCGGACAAGATCAAAAACAACAAAGTTCTAATCACTGTGGAGATTTAATGCTCATTCTCCATTTTGGGAAAAAAAGACTGCCAAATTAGTAACAAATAACCGATTCATTGAGAACCTGGTGGACTATCTCTTATCTGTTGAATGACGGCAGAATAACTCGCATCCCCGACAATCCAAACACAAAACCAAGCGTATAGATCTAACATTAGTCTCTCCAGATCTAGCAAACTATATGTGATTGGAATACCGTTGATGACACATTGAACAGCGATCACATACCTATATCATCAATTTGAAAACGCAAGATCTGAACCGACTGATCAGACTCGAGAAAAAGTTCCAAATTTTAACTATAAGCTGGCCAACTGGAATACGTTTTCAGAATTATTAAGAACGTTTCAAATAAAACTGTGATGACGTTTACCACCAAGATATTGACAAACTTATTATCTCTTTCAAAACACGCTTTGCTGTCTGCCGCAAATCAGTCAATTCCAAGGATAAAATCTAGGTTTCTAAAAAGCATTTGGGCAATGTCTGGTGGAATGAAGCTTGTGAGGAGGCAAAAAAGGAGAAAAGTTAAAATTAAAAGCATACAAACGAAATAAAGTGCGCTGAAAATCTTCTTGAGAAAAAGAAAGCAAAAAATAAATTGAATAGAATTATAGCTCAGGCAAAGCGACAATACTGGTCATCTTTTTGCAAACATGAAGTATCTAATTTCAAAGACTTGCAAAAAGTATGGAAAAAAAATTAAAAACAATGAAAAAGGGAATTAAAACTTCCACAATACTCTATCAAACTCGGTAAATCTAATTTCCCTTCAAATTCTGATAAAGCTGAAGCTTTTGTTGAC
>JADBJO010000432.1:675691-710733 GCA_016801955.1 Conus betulinus | reverse complement strand
CACACCACTGTCCTGCTGCCATCTCTGTATCATCAGTCCTCTCATGACTCCATCAGATGTCACCATACACACCACTGTCCTGCCATGCCATCTCTCTGACTCCCTCAGATCACCATACACACCACTGTCCTGCTGCCATCTCTGTATCATCATGACTCCCTCAGATGTCACCATACACCACACTGTCCTGCTGCCATCTCTGTATCATCAGTCCTCTCATGACTCCCTCAGATGTCACCATGCACTCCACTGTCCTGCTGCCATCTCTGTATCATCAGTCCTGTGGTCATGACTCCCTCAGATGTCACCATACACACCACTGTCCTGCTGCCATTTCTGTATCATCAGTCCTCTCATGACTCCCTCAGATGTCACCATACACACCACTGTCCTGCTGCCATCTCTATATCATAAGTCCTGTGGACATGACTCCCTCAGATGTCACGATACAAACCACTGTCCTGCTGCCATCTCTGTATCATCAGTCCTGTGGTCATGACTCCCTCAGATGTCACCATACACACCACTGTCCTGCTGCCATCTCTGTATCATCAGTCCTCTCTCATGACTCCCTCAGATGTCACCATACACACCACTGTCCTGCTGCCATCTCTGTATCATCAGTCCTATGGTGATGTCTCCCTCAGATGTCACCATACACACCACACCTGTCCTGCTGCCATCTCTCTATATAATCAGTCCTCTCATGACTCCCTCAGATGTCACCATACACACCACTGTCCTGCTGCCATCTCTGTATCATCAGTCCTGTAGTCATGACTCTCTCAGATGTCACCATACACACCACTGTCTTGCTGCCATCTCTGTATCATCAGTCTGTAGTCATAACTCCCTCAGCTGTCACCATACACACCACTGTTCTGCTGCCATCTCTGTATCATCAGTCCTGTAGCCATGAGTCCCTCAGATGTCACCATACACACCACTGTCCTGCTGCCATCTCTGTATCATCAGTCCTGTGGTGATGACTCCATCAGATGTCACCATACACACCACTGTCCTGCTGCCATCTCTGCATCATCTGTCCTGTGCTCATGACTCCCTCAGATGTCACCATACACACCACTGTCCTGCTGCCATCTCTGCATCATCAGTCCTGTAGTCACGACTCCCTCAGATGTCACCATACACACCACTGTCCTGCTGCCATCTCTGTATCATCAGTCCTGTGTGGTGATGACTCCCTCAGATGTCACCATGCACACCACTGTCCTGCTGCCATCTCTGTATCATCAGTCCTATGGTCATGACTCCCTCAGATGTCACCATACACACCACTGTCCTGCTGCCATCTCTGTATCATCAGTCCTGTGGTCATGACTCCCTCAGATGTCACCATACACACCACTGTCCTGCTGCCATTTCTGTATCATCAGTCCTCTCATGACTCCCTCAGATGTCACCATACACACCACTGTCCTGCTGCCATCTCTGTATCATCAGTCCTCTCATGACTCCCTCAGATGTCACCATACACACCACTGTCCTGCTGCATCTCTGTATCATCAGTCCTGTGGTCATGACTCCATCAGATGTCACCATACACACCACTGTCCTGCTGCCATCTCTGTATCATCAGTCCTGTGGTGATGACTCCCTCAGATGTCACCATACACACCACTGTCCTGCTGCCATCTCTGTATCATCAGTCCTGTGGTCATGACTCCCTCAGATGTCACCATACACACCACTGTCCTGCTGCCATCTTTGTATCATCTGACCTGTAGTCATGACTCCCTCATGTCACCATAAGGACCACTGTCCTGCTGCCATCTCTGTATCATCAGTCCTGTGGTCATGACTCCCTCAGATGTTACATGCACCACACTGTCCTGCTGCCATCTCTGTATCATCAGTCCTGTGGTCATGACTCCCTCTCAGATGTCACCATACACACCACTGTCCTGCTGCCATCTCTGTATCATCAGTCCTCTCATGACTCCCTTAGATGTCACCATACACACCACTGTCCTGCTGCCATCTCTGTATCATCAGTCTGTGGTCATGACTCTCTCAGATGTCACCATACACACCACTGTTCTGCTGCCACCTCTGTATCATCAGTCCTCTCATGACTCCCTCAGAAGTCACGATACACACCACTGTCCTGCTGCCATCTCTGTATCATCAGTCCTGTCATGACTCCCTCAGATGTCACGATACACACCACTGTCCTGCTGCCATCTCTGTGTATCATCTGTCCTGTGGTCATGACTCCATCAGATGTCACCATGCACCACACTGTCCTGCTGCCATCTCTGTATCATCAGTCCTCTCATGACTCCCTCAGATGTCACCATGCACTCCACTGTCCTGCTGCCATCTCCGTATCATCAGTCCTGTGGTCATGACTCCCTCAGATGTCACCATACACACCACTGTCCTGCTGCCATTTCTGTATCATCAGTCCTCTCATGACTCCCTCAGATGTCACCATACACACCACTGTCCTGCTGCCATCTCTGTATTATCAGTCCTCTCATAACTCCCTGAGATGTCACGATACACACCACTGTCCTGCTGCCACCTCTGTATCATCAGTCCTCTCATGATTCCTTCAGATGTCACCATACACACCACTGTCCTGCTGCCATCTCTGTGTCATCTGTCCTGTGGTCATGACTCCATCAGATGTCACCATACACACCACTGTCCTGCTGCCATCTCTGTATCATCAGTCCTGTGGTCATGACTCCCTCAGATGTTACCATACACACCACTGTCCTGCTGCCATCTCTGTATCATCAGTCCTGTGGTCATGACTCCCTCAGATGTCACCATACACACACTGTCCTGCTGCCATCTCTGTATCATCAGTCCTCCCATGACTCCATCAGATGTCACCATACACACCACTGTCCTGCTGCCATCTCTATATCATCAGTCCTGTGACTCCCTCAGATGTCACCATACACACCACTGTCCTGCTGCCATCTCTGTATCATCAGTCCTCTCATGACTCCATCAGATGTCACCATACACACCACTGTCCTGCTGCCATCTCTGTATCATCAGTCCTCTCATGACTCCCTCAGATGTCACCATACACACCACTGTCCTGCTGCCATCTCTGTATCATCAGTCCTGTCTCATGACTCCATCAGATGTCACCATACACACCACTGTCCTGCTGCCATCTCTGCATCACCTGTCCTGTTGTCATGACTCCCTCAGATGTCACCATACACACATCACTGTCCTGCTGCCATCTCTGCATCATCTGTCTGTAGTCATGACTCCCTCAGATGTCACCTTACACACCACTGTCCTGCTGCCATCTCTGTATCATCAGTCCTCTCATGACTCCCTCAGATGTCACCATACACACCACTGTCCTGCTGCCATCTCTGTGTCATCTGTCCTGTGGTCATGACTCCCTCAGATGTCTCCATGCACCACACTGTCCTGCTGCCATCTCTGTATCATCAGTCCTCTCATGACTCCCTCAGATGTCACCATGCACACCCACTGTCCTGCTGCCATCTCCGTATCATCAGTCCTGTGGTCATGACTCCCTCAGATGTCACCATACACACCACTGTCCTGCTGCCATTTCTGTATCATCAGTCCTCTCATGACTCCATCAGATGTGACCATACACACCACTGTCCTGCTGCCATCTCTGTATTATCAGTCCTCTCATGACTCCCTGAGATGTCACGATACACACCACTGTCCTGCTGCCACCTCTGTATCATCAGTCCTCTCATGATTCCTTCAGATGTCACCATACACACCACTGTCCTGCTGCCATCTCTGTGTCATCTGTCCTGTGGTCATGACTCCATCAGATGTCACCATACACACCACTGTCCTGCTGCCATCTCTGTATCATCAGTCCTGTGGTCATGACTCCCTCAGATGTTACCATACACACCACTGTCCTGCTGCCATCTCTGTATCATCAATCCTCTCATGACTCCATCAGATGTCACCATACACACCACTGTCCTGCTGCCATCTCTGTATCATCAGTCCTCTCATGACTCCATCAGATGTCACCATACACACCACTGTCCTGCTGCCATCTCTGTATCATCAGTCCTGTGACTCCCTCAGATGTCACCATACACACCACTGTCCTGCTGCCATCTCTGTATCATCAGTCCTGTGGTCATGACTCCCTCAGATGTCACCATACACACCACTGTCCTGCTGCCATCTCTGTATCATCAGTCCTCTCATGACTCCCTCAGATGTCACCATACACACCACTGTCCTGCTGCCATCTCTGTATCATCAGTCCTCTCATGACTCCATCAGATGTCACCATACACACCACTGTCCTGCTGCCATCTCTGCATCACCTGTCCTGTAGTCATGACTCCCTCAGATGTCACCATACACACCACTGTCCTGCTGCCATCTCTGCATCATCTGTCCTGTAGTCATGACTCCCTCAGATGTGACCATACACACCACTGTCCTGCTGCCAACTCTGTATCATTAGTCCTCTCATGACTCCCTCAGATGTCACCATACACACCACTGTCCTGCTGCCATCTCTGTATCATCAGTCCTCTCATGACTCCTTCAGATGTCACCATACACACCACTGTCCAGCTGCCATCTCTGTATCATCAGTCCCGTGGTCATGACTCCCTCAGATGTGACCATACACACCACTGTCCTGCTGCCATTTCTGTATCATCAGTCCTCTCATGACTCCTTCAGATGTCACCATACACACAACTGTCACTGACCCTGCACGTCTTCTGAGTCACCTTAGTGATGTGCAGCGATAGACTTTGGATCAGTGCCTGTAAGACTGCTCCAGTGTGGCCATGTGGCCTCTGCTGACCGTGATATGCTTTGGATTGGTGCCTGTAAGACTGCTCCAGTGTGGCCGTGTGGCCTCTGCTGACAACAGTTCTTGAGATCAGTGCCTGTAAGACTGCTCCAGTGTGGCCGTGTGGCCTCTGCTGACAACAGTTCTTGAGATCAGTGCCTGTAAGACTGCTCCAGTGTGGCCGTGTGGCCTCTGCTGACAGTGATGTTTTGGATCAGTGCATGTTAAAGACTGCTCCAGTGTGGCTGTGTGGCCTCTGTTGACAGTAATATGCTTTGGATTGGTGCCTGTAAGACTGCTCCAGTGTGGCCGTGTGGCCTCTGCTGACAACAGTTCTTGAGATCAGTGCGTGTAAGACTGCTCCAGTGTGGCGATGTGGCCTCTGCTGACAGTGATATGTTTTGGATCAGTATGTGTAAGACTGCTCCAGTGTGGCCGTGTGGCCTCTGCTGACAGTGATATGCTTTGGATTGGTGCCTGTAAGACTGCTCCAGTGTGGCCGTGTGGCCTCTGCTGACAGTGATATGTTTTGGATCAGTGCGTGTAATACTGCTCCAGTGTGGCCATGTGGCCTCTGCTGACAACAGTTCTTCAAGAAGGCTCAGTGACAGGGCTAGATGTCTGTCAGATAACTTGATGTTTGTTCACCAAGTAAATGAATGATTAGAAATACAACACCTCATTCAGAAGTGTGTTTGTTTCAGAGATTGCTATTGGCTATTTATGCAGTGATTGTAGCAAAAATTCTAGTTGAAAGTTTTTCAAAAGAGAAAAAAAAAGAGTAATAAAAGTCTTTTTTTTTTTCTTGTTTGTACGCTTTTTTTTTCAAATGGACTTACTTGTTTAGATGAAAGAGTTTAATATCCTTGATCCCATAATTTGTTAGTGTTTACCATCAAACAAAACTGAATTAATAGAGCGATTCAGTGAATTCTTTAGTGTTTACCATCAAACAAAACTGAATTAATAGAGCGATTCAGTGAATTCGTTAGTGTTTACTATCAAACAAAACTGAATTAGCAGAGCGATTTAGTGAACTCGTTAGTGTTTACCATCAGACAAAACTGAATTAGCAGAGCGATTCGGTGAATTCGTTAGTGTTGACCATCAGACAAAACTGAATTAGCAGAGCGATTCGGTGAATTCGTTAGTGTTGACCATCAGACAAAAAATTAAGTGAGCATTTCAGTGAATTGTTAGCGTTTACCATCAAACAAAACTGAATTAAGTGAGCAGTTCAGTGAGTTAGTGTTTACCATCAAACAAAACTGAATTAATAGAGCAATTCAGTGAATTTGTTAATGTTTACATCAAACAAAACTGAATTTGCAGAGCGATTCAGTGAATTTGTTAGTGTTTACCATCAGACAAAACTGAATTTGCAGAGCGATTCAGAGTACAGTGGGTCCCCTGCCTACGGTCAGCGTCGGCGGAGAAAGAAGTCCTCAGTTCGTTTTGCTGATGACATGAATCGGGAGCTGCACAGCCTGCATCAGAATGTGCGGGATCTGTCGTCAGATCAGATCCGCCTGGAGGAGCATCTCACGCGTGAGAGATGATAGACGAGAAAGGTAACTAGCGATGGCTTACCATGTTGTTTTGTTTTGAGTTTGGTTGGTCTGTTGCTTTGTGTTTATATATGTATGAATTCATATAAAACTGTGCGGTATATATGTTTATATGCGTTAATGTGTGTACCTATGTACGTGATAACTTGTCTGGCCTGTTTTAGCTCAGAATTTAGTGACCTAAAGTAGAAATTTAATCATAAAATACAATTTTTTTTTTTAATTTGCAAAAAAAAAAGAAGAAAAGACAAAGAAACAAAAAGTGTAATGCATTTCTATGTTCTGTTGCTCAAAATTTAAGAAACGTTTTAAAATGGAAACATGGACGAGAGAGAAAAATGTAAACATCCTGATTTGGTTGGTGCAGTCAATTCAGCTGAAAGGTAAATTTTTGCAAATTTCAGATAACAAGAAAATGACAAAAAAAGAACTGCAAGAACTATGGATGCTGCAAGATGATTGTGTTTCATCACACTAAAATAAGCTTGATGTGCATGTGAAGAAGTTTTTATTTTTACGTGAAGAATTTTTTATTTTATGTGAAGAAGTTTTTATTTTACGTGAAGAATTTTTTTATTTTATGTGAAGAAGTTTTTATTTTCTAGTTTATTATTTTTTTGTTTTAGTCAGATTCATAATTTTTTTTGGTTTATTTGTTAATGTTCATTGATATGTTTGCTTGGATTTCTTTTTTGACTGTTTAATGGCATATTTTGTTTTGTTTTGTTTTGTTCTTTTAATACTTATTAGATTGGGAATATCTGTGTGCG
Source organism: Conus betulinus (assembly GCA_016801955.1). Classification (NCBI taxonomy): domain Eukaryota; kingdom Metazoa; phylum Mollusca; class Gastropoda; order Neogastropoda; family Conidae; genus Conus; species Conus betulinus. The sequence goes on along the minus strand of JADBJO010000432.1, from coordinate 703,585 downwards.
TATTTGTGCATATGTATTGGATTTGAGCATGCTTCAAGTTGATTAAAAAATTTGTTTAACTTCTGTCATTTCTGATAGAACTAAATGTCGTATGTCTTTTTTCCTTCTTGCCATGATAAAAGCGCATCACTTACTGGTTTATATGTCAGGACTTTATTGAAAACATGCATTCCCCTTCCTTCCGTCCCTTGTCTGTGAGCTTTCTCTCTCTTTCCCTCTCTCTGTTTCTCTCTCTCTTTCTCTCTCTCTGTCTTTGTCTATGTCATTGTCTGTCTGTCTGTCTGTCTCTCTCTCTTGCTTTCTCTCTCTCTCTCTCTGTCCCTGTGTTTTTATTTTATTTTTGTAAATTACTGTGAATAGTTGACTGATTTAGTTATGATCAGTCTCTTCACAGTTTGATTGATTTAACACCTGGTGAGTTTGTGCATGGCGGATGGTGGGAGAATGTGGAGTGCTTTCAGAATGTAAGGGTGCATTACCATTACTTTCCCTCTGTTTTGGCATTTTTCTGTAGCTTGTGTTTTTAAGAAATATGGTGTGTATTGTTGCTGTTATAAGTTACACAGTGAGGGATGTGTTTATGTGTGGTGGAAATGGATTGGAGAGATGCGGGGGTAGGAAGAGGGGGGGGGGGGGGGGGGGGGGGGGGGGGGGCTATATATTTCCTTCACACATAAAAAGAAAATAGAAAAAAAACAACAACAACTTTACACCTCTCAGAAACATGGATGCTGCAACTAAAGAATTTGCATTAGTAAAGGATTTGTTCTGTTTATCCTTTAATGGATGCATAATAAAGAAAGAAAGAAACAACAACAAAAAGACAAACAACAACAAAATCTGAAACACGCTGATGTGTAATGATCTCATCTCTTGTATGCTTAGTAGATTGATTAGGAATGATGGCCAGACATGACAAGATCTGGTGTATGTTTACAGGTCTGACTCGGACACAAGGCGTGATTTACGAGACTTAAATAGCACATTAAGGCAGACTTCAGATCCAGTATGTTTTTCCTTGTGCATGTACATGTGTGTGTTAGTGGTATGTGTTTTTGTGTATGTGAGAGAAAGACATAGATCTTTGGCTGCTATTCTTTTTTCCACTCTGAAGTATAACATACTGAAGTGAGTGAGTGAGTAACTTTCAATGCTGACGCTTGTTCAAATGTTGTAAAATGAAGTGAGAGTGATGAACATTTTAATATTGACGTTTGTTCAAGTGATGCTTTGTGATTCAATACTGATACTGGCCCAGTGTTGTGAAATGAAGCGAGAGTGATGAACATTCAATATTGATCTTTGTTCAAGTGATGCATTGTGATTCAATACTGATACTGGCCCCAGTGGTGTGAAATGAAGTGAGAGTGATGAACATGCAATATTGATCTTTGTTCAAGTGATGCATTGTGATTCAATACTGATACTGGCCCCAGTGGTGTGAAATGAAGTGAGAGTGATGAACATTCTGCACACTGACACTTGTGCAGGTGAAACAAAGCAAACATGGGAAAAATTCAGTTCTACTTCATATCACTCGTTTAAGTGTTGTGTTATGAAGTTAGTGATGAATGTTCAGTACTAACTGACAGTTCTTTTGTTCAGCTCTCAGTTCTACTTCATATGCATTGTTTAAATGTTGTGTGATGAAGTTAGTGATGAACATTCAGTACTAACTGGCAGTTCCTTTGTTCAGCTCAGCTGTCGTCACGAGTAGAGCAACGGCTGGCAGCAATCCAAAATGAGATCAGGTCAGATAGGCACGCCCTGGAACGGCAAGACGACTTGAACTCTCTCTCTTCAGAACTCAAACAGGTTTGGGGCATGTTGGGTGTTTACTTTTGGATGAAAGAAAATCAGCAGGGTAGACAAAGCTATGGTGTTTTTATGATTTACTCATGGAAAAGATAGTGTGGGTGCTGTGGTCATGGAAAAGATAGTGTGGGTGCTGTGGTCATGGAAAAGATATTGTGGGTGCTGTGGTTATGGAAAAGATATTGTGGGTGCTGTGGTATGGAAAAGATGTTGTGGGTGCTGTGGTTATGGAAAAGATATTGTGGGTGCTGTGGTTATGGAAAAGATATTGTGGGTGCTGTGGTTATGGAAAAGATATTGTGGGTGCTGTGGTTATGGAAAAGATATTGTGGGTGCTGTGGTCATGCTGTGGTCATGGAAAAGATATTGTGGGTGCTGTGGTCATGCTGTGGTCATGGAAAAAGATATTGTGGGTGCTGTGGTCATGCTGTTGTCATGGAAAAGATATTGTGGGTGCTGTGGTCATGCTGTGGTCATGGAAAAGATATTGTGGGTGCTGTGGTCATGGAAAAGATATTGTGGGTGCTGTGGTCATGGAAAAGATATTGTGGGTGCTGTGGTCATGGAAAAGATATTGTGGGTGGTGTGGTCATGGAAAAGATGTGGGTGCTGTGGTCATGGAAAAGATATTGTGGGTGCTGTGGTCATGGAAAAGATGTGGGTGCTGTGGTCATGGAAAAGATATTGTGGGTGTTGTGGTCATAGAAAAGATGTGGGTGCTGTGGTCATGGAAAAGATATTGTGGGTGCTGTGGTCATGGAAAAGATGTGGGTGCTGTGGTAATGGAAAAGATATTGTGGGTGCTGTGGTCATGGAAAAGATATTGTGGGTGCTGTGGTAATGGAAAAGATATTGTGGGTGTTGTGGTCATGCTGTGGTCATGGAAAAGATATTGTGGGTGTTGTGGTCATGGAAAAGATGTTGTGGGTGCTGTGGTTCCTGAAAACTAGATGTCACTCTGGAGAGCACAGACCTGCATCAAAGTCAGACAGATTCGAGATCTGCCCTTTCATCTGGATCTGCACTATCACCAGAACATTTGATATTCCACCAGCAGCCATGGTGAAGCGCTTACTGTTGTGGACTCCCATCTGAGAGGTCTTGTGTTTGATTCCCACTGGAGCCCACTTATTTGGGGGATCTTTCTGCCCTGACTGGGTCCTATCCAGACTTGAATTTTTGCTATGGACTCAGGTGGGAAGACTGGGACTACACAGTCCAGTTTCATTTAGTTTATGGATGCATCTCTGAGTGTGTTGCTCAAATATCCTGACCAACACTGTAGGTGTCTGTATCTCTCGGGTCTGATGGATGCCTGGATATATTATTATACTATGCGAAGAGTACAGCCTGTCATGCAGTGTCAGACCTAATGGAAATCTGAAGCAGCATCATCATCATCATCATCATCATCATTGACCAGCCTATGACAAGGTCTCCAGATCTTTGGCGCTTTGCATCATCATCATCATCATCATCATCATCATCATCATCGTCATCATTGTCAAGGGCGTGAAATCTCTCACAAAAGGCATTAAATGCTTAGAGGCAAAGGGACGCTGTACGTAGTATACAAATAGGGTATAGACCCATTAACCAGTGTGCCTTACCCACCGCACATGGTCGAACTTTGTCAAGGAGGATGAAGTGGTCAGGTGTCAGATGGCACCTGAGGTAGTAGGGGTTCAGACTTTCCCGATAGTGAAAGGGGGGGGAGAGACGTAACCACTAGGACCTCGGTGCATCAAGTGGGCGCTACATACTCAGTCAGCTGAGGTCGCTTTGTAAACAGTAATTGAAGAGCAGGAGTCTTGGGCTCGTTCAGATGGTATTGCAGTGGGGCACCGTGTGTCAGGCTGGTTGAAAGCGCGTGGACGGTCATTGTAGCTTTTCTCCAAGATAATTACTGTGTTAAGTGACCCCAGAAGTGGGCGGGGGAATTTCAATGTCCATTTGGTGCCAAGTGTTTTGTTTGCCAATCAATTAGGCAGGGATGTGTGTAAATGCTGATGTGTGGAAGAATGGAGCGAATGGAGAATTCAGGGTACTTGTGAACAGGGGGATTTGAGAAGCAGCATGAACAAAAGGCATGGCCCGAAGGGGAATCCTTTGTTTCCATCCCTATATAACTGAGGGAAGACAATGTGTAGGAGGAGAAGAACACCAGGAGAGAGAGAAGAACAGAGGAGAGAGAGGAGGAGAGAGTGAGCAGGACTAGGGTCAAGAGAAATGTGGCCTGGGAAATAGAAGAGACAGCAAAGTCTTAGGGTTAAAGACAAGCTGGAAGAGAAGAAAACTAAGTTTGAAGCCCAGAGGTGGGTGAAGACAGACAAACTGAATTTGAACCCAGAGGTGGGTGAAAGAGACGAAGAAGAAGAGTTCTACGTCGAGATCCCCAGAGACGACCATGAAGACCCAGTCCTGAAACCTGGAGCCAGTCAACCAAAGGCGTCACCATCAAGCAGTGCTGAAGAAGACTTGAAGAGACTTTTTTTTCAAGAGCTGTGGTGTGATGTGAAAGCGTGGTTGTGTGTGTGAAAACCTGGCCAGGTAAGAAGTCATTTTATTATAACTGGGGATTAGGAAGTATTGATTTTTTATGTATTGATTTGTTCATTTTGTGTAATTGGATTTTTTTTATGTTTGATTATAAGTAGCATAGAAATTGTATTTCTTGTGCTCAGTCGTGTTAGGGGAGAAACGAATGCGTGACATTCCATTCCCAGAGAGAGGTGAATGTTTGGTGGGCACATGAGTGCATCTGCATGTATGAGTGCAGAGATAACCTTGGTGTGTAAAACCTGACTATCAATACATCAACTTAGTGACTTAAGCTATACCTTCACGATTTCCCCCGTCCTGGACAATCATTGATCAGCCTAAGACAAGGTCTCTAGATCTTTGGCCCTTTGCATCATCATCATCATCATCATCATCACCATCATCATCATCATCATTGATCAGCCTAAGACAATGTCTCTAGTTCTTTGGCCCATCAAACCCTGTTCACAAGGTGACCTCAGTTTCAGTTGCCTCTCCTTTGGTTTGGTTCTGTCGGGGTCATGGGTATTGGCAAGTGCCTTTCCTTTGGTGTGGCTCTGTCAGGGTCATGGGTATTGGCAAGTGTGCCTCTCCTTTGGTTTGATTCTGTCAGGGTCATGGGTATTGGCAAGTGCCTCTCCTTTGTTTGGTTCTGTCAGGGTCATGGGAATTGGCAAGTGCCTGTCCTTTAGTATGGTTCTTTCTGGGTCATGGGTATTGGCAAGTGCCAGTCCTTTGGTGTGGTTCTGTCAGGGTCATGGGTATTGGCAAGTGCCTGTCCTTTGGTTTGGTTCTGTCAGGGTCATGGGTATTGGCAAGTGCCTCTCCTTTGGTTTGGTTCTGTCAGGGTCATGGGTATTGGCAAGTGCCTCTCCTTTGGTTTGGTTCTGTCAGGGTCATGGGTATTGGGAAGTGCCTCTCCTTTGGTATGGTTCTGTTGGGGTCATGGGTATTGGCAAGTGCCTCTCCTTTGGTTTGGTTCTGTTGGGGTCATTGGTATTGGCAAGTGCCTCTCCTTTGGTATGGTTCTGTTGGGGTCATGGGTATTGGCAAGTGCCTCTCCTTTGGTATGGTTCTTTCGGGTCATGGGTATTGGCAAGTGCCTCTCCTTTGGTTTGGTTCTGTCAGGGTCATGGGTATTGGCAGGTGTATGGCAACTGTTGTCGTACGGATGTGGTGGTGTCCTCCAGAAGGAGAGCTCACTCATGCTGGCCCTACTACTAAGCAATTATTGTCATAAAGAGGGAGTACAGGAGAACACCACTGTAATGACCAGGCAGCAGTGTAGTCCCTCTTCAGGTGGGTTGCCTTTGGATGACATGACATGTACTGCTTTCTGCGGCTGGCCAGCGCTGGGGCAGTGGCAGGACGGGCCAGGAAGAAAGGAGGGGGGTGGGGGGGAGGTGGGACCAGGGAGAAAGGAGGGGGTGGGGGGAGGGACCAGGGAGAAAGGAGGGGGGTGGGGGGGGGGGACCAGGAAGAAAGGAGGGGGGTGGGAAGAGGGGCCAGGGAGAAAGGAGGGGGGGGTGGGAGGTGGGGCCAGGCAGAAAGGAGGGGGTGGGGGGGAGGGGCCAGGGAGAAAGGAGGGGGGGGGGGGGGGAGGGACCAGGGAGAAAGGAGGGGGTGTGGGGGGAGGGACCAGGGAGAAAGGAAGGGGGGGGGGAGGAGGGGCCAGGAGAAAGAGAGGGGAGGGGGGTGGGGGGAGGGACCAGGGAGAAAGGAGGGGGGTGGGGGGAGGGACCAGGGAGAAAGGAGGGAGGGGGTGGGAGGAGGGGCCAGGGAGAAAGGAGGGGGGTGGGGGGAGGGGACCAGGGAGAAAGGAGGGGGGTGGGGGGAGGGACCAGGGAGAAAGGAGGGGGGGGAGGGAGGGGCCAGGGAGAAAGGAGGGGGGTGGGGGGAGGGACCAGGGAGAAAGGAGGGGGGTGGGAGGAGGGGGGCCAGGCAGAAAGGAGGGGGGTGGGGGGGGGGGGGCCTGCTGTGGATGGGGGGCCAGAAAGGCGGTGGGTGGGACATAGCACAAAAGATGGGATAGAACAAACAAAATTTTTTTTTGAATCCATGAAAATGTATTTCTGAAATTAATGTGTTTTTCCTGTGGCCACATTTTATCTTTTTATCAGTTTATTTCTGAATTTTGTGTAATCTCGCTGACAAAACACACAAACAGATACACATGAAAAAACATTCTTGGTAAAAATGACAAAGAACATGTTTTGTAAACATTTAGGTGTCAGTAGAAAGAAACTCGTGGAGAGCATGGCAGCAGAGAGTCCTCAGAAGAGAAGCCCCCTTCAAACAAGTGTTTCGGCCCTTATCTCCTGACACTCTAGGGGGTTGGGCCACACCTGGTTCATGACTCCGGATGTCCCTCTGCTGCCCCTTTTTTTTCCCATCTTGGGACGAGCCATGGCTGGGATTCGAACCCATGCCCCTCTGGACATGCTCATTTTCCACTAAATGACTCGCGCACTAACCACTGAGCCACTGGGACACCTGATATTTGTAGGAAAGTTAAGCCTTATGAAGTTCACTTTTGTTCCTCCTTGACCAGATCCAGCTTGAACACCTCTCTACTGCTTCTGCCATTGCTTTCAGGGCTCTGGTTTTTTTTCCCTTCCTGCAACTGAGAGCTGTTTCATGAGGCTGTAAGCAGACGCTCCTAGAAACCCCCTAGCTCCAATTTCTGCAGTGAGGACTTTGACCTGATAGCCTTCTCTCCTCAGGCTGTTTGCCAGATCAGCATACTTTTCAGTCTTGTAGATTTGAGCTGCCTCCATTCTGCTCTCATATGGCACCGTGAGCTCGATCATGATCAGCTGCTTGGTTGACTGAGAGTGGACTACTATGTCTGGTCTCATGCCACTCTCGCTGATGATCTCTGGGTGACTCTTCCATTCTGGGAGGTCTGCTGTGCACTCCCAGTCATCTTCCCCGTCCAGCAAACCCTGCCTGCATGTTCCGAGTGGCACTGTTGTTCTTGGCCCATGATTCGCTGCCTCCTGCCGTGAAGAATGTTGCGGTTGCTTTTGGAGTCCTGATTTTCCCTTTTGTGGTGTTGGTACTAGCCCAGACTACTTATACAATCTCTTTGAGCACTTGGTTGTGCCTCCATGTGTACCTTCCTTGAGCCAGGGATACTTTACATGAACTTAGGACATGCTCCACTGTTTGTTTTTCATGGCACAGGGGGCGTGAAGGATCGTCTGTTTTCCCCCACTTCGCCAGGTTTTGCATTTGAGGGCAGAAGGTCATATGCAGATCTGAGAATGAAGCTGGTCCTGAGAGGGGTCATGTGCCAAATGTCATTCCAAGTGAGACTTCTTTGGAGTGCATTCTCCCACGTTGTCCATTGCCCTTGCTGGCTCTGCTGGACTGTTTTTTGGAGTCTTTTTTGGTCTTCTTCTTTTCTCATCTCCTGAATCATCATGTCTCTTTTGGCTTTTCCCTGGCCTTTGACCACCACTCAGGTTAGATTTGGTTATGTTTCTTGTGTGTGCGTGTGTGTGTGTGTGTGTGTGTGTGTGTGTGTGTGTGTGTGTGTGTGTGTGTGGTACTCACATCCTCTCACAGAGACTCCTTTTCTTTTCTTTTACATAAAAAGAGCAATACTTCATGTTTCAAGGTCCCAAGTACTGATTTTGTTCATTTGTAGTAAGCAGACCTACATATGGTATGTTTTATGGTATAGTATTCAGAAAGACATCGTAAGAGATTTTTTTTTTTCCATTTCATGCACATCTTGCAATGCTGTCATCCTGCACACTATGTAATCTCTGTCCCACTTGGGGAATTGACCAAGACCTTCTCACATACTGTTAATAGGCCACGAGGAGTGGAACTAATGACATGTGAGAATAGCAAGTGTACTATGACATGGAGCTAATTCTTTGCCTGACTACTGCCATACCCAAGGGCTGACAGACAGACTGAAAAGACCCTTTCTTGAAAGGCAAAACAGGGGTACTTTGGGAACTGGAGTGAACTGGAACATAGAAGTAAGCATCAGAGAGGAAAGACTCACAACCCAAACTCTGGATGATGGAGGTGATTGATCTTCATACCATCTCCAAGTTAAATTCAGTCTGCTGTGGTTGATAGAGATGAAAAACCAATGGGACAAGGAAGAGGGATCTCTGTAATTGTACCTTCCTAAAGAAGAGAAATAGCCCACCCTACGAAAACTGCAGTCTTTGCAGGGTTTGAAAGGAATCTTAGTCCAAACTGGAAACAACATCAAGAAGGATGGGGTGGGGGGGGAGGAAAAGGAAATGCCTTCCTTTGTCATTGACGGAACTCAGACACCTGACATATGACATTCCATGAAGGAAAAAAGGCAAGAAGAAATAGGGAGCAGGAGAAACAGCAGCATGGTGAAACGCCCAAGAAACCTTAGGAAGGGGAATTCCCAGAAGATGAAGGGTCCTGAACAGGAGCGTGACTCCAGAGACCCAAAACTCACTGTGTGTGTCTTCAGCTATTACGAAACCTGAAAATTGTCCTCACTAACGCTGCCTTACGTTGAGTCACTGTGTGTGTCTTCAGCTATTACGAAACCTGAAGAAGATTGTCCTCACTAGCGCTGCCTTACGTTGAGTCACTGTGTGTGTGTCTTCAGCTATTACAAAACCTGAAGAAGGTTGTCCTCACTAGCGCTGCCTTACGTTGAGTCACTGTGTGTCTCAGCTATTACAAAACCTGAAGAAGATTGTCCTCACTAACGCTGCCTTACGTTGAGTCACTGTGTGTCTCAGCTATTACAAAACCTGAAAATTGTCCTCACTAGCGCTGCCTTACGTTGAGTCACTGTGTGTCTTCAGCTATTACAAAACCTGAAAATTGTCCTCACTAATGCTGCCTTACGTTGAGTCACTGTGTGTGTCTTCAGCTATTCAAAACCTGAAAATGTCCTCACTAACGCTGCCTTACGTTGAGTCACTGTGTGTGTCTTCAGCTATTCAAAACCTGAAAATTGACCTCACTAACGCTGCCTTACGTTGAGTCACTGTGTGTGTCTTCAGCTATTCAAAACCTGAAAATTGACCTCACTAACGCTGCCTTACGTTGAGTCACTGTGTGTGTCTCTTCAGCTATTCAAAACCTGAAAATTGACCTCACTAATGCTGCCTTACGTTGAGTCACTGTGTGTGTCTTCAGCTATTCAAAACCTGAAAATTGTCCTCACTAACGCTGCCTTACGTTGAGTCACTGTGTGTGTCTTCAGCTATTCAAAACCTGAAAATTGACCTCACTAACGCTGCCTTACGTTGAGTCACTGTGTGTGTCTTCAGCTATTACAAAACCTGAAAATTGTCCTCACTAGCGCTGCCTTACGTTGAGTCACTGTGTGTGTCTTCAGCTAATACAAAACCTGAAAATTGTCCTCACTAACGCTGCCTTGCGTTGAGTCATTGTGTGTCTTCAGCTATTACAAAACCTGAAAATTGTCCTCACTAACGCTGCCTTACATTGAGTCACTGTGTGTGTCTTCAGCTATTCAAAACCTGAAAATTGTCCTCACTAACGCTGCCTTACGTTGAGTCACTGTGTGTGTCTTCAGCTATTACAAAACCTGAAAATTGTCCTCACTAACGCTGCCTTACGTTGAGTCACTGTGTGTGTCTTCAGCTATTACAAAACCTGAAGAAGATTGTCCTCACTAGCACTGCCTTACGTTGAGTCAATGAAAAAGAGCGCCATGAGAGACATAGGAGGTCAGGAGAAGTCATTAGGCAGGTGCAACATACTTACCACCCCTTTTTGGTTTAGGCTGATGTTATCACTGTGGAAATTCCTGACAGACAGAATGCTCTCTATTTTATTATGGGGCAGAATGTGAAACAGGCAATGATACATAGTTACTGCAAATAAAGTGGCATAGCTACTCCTGATAGATTAACTTCAGCCAAACAAATGAGAAACTTCACTCTCAAAGGGAAAAGCTAACTAGAATGGGCGTTTGTGGGAATCTATAATGAACAGATACAAACTCCTGGGAATCTATTATGAACAGAAACAAAGTCCTGGGAATCAATCATGAACAGAAACAAAGTCCTGGAATCTATAATGAACAGATACAAAGTCCTGGGATTCAATTATGAACAGAAACAAAGTCCTGGGAATCTTATCATGAACAGGACAAAGTCCTGGGAATGTGTAATGAACAGGAACAAAGTCCTGGGAATCTATTACAAACAGGAACAAAGACCTTGGAATCTATTATGAACAGGAACAAAGACCTGGGAATGTGTAATGAACAGAAACAAAGTCCTGGGAATAATGAACAGATACAAAGTCCTGGGAATATGTAATGAACAGAAAGTCCTGGAATCTATTATGATCAGAAACGAAGTCCTGGGAATGTGTGGTGAATTCGCCAAGGGCAATCACTCTGGCTGATAGATCTGGGGATGGAGGTGAACTAGCTCCATGCTGTCCCAATTTTGTTTAATCCTGATAATCGGGTGATGTTCCACGTCATGTAGGGATAAGATATTTGTTTGGACAGGTAGATAAGAGAAAAATGTTTCTTATGTGGAGCATAAAGGTGCCACAATCTGTGTGTGTGTGTGTGTGTGTGTGTGTGTGTGTGTGTGTGTGGTTGTGCTGAGATGCAGGTATGAACATATGTATGTGTGTGTCAGTGTTTGTGGATCCATACTGATTCTAAATTCTTTATTGTTCTTTGTTTTCCCTATATTCTACACCACAGTGTTGATGTGTGAAGAGCTGCCATCAGACAGATACAAGTGCAACATAGATGTTTTCTGTTTTTCTTTTTTATCATTATAGGCCATCGTTAGACAAATGCAAATGTAACATACCTGTTTTTTGTTTTTCTTCTTTGCCATTACAGGACATCGTCATACAGATACAAGTATAACATGCCTGGTTTTTGTTTTTCGTTTTTTTATCATTATAGGCCATCATTAGACAAATGCAAGTGCAACAAACCTATTGCTACCTGAAGATAGACCTAGTCTCCCAACAAAAGAAAATGCACTACTCACTCGTCTACCCTCAACTGTTGAAACTTCCCCAATGTAACATACCTGTTTTTTGTTTTTCTTCTTTGCATTACAGGCCATCCAACATGCGTCCTCCCATCCTCCAGATGACAGGCTTCGCAGCCAGTACTTGCAGGCCGAGTCTCTTCGCTTCAGGTTAGAATCAGACCTGGACAACGTGCGGCGCCGACTGGATCAGAGCGAGGGCAGCAAGGCAGCATTACAGAATCAGGTGATGTTGATGTTGTTTTGGGTCACAGTGGGGATTCTGTCACTGCTGTAATTCAGTTGATACATCTTTTTTTTTTACTGATACAGTGTCTGCTATGAGTACCAGTTGTTTCTTTGTGAATGCAGGTATGAATAGTGTATATAAAGTGGATGGGTGTTGCTCAAAGCTTTCTTTTTCTGTGATGTAAGTCTCTCCCTCTTTCACTATCTTTCCATTGGTTTGTATGTTTCTCTTTCCCTCTGTGTATGACTGTGCATGCCTTTGACTGTGTCTCTCATCTTTGTCTCATTTTCGTTAACTGATTCAGTTTATCTTCCCTTTTCTGTTTGTCTCTCTGCTTATGTCTTTGTCTCTCTCTTTCTCTGTCTCTCTGTCTCTTTTTTTCTCTCTCTCTCTGTCTCTCTCTCTCTCTCACTCACTGTTTCTCACTCTGTCTCTTGTTTTTGTCTCTTTCTGTTTATATCTGCATAGCTGCTGATACTCCTGAAATTTTCTGGAATTTCCCTACTTCAGAAATTTTACCCAACATCGCAAATTCAGTGTAAAAATCCAGAATTTCAAAATGTTGTTTAGAAATATGAGGCTTAGGGATCAGTTTTAAGTGGGGATGACAAAGCGCTGCAGAATAAAGCACAAAATGGTCTTATGTTAATGATGGCAATTATATGCATCGAATATGCATTTTCTTTAAAAAAAAACAAAAACTGACACTTGTCAACTGAAACACAAGGAGGTTATAAATTCTTGCAATCCGTATCAGCAAGTCCATGGGGGCTGTCGTTGGACGGACGTGGTGGCGCCCTCGGAGGGACAGCTCACTCACGCCGTTCTTTGACTAAGCAATTATTGTCGTCAATAGGGGGCTTAGTAGGTGGTGTTTCTGCGTATGTTAGATCAGAACAGGCGCCACTGAATACCACTGAAGTGATTCGGCGGCAGCAGTGCAGTGTCTCCTCTGGTGGGTTGCCTCTTGACTACTTGACATTGACTGCTCCCTGTGGATTGCCGGTGCTGGGACTGCGGCGGGGCCGACCAGGCTGTGGCTGTGGACGGGGTGTCGGAATGAGCGGTGTGGGTGCGCTGCCTCTGAGGTGGCGCAGAGGTTGGGACACAGCAAAAAAAAAAAAAAAAAAAAAACAAAATTCTTGCAATCCAAAGTGAACTGGCTATTCTTCACTCCACCCACCCCCTTCATCCCCAAGTTCCAGACTTTTTACTCCATATTGTTAGCAGCCATGCATCTGTCTGCCCTGTTTTCTGCCACTCTCTTTCTCCTTTCTTGTTGTCAGTTGGTGTGTGTACATTTTGTCTAGCTGTCACTCCCTTTCTCCTTTCTTGTTGTCATTTGGTGTGTGTGTACATTTTGTGTAGCTGTCACTGTCTTTCTCCGTTCTTGTTGTCAGTTGGTGTATGTACATTTTGTCTAGCTGTCACTGTCTTTCTCCGTTCTGTTGTCAGTTGGTGTGTGTACATTTTGTCTAACTGTCACTCCCTTTCTCCTTTCTTGTTGTCATTTGGTGTGTGTACATTTTGTCCAGCTGTCACTGTCTTTCTCCTTTCATGTTGTCAATTGATGTGTGTACATTTTGTGTAGTTGTCACTGTCTTTCTCCTTTCTTGTTGTCATTTGGGTGTGCGTACATTTTTGTCTTGCTGTCACTCCCTTTCTCCTTTCTTGTCAATTGATGTGTGTACATTTTGTCTAGTTGTCACTGTCTTTCTCTTTCTTGTTGTCATTTGGTGTGTGTACATTTTGTGTAGTTGTCACTGTCTTTCTCCTTTCTTGTTGTCATTTGGTGTGTGTACATTTTGTGTAGCTGTCACTGTCTTTCTCCTTTCGTGTTGTCATTTGGTGTGTGTACATTTTGTCTAGTCTGTGTCACTGTCTTTCTCCTTTCTTGTCAATTGATGTGTGTACATTTTGTGTAGCTGTCACTGTCTTTCTCCTTTCGTGTTTGTCATTTGGTGTGTGTATTTTGTCTAGTTGTCACTGTCTTTCTCCTTTCTTGTTGTCAATTGGTGTGTGTACATTTTGTCTTGCTGTCACTCCCTTTCTCCTTTCTTGTCAATTGATGTGTGTACATTTTGTCTAGCTGTCACTGTCTTTCTCCTTTCTTGTTGTCAGTTGTTGTGTGTACATTTTATGTAGCTGTCACTGTCTTTCTCCTTTCTTGTTGTCAGTTGGTGTGTGTGTACATTTGTCTAGCTGTCACTCTCTTTCTCCTTTCTTGTTGACAGTTGGTGTGTGTACATTTTGTCTAGTTGTCACTGTCTTTCTCCTTTTCTTGTTGTCAATTGTTGTGTGTACATTTTGTGTAGCTGTCACTGTCTTTCTCCTTTCTTGTTGTCAGTTGGTGTGTGTACATTTGTCTAGCTGTCACTCTCTTTCTCCTTTCTTGTTGGCAGTTGGTGTGTGTATATTTTGTCTAGCTGTCACTCTCTTTCTCCTTTCTTGTTGTCAATTGGTGTGTGTGTACATTTTGTGTAGCTGTCACTCCCTTTCTCCTTTCATGTCAATTGATGTGTGTACATTTTGTCTAGCTGTCACTCTCTTTCTCCTTTCTTGTGTGTCAGTTGGCGTGTGTACATTTTGTCTAGCTGTCACTCCCTTTCTCCTTTCGTGTCAATTGATTTGTGTACATTTTGTGTAGCTGTCACTGTCTTCCTCCTTTCTTGTTGTCAATTGGTGTGTGTACATTTTGTCTAGCTGTCACTGTCTTTCTCCTTTCTTGTCAATTGATTTGTGTACATTTGTGTAGCTGTCACTGTCTTCCTCCTTTCTTGTTGTCAATTGGTGTGTGTACATTTTGTCTAGCTGTCACTGTCTTTCTCCTTTCTTGTCAATTGATGTGTGTACATTTTGTCTAGCTGTCACTGTCTTTCTCCTTTTTTGTTGTCAATTGTTGTGTGTACATTTTGTCTAGCTGTCACTGTCTTTCTCCTTTCTTGTTGTCAATTGGTGTGTGTTACATTTTATGTAGCTGTCACTCTCTTCCTTCTTTTTTGTTGTCAATTGTTGTGTGTACATTTTGTCTAGCTGTCACTCTCTTTCTCCTTTCGTGTCAATTGATGTGTGTACATTTTGTCTAGCTGTCACTGTCTTTCTCCTTTCTTGTCAATTGATGTGTGTACATTTTGTCTAGCTGTCACTCTCTTTCTCCTTTCTTGTTGTCATTTGGTGTGTGTACATTTGTCTGAGCTTGTTCTTTTTCAGTGTGTTGACCTCTGCAAAGTGAGCTGTTGTGCTTATGATAGGTTGAAGAGCTTCGAGCAGAGCTGAAGCGAGCGGAGCGTGACAGGCACAAAATCAAGCACCTAATTGATGGAGCACGCGTTGAGGAAGAAATGAGGGAAAAAACGTAATCGCAGAGCTGGTATGTTTTTTGATAGTTAGTCACAGTTGTGCTCACCCTTACATTTTGCCAATGCTTCATTTTTCTATGCCACATATGACCAGCTCGCTGTGTGAAATGGTGCTGTCTACAAGGAATGTGAACCGTTAGCATTTTGATAGCAAGCTTTTGCTTTTTTCTTTTTATTCCCTCTCACATACCTCAATTTGAAAGTCTCATTCAAACCATGTAAGTAATAAAACTTCTTTGCATTCCTACCATCTATTTGAATATAAGCTGATAAGGAATTTAAAAACCTTGTCGAAATGGTAAAGTTGAAAAGACTTTCAGGTTTAGAGTTTCTTTACTTTTTATGTGATGTCATTAGGTTCAGAACATTTTAGCCTTTTACGATATCTATAAGCAACGGATGTCTTAGTCTTTGAAGAAGAAACTTGAATGGATGAGGGTAGATGGGTGATTATAGATGGATAGGAGCAGGGGGTACCTTTTAATGATAAGATTTTGTAGTAGAATATTTATATGATTATTACCTTAACTGTTAGTTACTTTATTATTGTGTTCTTTGCAATTTTTGTGAATGTATGTGGTTTTAAGCTAGGTCTCCTCCTTGAGAAAAAGAACTAATAAGTCTTTGTCCTACCAGCCACCGTGGCGAAGTCGTTAGTGTCGCGGACTCCCGGCTGGGAGGTCATGGGTTCCAATCCCATCAGAGTCATGTGGGTTTTTCTGTCCTGACCGGCTCCTACCCAGAGTTGAGTTTGCTGCGGACTCAGTTGGGAAGACTGGGAACACACAGTCGAGTTTCATCCACTTAATGGATGCGTTTCTGAGAGTGTTGCTCAAATTTCTTGACCAACACTGCAGGTGCCTGTATCTCTTGGGCCTGGTTGACGCTGGGATATATTATGAAAGGAAGCATAGAGTACAGCCCTGTCATGTAGTCTTAGACCGAAATGGAAATCCATAGCATCATCTTAATCATCATCACCCTCATTGATCAGCATAAAAAAAAGATATCTCAGATTCTGTTGCCCTTTATGCCCAATGTCCTTTCCACGTCTGTGGCCTTGGTTTGGTTCCATCGGGGTCACCGGTATTGGCGAATCCATGGGGGCTGTCGTTGGCGGACGTGGTAGCGCCCTCTGGAGGGAGAGCTCACTCACGCCGGCTCCGCAACTAAGCAATTATTGTCGTCAGTAGGGGGCTTAGTAGTAGGTGGTGTTCTGGGGTATGTTAGATCAGAACAGGCACCACTGAACACTACCAAAGTGACTCAGTGGCAGTGCAGTGTCTCCTCCAGTGGGTTGCCTCTAGACGACTTGATATTGACTGCTCCCTGTGGATTGCTGGTGCCGGGGCTGCAGCGGGGAAGACTGGGCTGTGGCTGTGGACAGGTTGTCAGAATGATCGGCATGGATACACAGCCTCTGAGGTGGCGCAGAGGTTGGGACAGCAAAAAAAAAGTCTTTGTCCTTATCATCATTATTACATTTCAGTGATCTATGCAGAATTTAAATGCAACAGAAGTGTTTGGATATGGAGAGCTTGGTGCCAGAAATAGGACCCAATAGTTAAAAGTCAAGATTCCTACAGCGTAGGTTGCATGTCAGAGGATTGAGAGGATGTTTATCGTAACATTCTTCACAGTGCTGTGTAATGAACCAGAGTTTATTGTAACATTCTTATCAGTGCTGTGTAATGAACCAATGTTTATTATAACATTCTTCACAGTGCTGTGTGATGAATCAATGTTTATTGTAACATTCTTATCAGTGCTGTGTAATGAAGCAGTGTTTATTGTAACATTCTTATCAGTGCTGTGTGATGAAGCAATGTTTATTGTAACATTCTTCACAGTGCTGTGTAATGAACCAGAGTTTATTGTAACATTCTTATAAGTGCTGTGTAATGAAGCAGTGTTTATTGTAACATTCTTCACAGTGCTGTGTAAATGAACCAGTGTTTATTGTAACATTCTTCACAGTGCTGTGTAATGAACCAGTATTTATTGTAACATTCTTCACAGTGTTCTGTAATGAACCAGTGTTTATTGTAACATTCTTCACAGTGCTCTGTAATGAAACAGTGTTTATTGTAACATACTTGACAGTGCTGTGTAATGAACCAGTGTTTATATTGTAACACTCTTCACAGTGCTGTATAATGAACCAATGTTTATTGTAACATTCTTAACGGTACTATTTAATGAACCAATGTTTATTGTAACATTCTTCACAGTGCTGTGTAATGAAGCAGTGTTTATTGTAACATTCTTCATAGTGCTGTGTAATGAAGCAGTGTTTATTGTAACATTCTTAACGGTACTGTGTAATGAACCAGTGTTTATTGTAACATACTTCACAGTGCTGTGTAATGAACCAGTGTTTATTGTGACATTCTTCACAGTGCTGTGTAATGAAGGAGTGTTTATTATAACATTCTTCACAGTGCTGTGTAATGAACCAATGTGTGTATTGTAACATTCTTCACAGTGCTGTGTAATGAACCAGTGTTTATTGTAACATTCTTCACAGTGCTGTGTAATGAACCAGTGTTTATTGTAACATTCTTCACAGTGCTGTGTGATGAAGGAGTGTTTATTATAACATTCTTCACAGTGCTGTGTAATGAACCAATGTGTATTGTAACATTCTTCACAGTGCTTGTAATGAACCAGCCTATGTAAGTTTGAAACGAAAAAAAGGAGATCACCTGCTGAAAGTGCAAGGAATTGATGTATAACTGAGATTTCCATTCAAGACAGCAGAAGATTTTAATGATTTGTCAGCTGTGTCTGACAGGTGGGTATGTTTTTTTTCGGATGAAGCCAGAGAAAGGAACTTTGAGAATGAATCCATGAACTGCGTACCCAGCTGACTCGATCAGTTGGTGCTATATCAGAGATGGAGACTCTCAGACGGGCTATGGAGAAGAGTGAGCGACAAAGAGCACAGCTGTCTGATCACCTAGAGGTGAGGATATACCTGGAATGGTACATATATGCCTGTCTCTGTATGGGTATGCATGAACATGCAAGTGTTTGCTGATGTGAGCGCATTTGCCTGTATATGTGTTTGAATGTGTTTAGCATGTGTGTCAAACATGAGCTTTGGTGGTTGATTTTTTTTTTTTTTTTTTTTAGTAGACTTGATCTGAAATATCTGTATTTATGCATGCATTTTGTCAGATATCAGTATCTGCAATTTTTTTTAGTGTTGTCAGATTTCCTGTTCTCTTTATATCTAGGTGGGGGTGGGGTCATATGATAGATTCCAAATAGTAATGGAATAAAAATGGGGTTCTGAAGGCTGTGAATGGCAAACTAATCCAGAAGTATGTGGTAGGATGCATTTAGAGTGAGACCTTTAATAACAGTATGTTCATTTTCTTCAGAATAAGACTTGAGAAACAGATTGCAGAAAATGCGTTTGCTCTTTGCTCATGAGAGTTTAACGTCATCACTGTCTTTGCTGTCGGCTAAGTGTACTGTCTTCTCACTCCATGTGTGTGCTACAGACACTGCACTGTACCTCCTCTTTCACAGACCCTGGCCAAGGACCTGGAAAACCGTGAGAGACAAGCAGCCAAAGCCATCACCCAGCTGAAGGAGACAGCGACAAGCTGGAGGAGACACAGATCGCCAGAAGTCGATGGTCACACAGCAGCTGGAAGACGTCACCAGAAAGCTGGGCGAGGTGTCCAAGGACCTGGAAAAGTCACTACAGGAGCTGCGTGGAACTCAGCTGGCATTGCAGGATGCAGAGAAGAAGAGAGATGAGTTCAAAGGCCGCGCTCAGGAGACAGTACGACAGTAAGTGTTCAGTTTGTTGTTTAATGGGCAGTGTGTGTGTGTGTGATGCTCTTTAGGCGTTCTGATAACTTGTTTCAGTAGTGCAGTAAGTGTAGTTTGTTGTTCAACGGGCAGGTGTGTGTGATGCTCTTTAGGCGTTCTGATAACTTGTTTCAGTAGTGCAGTAAGTGTAGTTTGTTGCTCGACGGGCAGGTGTGTGTGATGTTCTTTAGGCATTCTGATAACTTGTTTCAGTTGTACAGAAAGGTGATCTTACAGTAAATAATTTCAGTTCTTTTGTTACTTTTTCAACATTTTCTTCCATGTCTTTTCTTTTTCTCTTTTTTTTCCCCCCTTTTTTTTAGGTATTGTTTTATTGTTTTGAATTTATTTGTCACTGTTATTCTTGATCCACAAACAGCTCAATTTTGAGAGAAACTTAGTAATTTGCAAGGTTGAATGTGTGTGTTTTGTGCATGCATGCATGGGCATGCATATGTATGTTTGTGTGACTTTTTTTTGAGAGTTTGAACTCCAAGAACTGTGCATACTAAACCCAAGTAAACTGTTCAGTTGGTCTTTTTAGATCATGATTCATCATAACATTAGACAGCTCCGACTGTGCAGACCAAACCCAAGTAAACTGTTCAGTTGGTCTCTTTAAATCATGAATCGTTGTAACATTAGACAGCTCCGACTGTGCAGACCAAACCCAAGTAAACTGTTCAGTTGGTCTCTTTAGATCATGAATCATCATAACATTAGACAGCTCCGAATGTGCAGACCAAACCCAAGTATACTGTTCAACTGGTCTCTTTAGATCATGAATCGTTGTAACATTAGACAGCTCCGAATGTGCAGACCAAACCCAAGTAAACTGTTCAACTGGTCTCTTTAGATCATGAATCGTTGTAACATTAGACAGCTCCGAATGTGCAGACCAAACCCAAGTAAACTGTTCAACTGGTCTCTTTAGATCATGAATTGTTGTAACGTTAGACAGCTCCGAATGTGCAGACCAAACCCAAGTAAACTGTTCAACTAGTCTTTTTAGATCATGAATCGTTCCTAGTAAAACTGCTCAACTGGTCTTTTTAGATCATGAATCGTTCCTAGTAAACTGCTCAACTGGTCGATCATGAATCGTAACATTAGACAGCTCTTACTGTGCAGACCAAACAAACCCTAGTAAACTGGTCAGTTGGTCTTTTTAGATCATGAATCGTAACAGTAGACAGCTTTTACTGTGCAGCTGATGAAAAGAGAAAACTAACAGGTACAATGCATTTTCACTTAATTTTCATTTCATGTTTTGATTTAATTGCTTTGATTTTGATTTGATACTTCAGCATTTTGATCTTTATCTATCTTGACAAGCGGGCGCCCGCTAGCGCCCGACCGGAAAATCATTTTTTTAAGTTTTGAGGTCGAAATGCTGTTTTTCACCATGGCTAACCTTGATTTCTGCCGTTCTATAATGAATTATTTAGTGATGGAGATACTGTGTTTTGTAGGATTTACGGCATAAGACTTAGTGAAAGTGCTGGGTAATGAAGCTTAGAGTGACCTAGATTTCGACTGGGATGAGGTTCCAGGTATGATGAACAACAATTCGGAAGAAAGTTCTGAAGAAGATTTTTTTTTTTTCCCCCGTAAATGGCTCATGTGACATTCTTCAAACTTACGATATAGCACATATATATTCGTAGGAATTTTAAAAATTATTTTCTTTCATTATTTCCTTTCCTCTCTTTTAAATTAATTTTTTAATTGGGTAACCATGTTCAAATTACGGAGTTACTTACCTTGCCGATGGTTTTCGGCGTAACTTCAGCCATAATGGTTAGCTCCCTTGTCCTCTCAAAAATGGGAAGTTTTTATCATACTCCCTGTTTGACTAGTATACTTACCGTGTCAGACCATAGCATTCTACGGCAGTTAGTCAGCTCTGCCAGGCCGAAGTTTTGTGGCAAATACAGTCATAAGATAGTCGCGTGATGCCCATCCTACTTCCGCCAACGGAATTTGCCAATATTCATCTCCCGAACATCATTCAGCGAGGCCTGCGCCTCGGAAACCCCAAGGAAACCCCGAGAACCCTGGCGCCAGAGGGGAAGGTAGGGCGGGCATTAGAGTCTGACACGGTAAGTATACTAGCCAACAGGGAGTATGATAAAAACTCCCCATTTTGGCGTCATATACTATACCGTGTCAGACCATAGCAGAATTTAAAGGAATCGGAGGAGGGCAAAGGTGCCCTAGTGGTTCTTGGGGGTAACCGTTATGGCTGCATTGGCCGCCACAAAGGAGATCCCTTTAGAACCGTCAGCCCTGGTCATGCGGATATCCCTTAAATAAAAGCTTATAAAGGGGTTTTCAGAACGCCAATAGGCTGCCTCCAGGAGATGGCGCACGGGGACAGAGTGCTGGAATGCTGCGGAAGCAGCCAGCGCTCTGACCTCGTGTGCCCGGGTGGATAGGACGGGGAGATCCTTTAACGCCTGGGCATACGCGGATCTGACCGTCTGAGAGAGCCACCGAGAGATGGTGCCAGCGAGATGTCCTTCTTATTGTTGGGATTCATGGAAATAAGTAGACGTCGCTGGGAAGAGCGCCTGGGGCGCGAACGTTCCCAGTATTATCTGAGACACCTGGAGGGCACAGGTCCATGTCTCCCCTGCTTTCCCTGCTTCCAAGGATATCCGCCAGTGAGCGGATGACGAGGGAGGGGGAGGGAGTGCCTGGTTCCTGATTCTTAGCTAGGAACTCAGGAAGGAACTTGAGAGAGACAGAGCCATCCCTGTGGAAAGCAATGTCTCTGGGGTCCCCGCTGATAGCGTGGATCTCGCTGCGCCTTCTGGTGGAAGCCAGGGCAAGGAGAAAGGTGGTTTTCATGGAGAGGAGGTCAAAGGGTAAGTGGGATATTGGCTCAAAGGGAGGTTTTCTGAGAGCGTCAAGACGATGAACAGGTCCAAAGGGGAGTGCGCCTGGGCGACTGGGACTCGCGTAGGGACACCCCCCTGAAAATTTCTCTGAGAAGGAAGTCATTCTCAAAGGAGGGACCGCCGAGCTGGCAGATGGTCGTGCAGATGGCCGACCTGTAGCCCCGTATGGAGCTAGCTGAGAGCCTACGGGAGGAGGATAGGTGAGAGAGGAAGTTTCCTATCTGGATATTAGAAGGGCGGTCATGGGGACAGAGAGTGCTCAGAGCACCTAGAGACCCATTTTTCCCAACGGTAGTCTTATAGGGACTCAGTGCTTGCCCTGCGAGAGGCTGTTGCGAGGTCCCAGATCTAGAGAGGCCCCCGCCCCTTCAAGTATGTTTAGGACGGACTGGGACCTGTGGCCTGGAATTCGAGGCAGATGCTCGCATTCGGGCTGGCACAGGAGCCAGGCGTGAAGGCGGAGCATCTGGGGGGTGGGAGTGAGGGCGGCCCAGCGGGGTTGCCTGAGCATGTCCCACTGGGTGGTTAGAGGGAGGGGGGCTATGTGGGTGAGAGACTTGAGGTCCGGAAACCAGGACTGAGTCGGCCACCAAGGGGTTATGAGGATGAGCTTGGGTCTTTCCAGTCTCGCCTTCCTGATCACCTTGTGGAGGATGGGGAAAGGGAGGGAAGGCGTATGCTATGAGGCCCGTCCAGGGAGAGGAAAAGGGCGTCGATCACATAAGCCTGGGGATCGGGGACGGGAGAGACATACACCGGCAGACGATGGTTAAATCGGGTGGCAAACAGGTCGACCATGGGTCTGAACCAACGTTCCCACACCACTGAAAGGGTGAGTGAGCTGAGAGAGTCCACTCCGTGTGGAGGACGGACTTGGAGCGGCTGAGAGAGTCTGCCAGGATGTTGTGCGTCCCCGCTATGTGTCTGGCACGAAGGGTGATTCCCTGAGTGTGACACCAGTGCAGGAGAGCCTCTGTCCGAAGGGAGAGGCTGATTGAGCATGCCCCCCCCCCCCCCCCCTTGTTGACGTAACAAGCCACCGAGGTGTTGTCCATGAGAAGGAGAACAAATCGGTGCGAGACCTGGTCCTGGAAGAGGAGGAGGGCTAGCCTGACCGCTTCCAGTTCCAGGACGTTGATGTGGAGAAGGGAGGTCTGTGGATCCCACAGTCCGGAGGCATGCCTGTTCTCCAAGTGGGCCCCCAGCTCGAGTTGGAGGCATCTGTGTAGAGTTCCAGGGCCCCAGTGGGGAGGGAGATGGGAACCCCGGGGAGGAGAGTGGAGGGGTGAGCCACTCCTCCGTGGCCCAAAGGAACCAGGGTCGAGAGGGAATGGTCTGATCCCAGCGGTCGGAGGTCTGCGACCAGCGACAGCAGAACTCCCTCTGGAGTTGCCGCTTGGGGACTCGTCCTAGGGGAATGAGGGACGACAGGGACTCCATCATCCCCAAGAGGGAGGGACAGAGTCCTTGCCGACGTGTGGGAGGCAGGGCGGAGACGGGAGATGAGGTCCAGCAAACAAGTGGACCTCTCTGGGAGTCGGGGACACCTGCATGGAAATCGTGTCGAAGCTCATGCCCAGGAAGGAGAAGAGCTGACTGGGGCTGAGCTCGCACTTGCAGGGGTGATGACAAACCCAGTGAGGAGCATAGGCAAAGAAGTTCTGATGTGTGGGCTTGGCAGAGGGCCCTGGAGGGGGCCAGGACAAGCCAGTCGTCTAGGTACACCAGGAGGCGAATGTCCTTCTGCCTTGCGAGGGAGGCCATCTCCTTGACAACCTTCGTGAATAGGAAGGGTGCCAGGGAGAGGCCGAAGGGTAGCGCCTTGAACTGAAACACCCGGTCCCGCCAGACGAACCTCAGGTAGCGTCTGTGAGATGGGTGTATTAGGATTTGGAAGTAGGCGTCCTTCAAATCTATGGAGGTGGCCCAGTCCTGCTGGTGGATGGAGTCCCTGATGTGGGATGGGGTCTCCATCTTGAATTGATGGGTCTGATGAACTTGTTTAGGGGGGAGAGAGTCGAGGAGGATGGGCCTCCAGCCTCCCGAGGTTTGGGAACCACGAAGAGGTGAGAGTAAAAAAACCCCGGATTGGGATGGGCTATCTCTGAGATGGCCCCTTTGAGGAGGAGTTCCTCGACCTCCTGACGAAGTGCCTCCGCCTGAGGAGGGAGGGGGAGGGAGGAGGAGGCCAGGAGAGGGGGGCGTTCGTGTGCCCAAGGCAAATGGAAGCCCTCCTGTAGAACTGACACAATCCAGGGGCTGAGGCCCATACGGCGCCACTGGTGGGCATGCCTGGACAGGCTGCCGGCCAGGGGCGCCGAGGGGCCTGTGGGGGAGCGAGGTGTCTGCCATTTCCCGCTCCCCTGGAGGCGAGTCTGCCAGTCACCTCCGTGGCCGTGCCTGCTGACCGAACTGAAAATTCTGTTGGGGATTCTTCGGTTTCGGCCTAGAGGCTGAGGGGGGATGCTTGGCAGGCCGTGCGATGCGAGGGGGGGTGCCTTGCTGGGGTAAGGCTGGGGTCTGGATGAGAGGTGGAACGAGGGGCAGGGCCCGCCGGACGAGGCTGGCGAGGGGGGCCTCACTGAAAAGGAGGCCGCCTGCTTGCGCTCCTCGACGGAGTGGTTGATGACCGCCCTCGAGTAGTCGCCGAATAGCGACTGTTCCTGCCCGGGAATGCATCGCAGGGCCACCTTGAGCGCCGGGGAGAGATGCGACTGGGAGAGGACAGCATCTCTGATGGCCAGTAGGCAGTTGAAGTGGCTCCTGGCTGCGCTGTCCGCCGCAGCCAAAAGGTGATGCTCAATCTTTTGGATGAGGAAGCGCATCAGGGGGTCGCCAAAGGGGCGAGGGTCTGCCTTGAAGTGTGACCCAGACTCGTCAGCGTCCGGGGACACCGAGACAGAGCCGTCCTCCGGAGACCAAAGCTCCTCAGCACGCTGTAGGAGCATGTCTAGAAAGACATGCCCTGCGGTGGTATGTACGAGCCCAGCTTGTGCAATCCTGTCCCACTCCACGAGATTTTTAATGGAAATGGAGGTGGAGGTTGGGGGGGGGGGGGGGGGGGGGGGGGGGGGGGTTTTGGATCAGCCAGCAGTCAGCGTGTGGAAATGGTGATTTCCCGGTGGCTGGGTGGGCCGAAAACACCGAAAATGCGTGGTTGGAAGAACGCGGGTCCTTGAGGAAAGATCCTACTGGGACCCGCGTTGGGGGCAGAGAGGAACTCGATGCCCGGAGGAGGGACGGCCTGTGCACCCCTAGCCAAAAGTGCTTGGCTCTCCCACAAGGTCTTGATAGACTCGGGAGCAGCGATAGTTGGCCGGGTTCGCTGGGAGGGGCGGGGCCCGGCGAACCTAGCCAAGGAGAGGACCTTGCCGGAAGGGTGGGGGTTCCCTGACGACAAGGTCCGGTCGCCAAGCTTCCAGGAGAGAGAAAAGCCGCCAGGCTGAGGAAGGGTCTCCTGGGTTCCGTCCTCAGACTGGGGATAGGCTTCCTGGGGGGAATGGGCAGATCCATCCCCCCGGAAGCAATGGCAGGGGTGCATGGGGATCCCGCCCTGGCTGGGGAGTAGGGGATAGCGAGGGGGCGGGTCCCTGGTGGCTCCATGATCAGCGAGCAGACTGAGGGGGGGGGGGGGGGGGGGGGGGGGGGGGGGGGGGCGCCGATCGGACAGCGCCGGAGAGGGAGGCGGACCAAGGTTGAACCAGCTGGAGGCAGCCAGGTGCCACACCCAACCATAAAGGGAGCCAGATTGATTGTCCACATGAAGCCACTGATCCCTCTCGGGGGGCATAGAGCCACCAGGTCCCCGGAGAGAATGGAGGGCTGTGGCGGCCCTGGGGCAGGGACTCCTCGGGGACCTGGGTAACCTGAGGCACCAGGGGTGGGGGTGCGAGAGAGACTGTTGCATCCCCGCCCAGGGGAGTGCACTGCCTGCTGCATGTCCCCAGTGCGATCCCAGCCTGTTCCCGCGAAAGAGGGGAGGCAGGAGGGGGAGTGGTGGCCAAGCCCTTGCTCGCATGGCTGCGGGCTGGGATGGCTGTGGAGACGAGTACCCCTCCAAGTCGGGATCCGGCAGGTTACCCGTGGTCCCGCGGGTCGATCCTCCCCCGGGAGGAACGGGACCGTGGGACGTTGCCCAAGTGGGGGGCAGAGTAAGTCTGTCCCCCTACGTCCTGAACCCCTAGGGGATGGTGCGACGGTCGCTCAGGGCGGGTCGACCGTCGTGGGTCTGGGCGCAGATCCGACCGAGACGCCGATGCCTGCGGCCGAGACCCGGAGTTACGGTCAGTGGGGGGGTACCACCAGAGACTGGCCGTAACTCCTCCACCGGAGTGTTGACGCTCCTCGTGCGCGGGTGGTGGCTGCACCCGGGCACGGTTGGGGGATAGCGTAAAAGACTCGGTGTCGTCAGTGGGGGGAAGACTGACGACACGGGTCTCATTCTGGCGGGTGATGGGCGGTGATTCCGACCCTGACCCGTCACCCGGTGCTGGCCCATGACTCGGCAAGGATTCCCCGGGGGCTGAAAGTCGTGGGACACAGCATGGTGGGGAGGTGTCTCCGTACATGTCCGAAGGCGAGACGGCGAGGAGGGAGGGGATGGGGAAGAATTTCGGGGGAAAAGGCTTTGGAAGGAACAGGTCCTTTTAAAGGGGTCTTGCCCTTTGATTTCTTGGAGAGATTGAAGGACAAGGGTTTCGAAGTAACAGCCTTTTGCTATTTCGCCTTCGGACATAACGAATGTGTGTCCGCCGGCCGGGTTGAGGAGAATAGGAATGAAGTTCGCGCGTCCCCTGCGTGGAAGCCTCCTCAACGCCAGCCATACATTCCTGGGATGGAACGGATTGTCCCGCAGAATTGACACGCGGGTCCTCCGGGGCAGTGAGCGACTCCCGAGAAGTGGAGTGGCTCGACCCGTTGGTGTCCTTCACCATGATGGGCACTGGTGGATGGGACAATCTTGGACGCACGAATGAAAAGAGGAGACAAGGGGGTAGATCGAGGGATAGGCAGTACTCGATCACCCGATAGGGAGAAACTATCGATGGAAAATAACGATGGGAGGGCAGGAGACAGTGCGAAAAACGCACTGTGCTGACCGTCACTCAAAAGTATTAAGTAATGGTGCGCGTGGTCAAAATGTCGATGAAACACGATGAAAGCACTAAGTCCATTTCGGAGAGTGTAGAGTGCGATCGAACTTTGCCAGAGAAAAGATCCGAAGCACTAGTACAACGAAATATAAGGGAAACGTAGACGGGTACGGTAAACTAGTACCGACTTAGTGAGAACGCGGCGAAGTGGGGAAGGCACGACCGGCATGGAGGAAGATGGCGGCCGAGCGATGGGGTTTTCGATCGCCGGATGAAATACTGGGTAAGAGTTCGATGAAGCAAACAAATTACCAGTAGTCCAATGGGGATGTGTTAAAGAAAGCACAAAAAGAAATGAGGGTGCAAGAGCGCCACACGAAAAACAAACTCACGGGGGAACAAAGGCAAGGAGGCTGGCGACGATCGAACAAAATCGTGAGTCATGACGACGAAGTCGCAAGATTAGAGGCGATCATAAAGATAACAAAAAATTGATAGCCCACCAAAAACCTCACACGATGAGGATATCGAGGGTTTAGTGCAAGCGCAAGCCACAACTGAACAAGTAAAGAAGCAAACACAAGCAATCTTTACACAATGGCAGAAGAATAGGCGAGGACAGAGCACAAGACTTATCATGCTTGGACGGCAGGCCGAAGGTTAATGAGGTTCGGAGAGGCGAACATCGGCAATGTCCATTGGCGGAAGTAGGTGTGGGCGTCACGCGACTATCTTATGACTGCATTTGCCACAAAACTTCGACCTGGCAGAGCTGAACTAACTGCTGTAGAATGCGTGTGAAGCATGCCTCTGAGCTTTTGATTTCTGCCATTTCCCATGGAAATGGGGCAGCCCTAATTGTGGTAGGTGTTATCCACACCTGGTGGGAAAGAAGGCATTTGTTTGGATAGAGAAGTGTCAGGAAATGTCTGTTTGCCACTGCCATTTCATGCGGAAACTGAAACCAACTGGACTGTGAACAAGGGATAGGATTTTTACCTGGATGTAACAAGAGAGAATTGGCAGCTGTTGATTGTGATGTGTCCAATCAGGTGGAAGGCCAAAGTGAAGCAGCTGGAGCGTTGACCTGGATCGGTCTCCAAGCATGGGGCGAGCCAG
>JADBJO010000432.1:647500-651362 GCA_016801955.1 Conus betulinus | reverse complement strand
CCTCCTTCCTGAGATATTGTCGCTTCTTTGCCTAGCCTTATATTTACCCTCTCAACCACCTCCCTTCAAAAAGCCTTTGGTGGTTAAGAATACTCGGAAGTCGTATCAGACGTGCATGCAAAGTTCTTTGAATCAAATTATTATTTTATTTTATTATTTATTTTTTTTTGTTGTCCCGTCTGCCTGTGAGTCCTTTTGTGTCTGTTTGTCGGTTTTTTTCCCCGCGAGACAATCCAAAATAGTTCAGCGTTTTCTTCAAATTCTAGCTTGTAACCAGTCGCTTGTGGCACACCGTTGGCCGCAGGTGGGAGATTGTGCGTTCAAATCCCATTAGATACATTTATCTGGGATTTTTTCAGCCTAGGCTTCTAGCCGGAGCTGAGTTTGCTATGGTCTCAGGTTGGGAAGACCTGGACCTCTACACGGAGATGATTTTCATCCTCTTCATGGTGATATCTTTGAGAATGTCCATCAATTTTTTCTGACCAACACTGCCGGTGTCTGTCCGGAGTCTGGGTTGACCCCCAGATAGACTGTGAAAGGAGGCGTGGAACGCAGCTCTGTTATGTAGTCTCTGACCAGAATGGAACCCTTCAGTATCATCTATGGCATCATCTTCATTCATCATCATTAAAAACGGTCTAGACTCACTGAACCGTCCTGTTACGCTCATCGGGGTGACTGCAGTGTCGAGTTCATCTTCCCATCCCGTTGGATGGACGAGGCGGTGGGCCCACTGCATGAGGGTCACACTTTTTCCGCTGACTCTGCCATCAATCGGATCTTGTTTCAATGTGTGTGTGTGTGTGTGTGTGTGTGTGTGTGTGTGTGTGGACCCGGGGTGGTGTCTTTGAATTGGTTAGGAAAAGAGAAACAGCTAAGAAAGGGAGTGTTCATAGTGCAGGTATCTACCGAGGCATTAACCAGCGAGCTGCAAACTGGCCAGCGCCGCTGAAATCAGGCACAGTTGGAAGTGAAGTCCTGTCGTCGCACGAAATCTCCCAAACCCGCAGGACAGTTTTCTCGGCTTATGCTAAACGAGGAGTAGGCCTAAGCAGCGCGAAAGGAAGCATTTGGAGACCGCACACGCGCGCGCGTGGCATGTGTGTGTGTTTGTGTGTGTGTGTGGTGGTGTGTGTGTGTGTGGTGTGTGTGTGTGTGGTGTGTGGTGTGTGATGCTTGCTTGTGTGCCCTGGTGTGTGTGCTGTGTGTGTGTGTGTGTGTGTTGTGTGTGACCCGTGTTGTGCGTGCGTGTATGTGTGTGTGTGTGTGGGGTGTTGTGTGTGTGTGGGGAAGGAGAGAGAGAGAGAGAAGAGATGATCGAGAGGAGAGAGAGGAGAGAGTAGGACGAGAGATGGAGAGGCAGAGGACAGAGAGAGGGACACAAACCACACACACACGCCACGCACGCAACGCACGCACGCACACACACACACACAAACACCACACACAACACACACACACACACACAGACACACACACACACACACACACTGAATAAACTGCACTGATCGATCTTGGCCCTCTCACCACTCAGGCCCGTGTCACTGCTTTATGTCCTGTGTTGACAGCGGCGGCGGGGAGGAGCAGCAACCCTTGCCCTAGTGGAGTTTGACACACGTTTGAGGAGCAGATCACCTTGCCTAGTTGAGTGAGGTTACACTTGCACTGTCGTGGGTAGAGGGGTGGATGGATGAATGGAAGCACCGATGAAGGAAGTAGGTTGACGATTGAATGGTTAGATGGGTAGGTAGGAGGATGGATGAAGGGAAGGACGAATGAATGAATGGACGATTGGATGGTTAGATGGGTAGGTGGGTGGATGGATGAATGGAAGGACGATTGAATGGTTACATGGGTAGGTGGGTGGATGGACAGATGGAAGGACAGATGGGTTGGTGCATAAAATGGTGGATTGGTGAGTGGGATGACAGATTACATAAATGGCAAGAGAATGGGTGGGGGGATGATTGATGTTGTAAAACAGCCAGATGGGACTGAGCGGGTGGGTAGATGGATCACAGAGGGGTGAATGGTTAGTTGGTTAAGTGGGTTGATGTGGACG
This sequence comes from Conus betulinus, assembly GCA_016801955.1. NCBI lineage: Eukaryota > Metazoa > Mollusca > Gastropoda > Neogastropoda > Conidae > Conus > Conus betulinus. The sequence continues at coordinate 649,297 of JADBJO010000432.1, read as the reverse complement.
GGTGGTCGGAATCAACGTGCTAGTCATGAACAGCGCCTTATCATGACCCATTGCCAGTATTAGCTGAAAACAATAAGTCAGAGTCTATCTCCATGGATGTCAGACCCAGAGGATGGGACAGCAGATCCGGGTACCTGTAACCTTCAGTAACAGCACACCACTCCCAAAATCACCCTCCAGTGTGGTCAGCAAAGGGCGTGGTGCCAGTCCCCTTCCCCCCTTTCTCCCCCACCCCCCCTCCCCATTAGGACATGATAATTTTAGCTGAAGGGAAGAGTACTTTTCGAACAAGGGGGAGCTTCGGGGAGTTCAGTTACTCCCCGTGTGGGTGCCTTCTTACTACCGCCTGGAGACTAAAATTCTTAGGGAATGAGATTTTTTTTTTTTCTGCGCTACGCAGTGCTGATACTCCTACGGATACTCCCTGCATTAGGACAGGCAAGGATTAATCCCCACTCTAAACAACGGAGGGGAGTGGAGGGTTTTGTGTGTTATGATTCGTTTATTGTCACCGCCATTAAGGCAGGCCATACTCCAGCTGCGGGGGGGGATAGGTTGAATGCTTTCTGTGTGATCGTTGTACATCCATACCCAACGGCCAAAATGGACTTCTGCTTGTCCGAAATGTGAGGTGCATGGGATTTTCGAGTGTGCAAACATATTATTGCTTCCGGTCTGCGTTCACATACGGCACACATCGGTTGATAGTTTTATTCGGGGAGAAACTTGTGGATGTGACATTGACAACAGTCAGAACCAATGTAACTCTGCGGAAAAAACAAAATCCCACTGTACCCGAAACGGCGGGCGGAGATTTCGAAACCCGCAACCCAGAATCACCAATGTGGATTACGAGTCGCGCTCGCCCACCAATATTCGGCCCTTAAGGCCATGGATTGATGAACGGAACATCGCAAACAGGATGAAAAACTTGGTGGGTTGTATAGAAACACAACGAAAGACTTGGATACCATCCTGTTATCTCCTTAAGTAAAGGCAACAGAGACAAGTGACACGGTCGTATATAGGAAATGGCAGCTAGACTTGTGAAAACCGACCTGCTGGATGTCGAGGTTGAAAACTTGCGTGTATTAGCGAAGGGCATCAGTCCGCTTCATGATTCCTGTTAGAGGACAGTCCTGCAGGTGGCACGAGAGGGTTATAAAGACAGACCGAAGGACCGCCTAGAATGACCGTGCAGTTAGGACTAGTAAGGTGAAGGTCATGTTGCTGGTAGCGCCAGCAGACGCCGACCCGCAAAGGGCCAGATCAGAGCTGTCCCCACCGTTGAAGTCAACTCCAACAACGTCATTCATTCACAAGAAAACACAGATCAGGGCTTAGAACAAACTTGCAAAGAAGGAAAGATGAGCGAAGACCGAAAACCCGTCTCGTCAGGTTCACTGGTTAAGTGGAAGAGGCATGTCAGTGTGTACACAGAAGTTGTGTGCTGACCACACCTTCTTCCTGCCAACTGTTCGCTTTTGCACTACTGTAACTGTATTTGTTACACAATGCCCCAGCCGGTTGTACTGGTTGACTGATGTGTTGTGTGTGGTGTGTGTGTGGTGTTGGTGTGTGTGTGTGTGTGGCCTGTGTGTGTGTGTGTGGTGTGAGAGCGAGAGAGACGAGAGAGAGATGAGAATGCTTTCTCTGTGTGTGGCTTGTGTGCGTGTGTGTGTGTGTTGTGTGTCGTGTGTGGTGGGATGTTGTGTGTGTGGTGTATGTGTGTGTGTGTGTGTGTGTGTCTGTGGGTGTGTGGGTGAGTGGTGTGGTAGCTGGGTGTGCAGCGAGAGA
>JADBJO010000432.1:620000-635000 GCA_016801955.1 Conus betulinus | reverse complement strand
AAAAAACAGGTCATCATAAACTTACACCATTTTGCTGAATTTTAAATATTTACTCAACTTTAACAGAACATTCTTGCCAGCCGAGAGAATAGTCTGCACAGGTTGTAAACAGATTTCACACTCGTATACTTTCTGGGAATAAAACGTACTCGTAACTCTTCATACTTTGGGCATTCCATAATGAAATGAAATTCGTCTCCAACATCTTGTTTACAATCTTTACAAAAGCGTTCCTCGCGGGCAAGACCAAGTCTTCTTCCTACTTCAATCATGAGTTTGTGATTACTACATCGGAATTTAATTAAGGGAAATATATATATAGATCAGGTAATTGTTCAATGTAATTTTCACGTTTGAAATCTGTTTTATAATTTCTATAGAATAGGCATTTATTACTTGAATGTACACCCTATTCCACGAACGTACATAGTTATCTTTCAAAGATAAAGAAATGTTTCTACATAACGATCTTTCGTTAGAAAACTGCTGTGTTTCCCAAATACAATCATAGCCTGTTTCTACAAAAATGCTTTGTATACACTTTATCCACCCAGACATATAAATACCATTTTTATACAAGTCATATAAAAAACACAATACATTTTACTCGAATATTTATCCGTTTGAGTTGCTAGTGAGATCCAGAATCGGATCATTCGGGTTTTAATTTGCACAGACAACGGATAAATCCCAAGTTCCCCATATAATAACTCTGTCATGGTACTGCGATTAAGTTGGAGTAAATGCTTTAAGAACTTAAGTTGCAAGCTTTCTATGATTTTGATATCTTCATAACCCCATATTTCACAGCCATATAATAGCACAGGTACAACCATCTTTTCAAATAGATCTAAAACAATATTCACGGGTAATTTTTTATTTCGAGCGACTTGGAGTAATGAAAACATTGCACTTTGTGCTTGATCATGCCTATGTTTTTTTTTTTTACATTTATGAATTTACCAGATCTACTAAAACAGATTCCCAAATATTTGAAACTATCTACTATTTCAATGACTTCGTTACCAAATTTAAACACGTGTTTATTATTATTCTTACGTCCATTGAATATCACAACTTTAGTTTTCTGTACATTAACAGTTAGTTTCCATCCAGTACAATACTCTTTAAACGCAGTAAGAGCTTTTTTGCAAAGCATCACATGAGGTAGCAAGCAAAACAGTGTCATCAGCATACAAAAGCAAAAATAAACAAAGATAACTGCTTAAGTCTGCATCAGGAAGACCTAAATCAATATTTAACGAGGTACAATTGTGATCAGAAAAATATTGTTCGAGGTCATTCAAAAACAAAGAAAAAAAGAAAAAAGAACCAGAGACAAATTTTTCTCCTTGCCGCACACCTCTATAACTACTAAAATAATCAGATTTGTTACCTCTTATGAAAACACACGATTTAATTTGATGGTACATGTTTACAAATCACCTGGAGAATCTTACCATTCACTCCTTGCTTTTACAAGTTTTTGCCATAGTCCTAATCTCCACACAGAATCAAAAGCCTTCCTAAAGTCAACAAAAGCACAAAACAATTGCTTTTTTTTTTTAGCACCGCAAATATCTACAAGGCTTTTCAAAAACAAATAAATGATCCAATGTGGAATGACCACGACGAAAACCAGCCTGACTTTCAGAAAGCAGCTTATTACTTTCAAGAAAATCAGTTAATCGATTATTCAAAAATCGTTGTAAACAATTTACCTACGCAGCAGCTAAGCAGTGTTTTATCCACGATAATTGTCACAGTCGTCTTTATTGCCTTTCCCTTTGTAGAGATTGGTAGAACAAGTCCCACTACCCATTCTTCAGGAATCACACCTGAGTTAAGAACTTTATTGAAAAGTTTACGATAAATTGTTGTCATTAAGGGCACGCTGTTCTTAATATATTCGTTTATAACCTTTCATCACCTGGAGCTTTCCCATTTTTCAATTTCTGCACTGCTGATTCTACATCTACATCCTCGATTGGTCTATTCAAAAACTCGAGATCAAAATTATATATCATATTCAACATCATCTTCCATCCCATCATCATCAACGTGAAGATTCATATTTTTAAAGTGGTCATAAAGTTCATTCAAACCAATAGGACACGACACATTTGGTTTCCTTTTTTTTTTTTTTTGCCCAGTACTCTTTTGGTCGCTTTGTCCTTAAACACCTAATCTCTATGTGCCATTCTTTGTTGTGAATTCTTTCTGATTTTCTTAATACCTTCTTATAATCTTTACTTTTAATCAACAAATTTACACGATTACCAATGGAGTCATTCTGTTTAATTTTATTTTTAGCTTTAAAATAAGCGGCCCTCTATTCTTGCACACAATATTAAAACCAAGGTTTATTTTGATCATGTTTTGACGACTGTCTTCTATTTCCTTTCTAAACTTCACCAAGGGTATCCTTGGCGGCTTTCAAAAGAATGTGTGATAACAACTCATTTATATTGGCTACTGATTCATTATCATTGTCAAGTAAATTGTTTAAATCTTCAACATCTTTAACACACAAACTTTCTCGGAAATACTCTGCTTTAGTAGCATCCCATCTTTTAATTTTGATTTGACCAGCATCAGACTTAACATTTGAATATTCAACTGATTGTTGAAGACTGCATCTTACAGTTTTCTGTGAGTCATCATGCACACACACACACACACACACACACACACACACACACACACACACACACACACACACACACACACACACACACACACACACACACACGTGCGCACGTTTACACACACATACCGTCTCTCTGTCTCCCTGTTTGTGTCTGTGTTTGTGTCTGTGTCTGTGTCTGTGTCTGTCTGTCTGTCTGTCTGTCTGTCTGTCTGTCTGTCTGTCTCTCTCTTCTCTCTCTCTCTCTCTCTCTCTCTCTCTCTCTCTCACACACACACACACACACACACACACACACACACACACACACACACACACACACACACACACACACATGGTAGCGGTGGTCGTCGTAACAAAAAAATGACAACACTGAACATGGAGACTGATAGAAGTCATAATAACGTCAACAACGACAACAACGACAATGAGGATCACGATGCCGATGACGATGAGATCTGTTGCAGGCTCGCCCCTTCTTCTACACCAACAAGAACAGCGGCCTTAGGGGTCCAAGGCCTGGGTTCCCAGTCTGTCGCTGCAGCAGCAGAGGGAGGGAGGCGATGACAAAGAAAAGATGTTACCCTTGCAGACGTCCCGTCAGACCCACACCGGCCTCTCCCACGGCGCCGTCGTCGCCGTCGTGGCTGGATGCGGGGCCGTCGTCGTTGTGGTGGCTGTCGTCGTCCTAGTCATCAAACGTAGTCATCGGCGACATTCTTACGAAAACCATTTAGATTGGAAAGGGGAGGTAAAGGGGTGGTATCTGAGGTCATTGTGGTAAATAATGAATAATCGAAATGCACCCGCAAAGGCACAAATCTATGGGTTTTTTTTTTTCATTTGGTTTAACATTTTCCTCCAGGGTATACAGGCAGATAGATGGATAGATGGATGGATAGACAGATAGATTGATAAGTAGGTAGATAAAGACATTTGAGAGAGAGAGAGAGAGAGAGAGAGAGAGAGAGAGAGAGAGAGAGAGAGAGAGAGAGAGAGAGAGAGAGAGAGAGTGAGAGAGAGAGAGAGAGAGAGAGAGAGTCAAAATCCATTCGCTTCTAATAAAATGATCGTAATCTTGGGCATGAACACGCTACATATTATCGTCGAGATTTAGGGGTCAGAGGGATTACTTCCCCCCCCCCCCCCCCCCCCCCCCCCCCCCCCCCCCCCCCTATTAAACTCCGCTGTTGTTTTATTCCTTTGTTCCGTGAAGGCCTAGAACAGCAGTAGAATTGTCCTAGACTGGTCATACTTGGGGCGGAATGTTTACACTCCGTACATTGTGGTTAGCGTGAACAGCACTGGAATACCAGTGGTTGTTCCTACCAACCAGAAAACGTTACTATTGTCGGTGGGTGGGTGGGGGGTGGGGGGGGGGGGGGGGGGGGGGGGAGTGAGGAGTTATGGGTAAACAGGATGAGGAAAGATGTTTATTTTTGACCTCTGGTTTTTGAAGACAAAATATGAGTTATTTATCTGTCAGCTATGAAGAGGATTTTCAGCGGAAAGAAGCCGAGTTAGAATTAGATTGTTTAAACTTTGGATTCCATAACTGCCTCTTTTATTTACAAATGTTAATTTTTTCTTTTTTTCTTTGGAGCAGGGTAACTGCAGGCTAAATTGAAGCAAGAGCAAACATGCAATCACTGGGTCGCCAAACGAAGGAGCAAACAAATTACAAACCAAAACTCAACGCGTTTCGACCTATATTGGGTCTTCTTCAGGCGAGAGAAACTGAACTTAAGAAAAAAAAAAACGACGAAAAAAGGGACGAACAGACAAAATGGTGCACCCAGTTCGAAGAAATAAATGACTGTCTGTTCTTCTTTGTTTTCTTCGTTTTGAATGTTTGTCTTACGTGAAGAAAACCCAATAGGTGGAAACGCGATGTGTTTTAATTTGTCTTATGAATATTAACAAATATGTCGTGCTACATGATTCGCTGAATTTTGCAAACTTCCACTTGATTGGTAGAGAGATCCGTAGGGATTCATCTGCTGATGGTTTGAGATCTGTGGTGTTTTCATAGTGGCAGGCACTGCATAGTGACCAGAGCTTCGTGTAATTTAGATCTCGGCCCGAAGATGTAAAGATGAAAAAAAAAAAAAATTAGATGTCAACGTGTTAAAAAAATAGACAAGGAAAAACCCATAGCCTATATAGAGTTGTTATGTGATAGACAAGGAAACTGTTATGATGCGCTGTATTTGGTGAGGGACAAGGACATTCAGATGAAGAATCGTTGTGTTGTGTTGGGTTGCAATTATCATATTATATGATATTGTACTCGTCATGGCCTCGGCTAAAATCATGCTTCCTTGGGTCTTATTTTCATATTTAGTTGTGTGGGTATTTTTTCTTTTTTCGTAAATGTTGTGTACAAAATTTGTTTATTTATCCTTCTCCGATCAGTGTTCGGTTTTGTTTTTCTCCAACCCCTCGCAAACCTACACGTATAGGAGTCACAGGTGACCTTATGTCGTCACAAGCTGAAGATTGCTCTTTCCCAAGTGAAGCGAGTAACTTCTGAAACGTTACTAGTACTATCTTCTGAAAACACTACTATAATTTTCATAAGATAGTAGTAATGCTACTAACTTATGAAAATCATAGTAGTGTTTTCAGATGATAGTAGTACTAGTAACGTTTCAGAAGTTAGTAGCTTGGCGTTGCGACTATCTAGTGAAATGATCCCTGCCTAGCTCTTCTTTCTTTTCTGTCTGTACATCTGTATTCATCTGCCTTTTAAGATGGATTTGTCCGGACAGACCCTGTTGCCGTGGGCTCTTTTACATGCCCAAAGTTTATGCTGCGCTTTGGACCTTGGCTATGTGATATCCCCGCACACACCTACTACTTCCACCCACACCCATCCTCCTACCCCCGAAAAGCTAGCACCCAGACCTGCGCTCAAGGTAAGGGACTTGAACCGTTGATCAGGACTCTGTTCATTACTCAGGGGACGTGGGTCAAAGTTGTCCACTACGCAACAGCTCCAAGGTCATTTTTTTCCAGATCAGTTATCTGTGAAGGGAGATGGGAGGAGGAGGGGAGAGGGGGAGAGGCGGGGTTCTAACAGGGGGAAACGTGCCAGGGGCCGGGAAAGTGAGGGGGGGGGGGGGGGGGAGGTCGGGAAAGACAGGAGTTCCCTCCCATTCCCGTTTCACTTCTTGTCCAGTTTTGTTATGTTTTGTAATTTATAATGCAGGAATTAGAATCGTAAGTGAAATAACAGGACAGAAAATGGAATGGCTTGCGTTGGAAACTTGACATGTAATAATGCTTCCGTCAAGGAGGTAAAGATGTTTCCCGTGTCAATTGTATTGTCTGCTTCTCAGCAAGATTACGAGAAAGAAAAAAAAGGTTGTTTGTGGAAAGCTGAAATGTGCCAGTGGACGAACCAGTTAAATGTTTAATATGGGTCCAGATCAAAGAGTGGATCCTCATTTTTTGTTGTTGCTGTTCTCTCACTCTGGCTAACATCACGAGGTCGGCTTTTATTTTTGACAATTTCATAAATTTCTCCAGAAATACTGGGCGCATTTCAATGAATGAAATCAGGCTTTCCAGTTACATTGGAATTTGTAAGATTTGGTGCGAAGACGGATAACAATTTTGACCCGGAGAGTAAAGAGAGCTGTTCGAACTCGACCGAAGTGTGCTATCTCTGGAGTGTGCATTTAGTTCAAGTAGTTGTCACATAGTTGTCTCCCTTCCGGAGTGTCTAGTTATGGAGAAGAAGAAAGAAGAAGAAGGAGAAGAAGAAAGAGGTAGCAGTAGTTACAGTATTCATTTTGTGATCAATCTGTGTGCTTTGAAAAGTGTCTTCTTGTTTGTTCGTTTTGTTGCCTGAACACAGAATGATAGCCAGTACAAACAGAATTGCCACCCACGACGCAGAATTCATGTCTTTCATTTTGTTTTCTTTACTTTTTGATAATAAACTATAATCTAAGAAAGGTGATGTGATTTCGATCTCGCTGCGAATGTTTTATGCAAATGTCTTTCAACGCTCTTTCTTTCTTTCTTTCCTCTTTCTTTTCATCTTTCGGTCTTTCTACATTTCTGGATAAAACACACACACACACACACACACACACACACACACACACACACACACACACACACACGCACACACACACACACAACGCAGGCACGCACACGCACACGCGCACGCACGCACACACACACATACGCACGCGCACGCGCACGCACACACACACACACACACACACACACACACACACACACACACACACACACACACACACACACACACACACACACACACACACGCACACACACACACACACACACACACACACACACACACACACACACACACACACACACACACACACACACACGCCACACGAGTGCGCGCGCGCATGCACGCATGCACGCACACACGGCAGGCAGGCAGGCAGGCAGCACACACACACATATAGACAAACACATACACAGACACACATACTCTCTCTCTCTCTCTCTCTCTCTCTCTCTCTCTCTCTCTCTCTCTCTCTCTCTCTCTCTCTCTCTCTAACAAATACATCTCTTTCTTCTACTTCTCCCTTAACCTCGTGGGTAGTCACGGAGGCCCCAAACTGAAGAACAGTTCACCAAGCTCCTTCATCTCTGTCGGTTGTGTCCTGAGGCCTGAGTCATTCCAAAATAATGTATTCCCAAGTCCATTCTACCCAGTCCATCATTTTTTGTACTCCCATTTCTTATAGAACAGGGATTACTTTACATGGGAACGAAGAAATGCTGTGTGTGTGTGTGTGTGTGTGTGTGTGTGTGTGTGTGTGTCCGTGTCAAAATGTGTTCCACTCGCACCAGACAAAACTACCGGGCCGATCTTTCTAAAAAAAAAAAAAAAATCGTAGGTATGTTCATTATGGGTCACAGATGATGCCCATAATGGCCAATAACGATTTCTGTTCTTTACGGAATATCTCAGAAAGTACTTGGCCGATCTCTCGGAAAATTTGTAGGCATGTTCATTACGGGTCATGGATGATGTCCGCTGTGTTATTTTTACCGTTATAGCCGTTTAACGGCCTTAACGGCCCATAGCGGTTTTCCTTCTTTATATGATATCTCAAAAAGTATTGGCCGATCTTCATGAAAAACTTGTAGGCATGTTCATTATGGGCCATGAATGATGTCCGATGTGTTATTTTGACTGTTGTAGCCGTTACTAACGGCTATAACAGCCAATAACGTTTTTTCTTCTTTATGAAATATCTTAAAAAGTACTTGGCCGATCTGTCTGAACATTTGAAGGTATGTTCATTATGGGTCACGGATTATGCCAGATCTTTTCTTTTACCGTTATAGCCATTACTAACGGTTATAACGGCCCATAACGGTTTTCTAATGGAATATTAATTTTAGAAAGTACTTATCCGATCTTTCTGAACATCTGTAGCTATGTTTATTATGGGTCACGGACTATGCCCAATGTTTTCTTTCACAGTTATAGCCGTTACTAATGACTATAGCGGCCCCATAACAGTTTTTCTACTTTATGGAATATCTTAGAAAGTACTCGGCCGATCTTTCTGAAAATTTGTAGGCATGTTCATCATGGGTCACGGATCATGCCCGATGTGTTATTTTAGCTGTTACAGCCGTTACTAACGGCCATAACGGCTTTCCTTCATTATAGAATATCTTAGAAAGTACTGGCCGATCTTCTGAAAAAATTTGTAGTTATGTTCATTATGGGCCATGGATGATGCCCGATATTTTCTTTTACCGTCATAGCCGTTACTAATCCTATAACGGCCCATAACGGTTTTTTTTTTTATGGAATATCTCAGAAAGTACGTGGCCGATCTTTCTGAAAATCTGTAGGTATGTTCATTATGGGGGTCACAGATGATGGCCGATGTTTACCCGAATAGCCGTTACTAACGGCTATAGGGGGCCAAAACGATTTTTTCCTCCTCTTTATGGAATATCTCACGCGTATTCAAGATAAACTGGGAGTACGTTTATTTGCTTTGGATCTTGTTTTCTTCTTCTGTCTTCCTCTCCGTCTCGCTCTGTCAACAGATCCCTGCAGGACTGTTGTCACATGACTGTAGGATCGTGTTACAAAGTGAAAATTTGTAGGTATGTTCATTATGGGTCACAGATGATGGCCGATGTTTACCCGAATAGCCGTTATAACGGCTATAAGGGGCCAAAACCGTTTTCCCTCTTTATGGAATACTTCACGCGTATTCAAGATAAACTGGGAGTACGTTTATATGCTTTGGATCTTGCTTTCTTCTGTCTTCCTCTCGTCTCGCTCTGTCAACAGATCCCTGCAGGACTGTTGTTACATGACTGTAGGATCGTGTTACAAGGCCACACACTAATGTAGCTTTCTCTTCTTCTTCTACGTTCCAGTGTGCTGCTCGGTGGGTTTAGTCTAATGCATTTATTCATCAATGATTTAAATCAGTATATCTGATAGCTAGCATCTTGCGGAAACACCTCATTTCCATGGCTGGGATTCGTCTTTCCAGATGCCCTGTGAGGGCCCATGTCTCACGTGCATACAATGAGATGGTATGTATCTTGCACACGGAGTCTGGCAGGCTACACGTACGCACTCACAACTTCGCTTTGCTACATGAATAGAAAATCTGCCCCCCGCGAGGTGGTGGGCTGAGCGACATTGATATTAATGAAGCGACAGTTATTCGCTTATGTGTGCCGCCTTCAGGCTATAATATTTGGAAATGATATGATGATAATAAATTTGATTACAAGCATGTGATTACAGGCGCTTGAAACAGATTTAGTTTTATTCCCCTTCTTTGTCTACTTTCTTTCTTTTTTTTTTGCTTTGTTTTGTTTTCCTGTTCGCATATTTGTCTGTTTACTCATCTTTCACTCCGCCCCCCCCCCCCCCCCCCCCCCCCCGTCCCCGTCCCCCAAGTCCTTCCCAAGAGAGAGAGAGAGAGAGAGAGAGAGAGAGAGGAGACAGAGACAGAGACAGAGAGACAGAGATAGCGACACAGAGAGAGACAGAGAGGTAGAGATGATCATTGACGGTGTCGTGTTGTTACCACACTAGTTGAAATAATGCTCGATGCTTCGCCTGCATGGTTTTAGCAATAACGAAAAACCACAAACTTTATATCCTGACATATAATCATAGTGATCATCACTGCCCGTATTGACCTCAGTCAGGCGCCTGTGCGCGGTGTCGCAAAAATGCAAATGGCGCTCTTCGCCGACGTGACATGAAGCAGAATCATCTCCTCCCGACAGTTCACCTGCATCAATCCAATATCTCCAGCGTGCAGTATGGAAGTCTTTCGTGTTCTTCTCATTCTTTCTGTGGCGAATGGTAAGTAGCACTGCACGATATAAGATTTAAGTTTTGTTTTTTCTCGGTTATTTTTGAACCAATGAAATCCTGAACAGATACACACAGAAAGAGGTCTAACATACAGGAAAGATCGAATGGTCAGGCAATCGTTTCTCACTATGCTGTTTGCTTATTCCTATTTTGACCATCTCAAGTGCAGGCAACGACTCTTTCTATCATCATTGTTGAAATAAATGACAAAAGATGGAAAAATAATAAAAAAAAAATAAATGGTAAAAAATGGTACTCAGGTAGCAATTCTTGTCAGATTCTATTCAGCGCAAGACGGCCAACGTACAGACATAAGACAGCAGCAAGGTGACACAAACCGTAAGTACCGTTGAGAAATGGACATTGTACATGCTTACAACTGTAAGACAAAGTGAATCTATCTTTCCTTTATGCTTGAAGAACACTGACACAACAGCTTCCGATGAAGAAAAACCATATTTGATAATCTTTTTTTCTTTAGCGTTATTTCCAAAAGTTGCAGGTTCGAATCCCAGCAGCGCCAGGAAAAAAAGTTGGCAGTAAAAGGGCATCTGGGAGTGATGTCCTGGATGTGGCCCGGCCCCCTTAGAGTGTAAGGAGTTCAGGGCCGAAACACTGGTCTGAGGAGGGGTTTTTCTGTGAAGACCGTCGTCGTCTGTAAAACTCTCCCTAGAGTTTCTTTCGACTCTCACTGTGTTCCTGTCCCTCAGCAGTAGGATCGTGAATATGTCACGATGGAGGCATAGACGGCAGGACTCTCCACTGCTGCTATATCCTCAGCCCTGTGCAACGGGCTAGAGGGGATGTAACCTGGTCAGTCCCTTAGTCGCTTATCAAATTATTATTCGGTCTGCTCCCGGGACGACCGCCCCTCACTGTGGATTGCACCTGGACAGAAAATCATGCCCGTGTACATGCCTGCAAATGGAAAGCTCACCTCTGTTAATTAGTCCCAGGAGAAGGGTTTGCCAACCAGAGTCTATGTTAGCTTCCTACCTAAGAAAATCACTTGTCTTCTGTTCTTTGTACGAGGGTTTTTTTTTATTGAGATCTGCAGACGGTTAGGAAGATTTACAAGCTATGCTGTCCCTAGACTTTCTTCGTCGTAGAGTTTCATTATCGTCATCATTAGGAAGATTTACAACAAACTATGCTGACCCTAGAGTTTCTTCATTAGGAAGATTTACAAAGTATGCAGTTCTTGTATTTTCTTCCAAATATTCATCTTCATCATCATCATCATCATCATCATCATCATCATCATCATCATCATCATCACCATCATCATCACCATCATCATCATCATCATTTTTTTTATTTGGAAGATTTACACACTATGTCGAACATTCAGGGGATTTGCACATTCCCTCGGCCGTGCTGGAGATGTAAAGCTCTGTTCAGTTGGTTTGGAGATGTACAGTTTGTGCTCTGACTGTAAGGGATTTATGGTTTCTTTTGGTCGTTCCTTGGTGTCTGCTGTCCAGTTGGTTTGGAGATGTACAGTTTGTGCTCTGACTGTAAGGGGATTTATGGGTTCTTTTGGTCGTTCCTTGGTGTCTGCTGTCCAGTTGGTTTGGAGATGTACAGTTTGTGCTCTGACTGTAAGGGGATTTATGGGTTCTTTTGGTCGTTCCTTGGTGTCTGCTGTCCAGTTGGTTTGGAGATGTACAGTTTGTGCTCTGACTGTAAGGGGATTTATGGGTTCTTTTGTCGTTCCTTGGTGTCTGCTGTCCAGTTGGTTGGAGATGTACAGTTTGTGCTCTGACTGTAAGGGGATTTATGGGTTCTTTTGGTCGTTCCTTGGTGTCTGCTGTCCAGTTGGTTTGGAGATGTACAGTTTGTGCTCTGACTGTAAGGGGATTTATGGGTTCTTTTGGTCGTTCCTTGGTGTCTGCTGTCCAGTTGGTTTGGGAGATGTACAGTTTGTGCTCTGACTGTAAGGGGATTTATGGGTTCTTTTGGTCGTTCCTTGGTGTCTGCTGTCCAGTTGGTTTGGAGATGTACAGTTTGTGCTCTGACTGTAAGGGGATTTATGGTTTCTTTTGGTCGTTCCTGGTGTCTGCAGAGTCTGTCTGTTCAGTCACTGGCAGTTAGTCCTAGTCGGAGATTTAGGAGGATTTACAGTTTCTGTCGATTAATTGGGGAGACTGATAGTCTATCCCTGTTGATTAATTAGGAGATTGACAATCTGTGTCAATGAATTAGCAGAGCGAAGTCTATATCCCATCATTTAGAAAATTAATGATCACTGCTAGTCATTTAGGAGACTTACCATCCCTTTCCGATTATGTAGGAAACCTTCATTTCTGCCGAGTTTTATATATATATATATATATATATATATATATATATATATATATATATATATATATATATATATATATATATATATAAGCAGTCTTTGCCCAATAATTTACAGAATTTAAAGCCACTGTCCGTGCAATTCTTGTACTTGATCGTGTTCTGTATTGTTCTGGATGGTTTCTTTGTGGCACTGGATGTACGTCTTCTTCTTCTTCTTTTGTCGTTGTTGTTGTTGTTGTTGTTGTTGTTGTTTGTTGAACTTGGTGGTAATTTCCGGGAATGATTGCAGCCATTTTGTTTGAAGTTACCTTCGGGTGCTGCCCCCTAAAACGCTCCGCAGAATGATCACTGCAGGTGTAGTAGCGCGGGGTGGAGGATACAGAGCAGGAGCCAAGCGTCTGCAGTGGCACACTTTAGATCGTCTGTCATGGAACCTTGCCAAGAATGTGACAGATGCTGGAGACAGGCAGGAATCTTCACATCTCTCTGCTTTCAGGCATAACACTAGATCTGTTGTTGCTGTTGTTGTTGTTGTTGTTGATGTTGTTTATTCGGCATGGCGAGCAGAAATTTTTGGCGCGTAAAAAATGAACCGCCACTCGCCAAAGGCGAGGACATGAATATGACGGCACGATTTGCCGCTCATCGCTGCAGTATGGTCTCCGCGGCTTTTCCAGTCCTTTCATCTTTGACGACATGTTGCAAACAGGTAAAACGGTGTTTCAGGATCCCGTGACCTTTCGACTGTACAAGTTGTTTCCACTTTGAAGCGCTTCATTTTTTTTTTTCCATCTTATTCGTTTATAACGTTGGGGTAGAGGAAAATGTTTGCTTTTTCTTGTCCCTTTCCACATTTACACCGTTGCAACCGAAACTGTGAAGCACCCTATATGAATGCATTGGGTGGTATTTTGTATTATTGGCCATTGAGGTTTTGAGGCTGGCAACGGAAAAGGGTAACCTGACCAAAAAAAAAAAGAAAAAAAAAAAAAAAAAAAAAAAAAAAAAAAAAAAAAAAAAAAAAAAAAAAAAAAAAAAAAAAAAAAAAAAGAAAGATGCAGCTCTTGCCAAAAGCTTGAAGGAAAAAATCTCCGACTTCATTGCTCTTAACAGGCTAGAGGTATTGCGCTTTCTGCCGTCCCTCACCTTGTCCATCCAGTGGATGATGTTGCACAGAGATGAGTATGACATAAAGGAAGCATCGCGTGATCGCGTGAAATTTCACTGGGGATGTTTGCGTCGCAGCTATGCCGAAGACTGGGTGCTACGAGGGACTTGTGGATGTTCCCCTTCACCGTGAAGATGGCCGACCTGCTTTCCCCGATGTCATGGAAGGCAACGCCAGGGTGAGTCTGTGTGCATCTCCCTGGTGTAGCTGTTGTACTGCACAGAACAGAGTCCAGCTGCCTCTGGTGGTCCACGTCTTTCAGTATATCTGCCTGTTCGGTTCGATGGTGTCTCTCCACGGAGGTCTGGAACCATGGATCATGACTGTAATTTGTCCGAGCTCTTTACCAATTCCATGCGATGTTGGTGTCATAAGGGATTCGTATAGTCGGCTAGTAATGGGTTATTCGTTTGATTCTCATTTGGACTGTCAACAGCATCAACGATTTTTCAGATAGTGTTTCAATTTATTTGTTTATTGCATGTGTATTTTTCATCTTTGTTATTCATTGTATGTATGTTTGAATGCCTCTGTGTGTATGTGCATGTGCGTGCGTGTGTGCGTGCTTGCATGCGTGCGCGCGCGCGCGCGCGCGCGCGCGCGCGCGCGTGTGTGTGTGTGTGTGTGTGTGTGTGTCAGTGTATTGCAGTGCACAGATTGCAGTGCACAGATGCTGCTGAAGGAGACAGTGAGTCAAACTCGGTATGTCTGTCTGTCCATCTGTCTGTTTGTCTGCCTGTCTGTCGTTTGATGGAGGCATCTGTCTTCTACTCTGTATTCACACACACACACACACACACACACACACACACACACACACACACACACACACACACACACACACATACACGTGAGGTCGTGAGTTCGAACTCGTGTTCGGGTCAGATTTTTACGGCTTGAAACCCCAGAGAGAGAGAGAGAGAGAGAGAGAGAGAGAGACACACACACACACACACACACACACACACACACACACACACACACACACACACGCACACACACACACATTGATTTAGCTATATCTATGTCTCTCTCTCTCTCTCTCTCTCTCTCTCTCTCTCTGTATGTATGTATGTATATATAATATATATATATATATATATATATATATATATATATATATAAGATACATAGAGAGAGAGAGAGAGAGAGAGAGAGAGAGAGAGAGAGAGAGAGAACATTCACATTTCAGTTTATGCAATTTGAGTAAAAGTTTCAACAACAACAAAAAAGCGCACTGTTTTATGCACCATTTATATGACAGATCCTGTACTATGGTTCATGTTCTTGATCTTCTTTTCTCCTCCTCCTTTTCTTCTTCCTCCTCTTTTTCCGCCTCCTCCTCCTTCTCCTCCTCCTTTTTATTCTTCTCCTCCTGCCTCTTCATCATCATCATCATCATCATCATCATCATCATCATCATCATCATCATCATCATCATCATCATCATCATCAACTTCTTCTTCTTCTCTTCTTCTTCTTCTTCTTCACTCACTCAGATTCGCATGAGTTACGGGC